>CM067858.1:46907500-47312581 GCA_034642435.1 Megalocaria dilatata | reverse complement strand
CGCGTAAGGCGGTACCCGTTTGGTGAGGGCGGGAAAAGTCCGGAAATTATCATCCGCTCGTATCGTAGCGACGGAAAGTAATCCGCGAAATATAGGGGCTTTAACGGGTAGCGGGTCTATCGGACCTTCGGTCCGAATGGGTATTTTCGCGACGGGCTTCGCCCGTCGCTAGATATATCCGTTTTTTCCGACGGTCCGAAAATTTTCGGACGGTCTCCGTACTTGACGTCGTGGATCGCCCCTATACGTACACCACAGAAACGGGTCGAGGTTACGGTGGGCGGGGCTTGTTGGAGTGCGCGGGAAAATTCCCGAACTTTATCCGCCTGTATCTCGGGAACGGAGGGTCATCCCGGAACGGGAACGGTAAACCGGTCTAGAGGGAAGTGCGGACCTTCGGTCCGCAACGATATCCAGGCGACGGGCTTCGCCCGTCGGGATTCTGCGCGTCTGGAAGTTAGCACTGCGTGACGTCACGCACATCTGTGGTTTACTTTTACTATTTTAATATATAGTTAAAATAAAACACATTTAAATTAAGATTGATGCCAAATTTTTTTTTACCTGAAAGATAATTTTATGACATTTATGTTTTAGAAATAATTTCCAGCATATGTCCATCACGACCAGCTCTGAGGAATCGCATTCGACCAGCTCTGAGGAATCGCATTCGACCAGACCAATTTTGGACAACTTTTTCGAGTAATTCAGGCCTTATTTCATCAATTACACGAGTTATGTTGGCTTCCAAAGCGTCTATTGTTTCTGGTTTATCAGCATAAACCAATGACTTGACATAACCCCCAAAGAAAATAATCAAATGGAGTTATGTCGCATGATCTTGGAGGCCAATTAATTGGACCATTTCTCGAAATAATGTTATCGCCAAATATTTTTGTCAATAAATCAACTGGTACGGTAGCAGCATGATGTGTAGCATCATCTTGTTGGAACCAAAACATTTAAGAGTCGATACCATTCAAATTTTGAAATAAATAATCATTGATCATCGATCTGTAACGAGCACCATTCACTGACATTAGTTCTAGCATCGTTCTTAAAGAAATATGGACCTATGATGCCTCCAGCTTGTAAATCATACCATACAGTGCATTTTTCAGGATGCAATGGAACATGCAGAACTTCTTGATGATTGTTTTCACTCCATATACGGCAATTTTGTTTGTTTACATAGCCGTTCAACCAGAAATGAGTTTCATCACTGAACACAATTTTACGATAAAAAAGTGGATCAACTTCAAGCTGTTCTAGGGCCCAATCAGTAAACAACCGACGCTTATTGTGGTCGAGTGGCTTTAGTTCTTGAACCAGTTGGATCTTGTATGGGTGTAGACCAAGATCTCCACGCAAAATTTTCCATGTGGTGGATGCACAGAGTCCAACTTGTTGTGAACGTCGACGAATAGACAACT
Organism: Megalocaria dilatata; assembly: GCA_034642435.1. Lineage (NCBI taxonomy): Eukaryota > Metazoa > Arthropoda > Insecta > Coleoptera > Coccinellidae > Megalocaria > Megalocaria dilatata. Next base: position 47,311,148 of record CM067858.1, on the reverse strand, counting down.
CTGGATCATCATTAACACTATGAATTGCAGCAGCGATATTTTCTTCTGTACGTACAGTTCTTTGTCTTCTTATTGTTGTTGCATCGAGTATAGAAAATGTTGTCCAAAATCTATCGGTAGTTCGACGAATAAGCTGCTCTGATGGACGATTATGCAAACCATAAATTTCAGTTCAGTAAGCATTGACAAATGTCAATGCTTACTGAACAGAAATGTCAAAACAACATGGGTTCTACCTTTTATCAAATCACTGTTATCCCTATAGAAAGTTTTATCACTCTAAAACACCAGATAGAATACGTAGTATTTTTGAAAGTTCACTTCATTCTAGTGTTTGTCTAGACAACTACATTCAGTTTGTCTGTTAAGATATTTTTTGTTGATCATTTTTATTTTTTAAATATCAATAAGAGTTGACGAGTTTCCGTTTTGATCATTCCAAATTGCTTTTTGAAGATGTTCTGCATATTTCAGGATTTTTTTTTGAAGGGAACTTATTTTGAGCAAGTTGTTTTTGAAGAAGCTCTTGATGGAATGTTTTGCATTTTTGGAAAGGAATTTGATTTTCATGAAACAAGGAACGAAACAAAATTTTATACTCTTCAAGTATTTATTTAATAATTTTGTAATTGACGATTTGTATTTATTTAAATACTTTTATTTCCTTTGATACTGTGTAATGAGTGAAAATTGCATATGTCTACTAAATGGACACAGTGTGTTCTTAAGACATTTATTCAAAAATTAAAATTTTTAGGAGGTTAACAGAATAAATCTGTATGATATTCAAAAGTTTGTTATGATCCTTCTATCCAGTAAAAACCTCTTTCTATTATTTCACATTTTTGAATAACTTAATTGGATTGCGCAATCAGCTTCTATTTATAGTAAAATATGTACAAAATTTTATTGAGGACTAAAATCAGAAAAAAGGGGTATCTCTGGAAATTCCTGTTCATCTGAAAATATTTTACACTGGAGAGTTATTAAGGTCTTATTGCTCGTGGAGTACTATTCCGATTTTGTCGTATTTTTTTATCTCTATTGAATCTAACAGGTTTAAGACATAATTTTTAATTCTGTACGTAAAATTTCAAAATTTTGGTTGAAAGTATGTCTGTTTTCTAAGAAATGGTTCGAATATGTGAAATTAATTTGGTTATTGAGGAAACTCTTCAGATGTTCTCCAATTCTCTTTCAGAAAGTTTTTCATGTCTGTCTTATGTAAACTATTTGGCAATCATCAAAGGTTAACTACTAAACTTTCGATTTTTCATCTTTATGTAATGTTTTCATTACTTTCAACGAATTTACTGAGATTTGAATATGTTTTGATTGAAGTTATTAAATTATATTTATTTTTGAGGTTTGCAGCAATTTTCTTATAATATATTTTAAGGAAATGCATTTGAAATTTTCTTTTGTATTGAGTCATAGCATATTCTAGGCTATTTAATCATTTTTATTCATCAATAACTTTATTCATCAACATCAGTGTACGATCATAGTTATTATTGATAGCAGCTTTTTGTTTAATGATGTTATCCTTGTTAAATATAATTTTGTCGATTCATGGGTATGCTAACTAATCTGTGAGTTATTATGCATCAATATCCTCAACTTTTGATGAGCAGTTTATTTCAAATAGAGAATTAGCACTAAGGGGAAAGATATTCAAGCCTTAACATTGGAATAAATAATATGCATTTAGAGTCGAGTTTAAAGACCGCGAAATGAAATTGTCTCCTCCACCCCGTTATGCCGTAGAACCGTTTAAAAAACATTTGAATAAACTCCAATTGGGCAATTTATATTCTTGTCAAGATGCAAATGCGCCAGCGCCTGCGGTGATCACAACATTATATTTCCATGCCGTGCACTTTATCAAATAAACAAAGCGAACTGAAAAGCCTCAGAACCAGCAAGTGAAACTATTAAAATGCAAATATTTACAACAGCATCCACGAGAGGGCCAAACCCACCCCACAATATATTTCTATATTGCAAGCCGGAAATATAACTGCTTTGCCCCTTTGGGTCGCTGGCACTTCATCATGGTACGCTTTAGATATAAATGGCCAATAAAAATGAAACATATTCATGATTTTTCCTAACGGAAATGTGTGTATTAGTCCGACGAGCTCTTTGTGGTTTTTTGCTTTCCTCTGTTCTTATGGGGAACATGAAAAATGACTTTGGAAGGAAAATTGCACTCTTATGTGTTTCGAATATTCCGGATTGAGATACCGATTGAAATTAATTCCTCAGAGGTCCTTCATTTTATTCATAATGATTTCGGAAAAAGCAAGAAAATATTTTAAAATCATTCATTTAGGAACCGGAAACTCTAATTTTGCGAAACATTTTTTCGAAACCAATCATATCGTCCCACAATTGGACAATCTTGAAATATTCCACCTGGAAGCGAAAGGAAAAATACTAGACATGCTGGAATCCATCGAAATATTTCAGCACGTATCAACAATAAAACTATTAAATGAGCAGACGGACCTTTTGCCACCTCACGTCTTTCTCTCTATATAGTATAACAGTTGAGATAAAATTTGTTTTATTCAATTTTAAAATGTAGTAAACACTACGAAACTCGAGTTACTGTATATTCAGTTAATAAAAAGTAATAGAAAACTGAGTAATTTCTTATTTAATTCCGTTTACAAATGAACTATCACAAAGTAACGGACTTTTGAAGCAAGCACGTACAGCAGAACAGTCCACACTTTATTTCAAATTGCATCTCAAACGCCAAACAGCATTCCAGAATGTCTGGTTTGCTCAAGAGTGTCTTCGGAATTAAGTTTTCCCAACTTTTATTCCATTAAGAAGGAAGACGAACACTATCCAGTCCAGAAGAGCAATAATAGCGGGGCAAACCATATGACTCAAATACGAAAGTAAAAAATGGTTCAGCATCAGGGACAACTTGTCTCTACATATAAAGGAACTGTATTCAGAACTTTCTTATAAACTCCACCCGGTTGAATTTGACTTACTAGATGATAAAACCAGACAAACTGAATCTATCTCAAAACACAAAACATATATTAACTAGTCAAAAAAACTAAAGAACCTGAAATAGAAACAAACTAACAGTAAACAAACATCAATTTCTAACACAGCACCTCATAATGGATTCATAAATTACTCGAATACCACTTTTTTCACAGAAGAAATAAGGCTTTGAAAATGATCCAAGTTACAATCTCCACATATCCTCAAAAAATATCAAGTAGACACTAATTTGCCAAACTTCACTGAAGATAAACTTAAAAAATTACTATAAACCCAAACAGAATCACAGAATCGTAAAGAAAAATCAATATTAAAAAAAAATAATGAAACAAATGGAGGTTTATACTTGATAGAAGGTATATAAAAATATTTAAATATTTTAATATTTACAGATATATTCTGTTAGCTTTCTAAATATTTAATTTCAAAAAATCATATTTAATATTATAACTTCAGGAATCAAATTAATGTCATATAAGCAATCCTTATATCAAACGACATATAAAATAAACATAAGACATCCAAATGAGATATCAAAATCCAGTAAATATAAATTTTTAAGAAAAATTGTATAAATTAAATATTTTGAGTAGACAAACTTTTGTTTCTGCTGATCCCTAAAAACAGAAAACATTTTTGAAAGATATCTGTTTTCATAAGAGGGATGAGCAGAAACAAAATTTTGTCTACTCAAAATATTTAATTTAGAGAATTTTTGTTAACAATTTATTTTTATTGATGACTTACAGCAGCGATATTTTCTTCTGTACGTACAGTTCTTCGTCTCGTTTTTCTTGTTGTATCGAGTAGAGAAAATGTTGTCCGAAATCTATCGATAGTTCGACGAACAAGCTGCTCTGATGAACGATTATGTAAACCATAAATTTCACGAAGAGCTCTATAAGTTTGGCGAATAGAACACTGATTTTGAAAATAAATTTCAACAATTTGTAAACATTGTTGCGGCGTGAGTCTTCCATGATAATTTGTTAATGCTTACTGAACAGAAATATGAAAACAATATGACTTCTACCTTCTGTCAAATCATAGTTATCCCTATCGAAAGTTTTTTCACTCTGAAAAAAACACCTGATATATATTATCATCACATATGGTGGAAATTAACTAATAAAGAATCAAAATTATTATTATTTATTATTATTATTATTATTATCCTGATACTCCTAGATCTTCTGTGAAGATCCCTCAGAAGCTTTTTCAGCTTGTGCGAGTTAGGAGTTCAGTTGTGTTCTGTGTAGGCTTTGTTACTGCGATCTTGCGCCACTTTAGGTCACAGCACTGTTAATTTTTGACCCAACAGTGAAATGGTGGCAGATACCCGTCCAACTAGAAAATTTCTTTTCTACCTGAACAGGACTCGAACCTGGACCTCCCGGTCACGAGTCCGATGCTCTCCCGCTGAGCTATCCACACTCAAGAAATACAAAATAATGAACAAATTATTTAGACATCACCTTATATATATATGTTTCGATTGGATATTAAAGAATCACAAGTTCCATCACCAAAAAATGTTCAACATATAATTCAAGAAGGATTTTTTCTATTTCCTTTTTAAAGAATATACAGCACATTCTCCAGAGAAAGAACCTGACACATTCGGTCCCAAAATCTCTTCAATAAGGAGTCATTTGAATAAACAAAATAATCATTTAAAAATACATAAAAATATTCTTCAAAAAAGAAAAATAAAAAGAGGCCTTTTTTACAAAAATATAATCTAAATATCTATACCAGTAAACAAGATATATCTTCAGGATGTGTTCATGAATTTCATTCTTGAGAAAATCCATAAAAATTTCAACATCATCACTTAAAGAGGAATGAAAAAAACCTTTGCATTTCTTTTCGAAAAACATACATTAAAATACCGAAAACTTTGATGGAATCCGCCAAGTATGAAAATGAAACGTACGTTAGTTCCATCAAAATAAAATAGAAATAGAAATATGTGGTTTATTAATGAGTCAATTATAAATAATTTCTACCAAGCGACGGTCGAATCATTTGAATGGAAAAATTCCCGAGGACTTACAAGTTGTTTATTAGATCGCTACGTTCATTAATTGAGAACCTAATGAACCAATACACCAACATCCAGAATTAATTGATTGTCCTCTTCGGAAGAAATGAATGGGGAAAATGTGTGAATCTTCAACACTCTCCAATACCAGGAACTGGAAAATAGAAGCGGCTTCTCACATTAAATTAGAATAACCAGAAAGATAAAACAATTAATGAACAGTAATTACAAGAAATCATCAAAGTGCATTGTTAACAAAGTCATAGGAGCCCGTTGTATAGTTGCAAAATAAACTATCTTCCTGACAAACTGGTAGAAATATGACTAATTACTTCATTGTATTTTCTGTGGTAGTTAGGATCAACTGTTTAATATCCAGTGCAAATTTACATATAACTCGTCCTAAGAAATGCTGTAAAAGGCTCAGTTATAGAACATTAACTTTGGAACTCGGCAATATTTCTTTATTCATGATAAACTCACAGCGCTTCACGGTGATTTAAGTGTTATTAAGTGTGGCATCAGCGCCAATTAATGAGTTCATAATTTTACTGCGATGAAACACGTATATTCATGTTCAGTGCTAAAAATTTGATCTGCATGAATCAGTATTTTTATATTCGTACTTTCATTCGTCAATTTCATTAATGAAGAAAGCAGGTGGCAAAATATCTATTCTAGGAGACAGTCATTTTAGGAACATAAGGCTATCTTTCAACCCCATGTTACATCTGATTTTTCGATATGGATGTAGACTACGTCAGTATCGATGCTGATGTTCACTTTATCACCAATATTTTTCCATACTAATCTGAAATCGTTTTATATTAAATCCAATATCGTCGTTGCGGAACGTTCCCTCGATTTTGAAATGATGCTAACAGCTATCATTACCAACGCAAAGGGTGATCTAAACGAGGAACTTCAGCAACTAACATAAAACAAATAAAAAGATGAGTATTTGGACGGTGTTTAAGAAAAATGGAGAGAAACAAAAGCTCCTTACTTTATTTCAAGTAATAAATGAAATACATTCTGTCAAGAAAGTACCGGGAATTATCCATTTAAATCTGGCGGGGCAATGAGGCAGGTAAAAATTTTTTTTCCTAGGTTGGTACCACTGTCCTTAATTACTATGCCAAGCTTGAGCGGGATCTGTCAACTAGTGTGTTTGCAACAGCTGATTAAGTCAGTCGATGTCAGAGTGCGTGCCGATTTTCACTATGGGTGATTACGTTGAGCAAAGAATTTGTTTGAAGTTTTGTGTTGCAAATGAATTTTCGTCTGCCGATGCATTGAAAATGTTGCAAAAGGCCTTTGGTGATAATGCTCTATCGAAAACTCGTGCATATCTTTGGTACAGAGCCTTCAAGGACGGTCGTGAAGTGGTCGCCCATCGACGGCTTCGATCGAAGATAACGTCGATAAAATTAAGGAAAGGGTGCTGGAAAACCGTCGTACCAGCTTGAGAGAGATAGCACATGATCTTAAGATATCCCACGAGTCCGCACGTACGATTTTGATTGATATTTTGGGCATGAGAAAGGTGGCCGCACGACTCGTACCGAAAGACCTGAATTTTCTTCAAAAACGTCATCGCGAACAGGTTGCTTCAGACATGCTGGATCGCTGTAATTCCGATTCTACATTCATGGAACGCATTATAACTGGTGATGAGACCTGGGTCTACAAGTACGATATGCAAACAAGCCAGCAATCATCGCAATGGGTGGCAAAAAATGAGCCAAAACCGAAAAAACCACGCCAAAGCCGCTCGAAAATGAAGGTGATGCTCATTGTTTTCTTCGATATCCGTGGCGTGGTGCACTACGAATTCGTTCCAGAGGGTCAGACGGTAAACAAGGAGTATTACCTAGGCGTTATGAAACGTTTGCGTGAGCGTATCCGTAAGAAGCGGCCAAATTTGTGGGCGAAAAACTGATGGATTTTGCATGACGATAACGCGCCTTCTCACCGAGCTACGATTGTGACTGACTTTCTCGCCAAAAACTCAACAAACGTGCTTCAGAAACCACCGTATTCGCCGGATTTGGCTCCCTGCGACTTTTTCCTCTTCCCAAAACTAAAATTGCCCCTTCGTGGCACCCGTTTTGAGTCGATTGAAGCCATAAAACAAAATTCGGCGCGAGAGCTAAAGTCCATCCCGGAAAGCGCCTATAAAAAATGTTTCGATAATTGGAAGTGCCGTTGGCATAGATGTATTGGAGCAAATGGAGCCTATTTTGAAGGCGACCCAATAAATTTTGACGATTAAATGTAAAAATGTTGTTTTAATTGGAAATTCCCGGTACTTTCTTGACAGAGTAGTATAACAGATAATATAGTTCGTCTAGAAAGTATCCCGAATTCATTATCTTTCATAATTATAATATTATTCTTTTTTATAGATTCTGAGACACAAGTGATGTATAAAATAGGTTGTGCAGATAGTCGGCTATGGCCAAAGTTGCATGACAACACTATTTGTCGAATATTGTTGATTTTCAACAGGTATGCAATTTATGGAATAATGTCGCAACTAGAACGTTTCCAACTTGGTGGAAATCACTTAAAAATCCTATCAAAATAATCCGTTACAGTTCCAATTTCCAAATTTCCCACCAAAATAATGGTTTGGGGGGCAACTTCTCAGCGTGGTGCTACGTCTCTCTGTATAGTTGATGGTACCATAAATAGTGAAAAATATTGTGACATTCTAAAGTATTTTCTCCTTAAAACGGCACATGCTTTATATCCAGAGAAGTGGCGTTTTCAGCAGGATAATGCCATATGCATAATGCATAATGCCAGATGCCATACTTCGGCCTATACTCAAAATTGGAACACCAAGTGACAACCATTTCAAGGCCTGAAGAAATTGAAAATAACTTCAAAGAAATTTTTTTAATTATTACTGATAATAGCTGGAATAATTCTCCGAAAAATCTCCTGAAGACTTTCGAAAATTAAATTTATGTTTATCCATTATATTAATAATTTGTATTTGCACACATACGCGTGACAGTTTTCAGATATTGAGTCTATGATCGTATCTTCTTTTCAACATTCTTCTGTGGGATATTCTAGTTTCATAAAACGTGGCTTAGTCGCCATGTTTATTTAAGTTAAATTTTAATAATTCAACAGTTCAAAATTCAAATAAGGCTTTAATAGGTTTTGTTGACCGCTGTTAAATAAGCAACAGACATGCAGAAGCCAATAAGCTTCGAAACATGTGCATATTTGCTGCTTCTGTTACAGCGATAAACAGGATCAACAAAACCAATGAAAGCTTATTTGAATTTTGAACTGTTACACAGATGCAAGCTATATTGTCCGGATACTGAAAACTTTCTGTTACGATTCCTCATTGATTTTTTATTTGAAAGCAAATATCTGCAGATTAAATTCATTTTTATGTATCCAAAAAGATTGTATTGGAATTATTTTTTCCTAACTCTAATTCAATTACGAGTATTTTACTTCACTTAATTGTTTGATTCAGATATTGAGTTCAAATTCAGAAAATAATGAATTAATCATTTATCCATGAAACATGAAATTAATTAAAATTTTCTTTTTTACTCGTAAATATCGGGTGTTCTTTTTAGAGTGATAGAACTTTCGATAGGGATAAATGTGATTTGACAGAAGGTAGAAGCCATGTTGTTTTGACATTTCTGTTCAGTAAGCAATGACAAATTATCATGGATATACTCAAGCTGCAATAACGTTTACAAATTGTTGAAATTTATTTTTAAAATCAGTGTTCTATTCGCCAAACTTATAGAGCACTTCGTGAAGTTAATGTTTAACATAATCGTTCATCAGAGCAGCTTATTCGTCGAACTATCGGTAGATTTCGGACAACATTTTCTCTACTCGATGCAACAACAACAAGACAAATAACTGTACGTACAGAGGAAAATATCGCTGCTGTAAGTCATAGTGTTAATGATGATTCAGATTTGTCTATTCGTCGACGTTCACAACAAGTTGGACTCTGTGCATCCATCACATAGAAAATTTTGCGTAAAGATCTTGGTCTACACCCATACAAGATCCATCTGGTTCAAGAACTAAAGCCACTTGACCATAATAAGCGTCGTTTGTTTGCGGATTGGACCCTAGAACAGCTTGAAGTTGATCCATTTTTTTATCGTAAAATATTGTTTAGTGATGAAGCTCATTTCTTGTTGAACGGCTATGTAAACAAGCAAAATTGCCGTATATGGAGTTAAAAAAATCTTCAAGAAGTTCTGCAGGTTTCATTGCATCCTGAAAAATGCACTGTATGGTGTGATTTACACGCTGGAGGCATTATCGGTTCATATTTCTTTAAAAAAGATGCTGGAGCTCTTGTTACATTGAATGGTGCTCGTTACAGATCTATGATCAATGATTATTTGTTTCAAAATTTCAATGGTATCGACCCAGAAGTGTTTTGGTTCCAACAAGATGGTGCTACACCTCATGCTGCTACCGTAACAATTTATTTATTGAAAGAAAGATTTGGCGATAACATTATTTCGAGAAATGGTCCAATCGATTGGCTTCCAAGATCATGCGACATAAATCCATTGGATTATTTTTTTTTGGGTTATGTCAAGTCATTGGTTTATGCTGATAAATCAGAAACAATAGACGCTTTGGAAGCCAACATAACTCGTGAATTATTCGAAAAAGTGGTCCAAAATTGGTCTGGTCGAATGCGGTTCCTCAGTGCTAGTCGTGGTGGATATATGCCGGAAATTATTTTTAAAACATAAATGTCATGAAATTATCTTTAAAATAAAAAAAAATTGGCTTCAATCTTAATTTAAATGTGATTCATTTCAATTTAAAGTTCTATCACTCTAAAAAAACACCGGATACAAGGTGGTCCACATAAAACAGTCTAGCCGAATATTTTCATAAGTATGAGCCTTTCTGAAAAACACCGACACAGTTCAATTTCCATTTAGAGGGGGGACATCTTTTGATTGCAAATTCGTGAGTATACGACCATCCCCCCAAGCGGGCAACACCCTCAAGAATAATAGGGATAATAGGGTTCGAATGATACCACATTTAGAAGGTTTTGAAATTCTATTTATGAATATGCTTGAAATTTCCTGTTTGGCGTTCATTTTAGTTTTAAGTACTCGTTATAAGTGAAATGCATAAAATGTTCGAGTTTTTGAACTAATTTTAATAAATAAGATATTCAAATTCCCTACCGTTCAATTCTGAACGGTAATAGTTTCTTCGTTCCACATTTTTTACATTCTGTAGCATACTTCTCTAGAAGATCTTCCTCTGACAATACTATTGGCATGTAATGAAATGATATAACACCTGAAATGTTACAGAATGTGACAGAAAATGTTGAACAAATACATTATTACTGTTTAGAAATGAACGGTACGCAATTCAGAAACTTTACCACTTAATGCACTTCGACTATCACTTCATCAATGTTTTTTACACCGAAACGAAAGCAAAACAGAAATTTTGTAGCATATTCATAAATTTACTTTTACAATATTCAACAATGATGTATCACTCTACCCCTGTTGTTTTTTGAAGTTCTTGAGGGAGTGGCATCCTCTTTTAGGAGGATGATCCAATCAAAAGATATTAGCCAATAAGTTTGTCTAGTTCTGATATTTAGATTCTGAACTTTTTAGCTTGAATCTGATTATTCCAACCGAGGCGTTGGTCCAAGTGAATGCCCAGGTATCTTGCTTCTGTTTTAACTGGAATTTGTTTGTCATGTATTTCAACTTGCGGACATATATATCTTTTGTGGGTGAATATATTTTGTAAAGATTTTGTTTCGTTGATGCTAACACTACATTTTCGGTAGCAATATCCCAGTTTATTCAGATGTTCTTTAAGGTTTTTGGGAGCTATTGAAGCATTATCATGGGATGTCAATGTTACTATGTCATCTGCAAAAGTGACTAGTGTAGTGATCTGCTTTGCTGGAATGTCAAAGGTACAAATGAGATGAAGTAATATACTACGGAAATATTTAGCTGGAGCCTTTTATGTGGGCCACCTGTTATGTTAGGTTTCGGAATTATGTTTTCTATTTTGAGTTCATCAAACACTAATCCAAATTTGGTTCTTGCCCTTGAATGAATTTTTATTTTCAGAAGAATATCAGCATTTCTGTTGAATCTATTCATATTCACCGGTGCACGAATGAAAGGCTAATTCAATATGTACCCCAACTTCAGCAACAATTCTCTACTCCACACTCGAGTCTAATACATCACCTCTAGACCAATCAACCTTTTTCCATAACTCCCCAAAAAGTGAAGCTGTTGAATTTTTATCCGGAACTACATCTCCTCACAAGAAACCGGGAGAAATTGGGAAATTGTACGTTTATAAAAAATCCATCCATCTCCAGTAAGTCCCTCAGGATCCCTTTTCGAAATAGACCGCCGTATCGATAACTGAATTGCAGACAATAAAGAAACAATAAAGATAAGCACTCAAGACAGCTGACAGACTTTGAAAGATTGGGTAGTAGATGTATCGCTACCGTACTGACCAAACGTTGCTTTGCAATTTTTCAAATGAAAGTTTCGTACGAACGTCTGGGTGAGAAAGTTTTTGCTGGGGTGGTTTCTATCAGTGGCGTAGTTAGCCGTCCGCGATAATCCTACACTCACGTGCACAAAATATAGGAATACCATTAATAGACCGAAATTAACAATTTAAATTTCAAACAAAATGTGAACACTGTTTCTATATTATTTACAATTTTTTAACATTCCCATGTTATGGAGTACAAATTCATCTGATCCCCCAAAGTGTTTTGACAACGAAAATTATAATTATGCAGAAAAATGCGATTCCTGAAATAAAGCGAATAGTTTTTGATTGTCTCGGTCTTAACTTGACGGATATTCATCTCCAATATCAGTTAAATTATAATAAATTACATGGAGGTTTATACTTGTTAGAAGGTTTATAAAATTATTTAAATATTTTAATATTTACAGATATATTCTGTTAGCCTTCTACATATTCAATTTCAATAAATTATATTTAGCATTATAACTTCGGGAATTAAATTAATGTCATATAAGCACTGCTTATATCAAACGACATATAAAATGAACATTCATTATAAGACATCCAAATGATATAACAAAATCCAATAAATATAAATTGTTAATAAAAATCCTATAAATTAAATATTTTGTGTAGACAAAATTTTATTTCTGCTCATCCCTCTTATGAAAACAGATATGTTTCAAAAATGTTTAACATAATCCTAAGAATTCCATCATGAGACTATCTTACTTAGAATATTCAATATTTTTGAATATTTAACTGAGTTATTTTTTAAGAAATCTCAAGATATGTAAAAATATTACTGAAAAACAAGTTTTAAGAGAGACTGTGCCCGTCACTAGCCAATCACATTTAATAAAATATAATATCAATCAACAAAAAATTTTTACTCACCTTTAACAATCCGGAAAGCATCTTGGCAAATGAATACTGAACATTAAAATGATGTCCAATGTGGACTCAAATAAATAGTTCTGTGGTTTAGATCTTAAAGATAGACCGGCAATCTAACGGCCTCTGTTATAGCACAAGGACATCTTTATAAAAAATGTAAAGGAAACCAAATAATTATATATTGTGAATAAAATAAAATAAATGGAGGTTTATACTTGATAGAAGGTATATAAAATTATTTAAATATTTACAGATATATTCTGTTAGCCTTCTACATATTCAATTTCAAAAAATTTTATTTAGTATTATAACTTCAGGAATTAAATTAATGTCATATAAGCACTGCTAATATCAAACGATCTATAAAATAAACATTCATTATAAGACATCCAAATGAGATAACAAAATCCAATAAATATAAATTGTTGACAAAAATCCTATAAATTAATTATTTTGAGTAGACAAAATTTTGTTTCTGCTCATCCCTCTTATGAAGACAGATATCTTTCAAAAATGTTTAACATAATCCTAAGAATTCCATCAGAACTGTTTATTTAAGTACACACTGTACATCATTTTAATGTTCAGTATTCATTTGCCAAGATGCTTTCCGGATTGTTAAAGGTGAGTAAATATTTTTTGTTGATTGGTATTATATTTTATTAAATGTGATTGGCTACTGACGAGCACAGTGTCTCTTAAAACTTGTTTTTTAATAATATTTTTACATATCTTGAGATTTTTTGAAAAGTAACTTAGTTAAATATTCAATAATATTGAATATTCTAAGTAAGATAGTTTTATGATGAAATTCTTAGGATTATGTTAAACATTTTTGAAAGATATCTGTTTTCATAAGAGGGATGAGCAGAAACAAAATATTGTCTACTCAAAATATTTAATTTATAGGATTTTCGTTAACAATTTATATTTATTGGATTTTGTTATCTCATTTGGATGTTTTATAATGAATGTTTATTTTATATGTCATTCGATATAAGCAGTGCTTATATGACATTAATCCGATTCCTGAAGTTATAATATTATATTAAATATAATTCTTTGAAATTGAATATGTAGAAGGCTAACAGAATATATCCGTAATATTAAAATATTTAAATAATAAAGTAGTAGTACTAAAGTAACGACATCTGTTTTCAAAACTGCACGAAATTAAAATTTGCATATCAAAACAGATTTAATCTGTTAATCTTCTACAATTTTAATTTCGAAAAAATTTTTATTCAAAAAACTTCTAGAATTAAAGTAATGTCTACAATAAGCACCGCTTATATTTAATAGACGTATATAATCAAAATTCAATATACAATGTCAAATGGAATAAATAAACCAACAAATATAACAAAGGCAATTAAAATTAATAAATAAATATTTGAAGGAGACCAAATTTTGTTTCTGTTCTTATAATTATGAACAACCAATTCTTTTTCAAAATCATGAAACATAACTTTAGGATTTCTCAAAAAATATAATTTATTTGAAATATTTAATATATTTAAATATTCAAATAAGTTAGTTCAAAAATCTCTGAAAACATGCATTATAACTTCAAAAAACAAATAGAATTCTGATAATCTCTACATTGGCCCTAGATAATAATTAAAATATCAAAATCAACTAATAATCAGTATGTCATACCTTAGAGTGTAACCGGCACTTGTTTGAAACAGGCTAACTTTAAATATCCAGGTAGTCAGTTCGTCACAAAATCACAGAAAACTGTAAGGTATTATGAGGTTTTCTTTAAAACATTGACATTCCAGAATGAGTTTTATTCAAGTCTAAATATAATTATATATTATGTATAAAATAAAATAGAAAAAGGCTTTTTACTTGATAGAAGAAATATAACAAAATTTGAATATCAAAACAGATTTAATCTGTTAGTCTTCTACAGTTTTAATTTCAAAAAAATTTTTATTCAAAAAACTTTTAGAATTAAATTAATGTCTACAATAAGCACCGCTTATATTTAATAGACGTATATAATCAAAACTCAATATACAATGTCAAATGGAATAAATAAACCAACAAATATGAAAAAGGCAATTGAAATTAATAAATAAATATTTGAAGGAGTCAAATTTTGTTTCTTATCTTACCATAATGAAACCAATTCCTTTTCAAAAAACATGGAACACAACTTAAGGATTTCTTAAAAAATATAATTCATTTGAAATATTTATTATATTTAAATATTGAAATAAGTTAATTCAAAAATATCTGAAAACATGCATTATATCTTCAAAAAACAATTAGAATTCGGATGATCTCTACATCGGCCCTAGATAATATTTAAAATATCAAAATCAACTAACAATCAGTATATCATACCTTAGAGTGTAACCGGCACTTGTTTGAAACAGACTAACTTTAAAAATCCAGATAGTCAGTTCGTCACAAAATCACAGAAAACTGTAAGGTATTATAAGGTTTTCTTTAAACCATTGACATTCCAGAATCGAATTTATGCAAGCCTAAATATAACTATATATTATTTATAAAATAAAATAGAAAAAGGCTTTCTACTTGATAGAAGAAATATAACAAAATTTGAATATCAAAACAGATTCAATCTGTTAGTCTTCTACAGTTTTAATTTCAAAAAAATTTTTATTCAAAAAACTTTTAGAATTAAATTAATGTCTACAATAAGCACCGCTCATATTCAATAGACGTATATAATCAAAACTCAATATACAATGTCAAATGGAATAAATAAACTAACAAATATAAAAAAGGCAATTAAAATTAATAAGTAAATATTTGAAGGAGACAAAATTTTGTTTCTGATCTTACCATAATGAAACCAATTCCTTTTCAAAAAACGTGAAACACAACTCAAGGATTTCTCAAAAAATGTAATTTATTTGAAATATTTAATATATAAATAAATATTCAAATAAGTTCATTCCAAAATATCTCCAAATTTTTTTGAAATTAAAATTGTAGAAGACTAACAGATTGAATCTGTGTTGATATTCAAATTTTGTTATATTTCTTCTATCAAGTATTATAAAAAGCCCTTTTCTATTTTATTTTGCACGAAATTATTTATACTCCTTCTATTTCAAGCAATATATGTTTTAAACTTACCGTTTAAATTCGAACTTTTATAGTAACAATGATAATCGCTTCCAGATTAATCAAAATTATTGTAGAATATGAAAACAACGACGCTTGCCATGCCCTTTTTGGGGTTACGTTATGACAGTTCAAGACCAATAACACCATAGGCAGCAATCTCTCTCGTCTCGTCAGCTACATCAAAGCGACATCATCTTGCGCTAGATTGCTCTCAATAATTACTATGCAGAATTATTAGCATATTAATTAAAGAAAATGTAATTAAAATTGAGTTGTGTCGAATAGAAATGTGATTATCATATCTGAGTCGAGACCAAGTTCGGAAATATCTGTCCACCAGTTATTGGGGAAACGATCAAAAGTCAAACGTAAATTGCCACCAAAACATCTTTGACGGCCTTCATTTTAATACACAAATTTAGCGGTTGTTTTTATCTATTCCGCATTCGTTTGCATCTTAATGGGAAAATCACACGGATTTCCCGATGTAGGGTCACGAGTGGAAATAAATAATTCATTGGATTTTTATATCGGAGGGTGGAAATTCTTAACCCTTTCGTAAAACGAATCGCTGAACTGAACGAATTTAATGTTTGACAGAGATATTTTGGAACCAATATATTTCGGTATTAAAAGTGTTCTCAAAGATAAGTTTTTTCAAACTATATGTTTTAATTAAATAATAATAGGGGGTTGTTTATATGATAGAAGGGTTATTACAATATCTTAAATATCATACCGATTTATTCTGCTAACCTCACTACAGATTTCAATTCAATAAGTTATGTAAAATTAAAATTTGTAGTGAGGTTAGCAGAATAAACAAGTATTAAGATATTGTAATAAGCCTTCTATAAATTATAGAAAACCTCTTTTATTAGTTCATATATAATAATTATATTTTGATTTTTTACTCACACACATGGTATCATTTATATATGACTGAGCCCTCAAAAATACCTCACAAACTTTGTGTAATTTCTATGGACTAAAATAGAACACGTGTGGTTTTGCGATTTAGAAAACATCACTACAGTTTTACGCTTGTTTATCGACATGAGGTTTGGTCGGGTGAGATATATAATATTTTTATTAAAATAAATAGAGGTTTATACTTGATAGAAGGTATAAAAAATTATTAAAATATTTTAAAATTAGCCTTCTACATATTTAATTTAAAAAAATTATATTTAATAATTAACTTCAAGAATTAAATTAATGTCATATAAGTATCACTTATATCAAACCACATATAAGATAAACATTCATTATAAGACATCCAAATGATATAAGAAAATGGTACTTATATGATATTAATTTGATTTAATTCCTGAAGTTATAATTATTAAATAAAATATTTTCAAATTCAATATGTAGACGGCTAATATTAAATTATTTAAATAATTTTATATACGTTCTATCAAGTCTAAACCTCTATTCATTTTATTTTATTCATTATATATAATTATTCGGTTTCCTTAAAATTCTTTATACAGGTGGTCCTTGTGCTATAACAGAGGCCGTTAAATTGTCTTTCAATCATTTAGATCAATGGCAAATCGCAGAATTATTTATTTGAGTTAACATTACACTCCATTTAAATTTCCAGTATTCATTTACCAGAAGCTTTCTAAATTGTTAAAAGGTGAGAAAATATTTTTTGTTGATTGATGTTATATTTTATCGAATATGAATATAATTGAGTACTGACGAAGCAAAGTCTCTCTTAAAACTTGTTTTTTAGTAATGTTTTTACATATCTTGAAATTTTATGAAAAGTAACTTAGTTAGATATTCAAAAATATTGAATATTCTAAATAAGATAGTTTCATGATGAAAAGATTATGTTAAACATTTTTGGAAGATATCTGTTTACATAAGATTGATGAGCAGAAACAAAATTTTGTCTACTGAAAATATTTAATTTATAGGATTTTGGTTAACAATTTTTATTAATTGGATTTTGTAATATCATTAGGATATCTTATAATGAATGTTTATTTCATGTCGTTTGATATAAGTGGTACTTATATGACATTAATTCAATTTAATTCCTGAAGTTATAATTATTAAATATAAATTTTTGGATAAATATGTAGAAGGCTAATATTAAAATATTCAAATATTTTTATTAATTATTTTATTTATTGTATACGAAGTTGGACAGAAGAGTTATCGACGTCGTAATTCCACATGGCCTAATGGAAGATGTGCAGCATGTTTTTGGAGTGCTTTCAGGGAAATTTTTTAAAGAGAGATATTTGCGAAGAAATTCTTGAGTTGTGCATTTTTGCAAAGGAATTTCGTCCTCATTATAAATCGTTACGAAACAAAGTTTGTATCGTGCAAGTATTTATTTAATATTTTCAATTGATATTCTACGTTTTCTTGGATTCTTCCATTCTTTCTGGTGCTGTGTAATGAGTGTTTATTCTATATCTACTGCATTGAAACTGTGTTTTCTAAGACATTTATTCAATGTAATTTGTAGAAGTTCTGAAAGCTACATTCAATTCAACTTTCATTTTAAAATACTTGGCACTATTATCTGATATTTCATTCACGTAAGGAAAGGAAATGTATCTTTTAGTCAAATGTTGGCAAAATAATTAACAATAAATTGTGGAAATAATCTATATTATAAAATAATAAGAAGAGGATTTTACTTGATAGAAGGATTATTAAAAAATTCAAATATCAAGACAGATTTATTCTGTTAGTCTCCTATAAATTTAAACTTCAAAAAATTTTATTCAAAACTTCAGAATTAAATCAATGTCTTATAAGCACTGTTTAAATTTAGTAGACAAATAAAATCATTTTAATCCATTTGATATTATATGATGAGTTTTGATTTCATATGTTTACTAGCAGTGCTTGTAAGACATTAATTTAATTCTAAAAGTTTTTCAATGAAATTTTTTGAAATTGAAATTTATAGGAGGCTAACAGAATAAATCTGTTTTGATATTTAAATTTTTTAATCTATATTATTTTATTTAATTAAAATGTATTTTCATCAAGTAAGGACCGATTTAATTGAATTTTTCTCTGAGAGTCCAAATCTTTCCTGAAGGTTTTAAGGCTTCAGCTCTTTCCACTTGAAAGATGGCATATTTACGAGCCGCCAGCAGGAGAGAATTACTTTTGACCTCGGATTCTCCATCACTGAGCCCAACCTAGTCTTTAAGATCATTTTAGGTCGAAATTAAATGTTAACATCGTATATTATTTCGTCACAATATACCGGTATATTGTAATTTGAATAAATGGTATTATACGTTACATATATACTAACTGAGAAAGAAACTTCAATACTCAGAAGGAGCTGTTTAAATTTTAAATTTTTCTTGGTAAAACATAGAAAGCAAAGAGTAAATGATTAAAATTTGGAGAAAAAAATCGTGAAGGTCTTTTCATGTAAATATTTTTGTAACTTAAATCTGTAGTCGTTTTTTGCAAATTTTTTAAATTTTACAACGAACTAGCTGCTCGAGGAGATCCAAAGTCGATGTTGTTAAAATGCCTAGAGCACGTGTACGCGGAATTTATCGCCAACTAAGTGAATTTGAGAAAGGTCGAATTATTGGTCTTCTAAGAGAGGCGGGGTTGTCATTTCGAGAAATTACTAACCGTACGAATAGAAATCCAACTACTGTTATGAGATGTTGTCAAGCTTGGTTTGATAATGCCCAAAATCAAAGAGTAGGCACCAGACGTCGAAGGGGCACAAATGAAGTTCAAGATAGACGTCTAAGACTTATGGCTATTAGAGGCCGATTTGCGACAACTCGATCATTGGCTGATGAGTGGTTAGGAGAACAAGGCCATCTTGTAACGTGAATTCTACCAGAATAGTTATTGGCTATTTGAGGATACCTCTTTTACAAGTGAGTACCAAGCAGTCTCCACAGTCCACCCCTAGAGGTAGAAAGTGTGATAAGGATTACGCCATGTCATCGCGCGTGGCGAGAACCCCTCCGAAGAGATGAACCCACCAGCTTCCAGTTTGGGCCCCGACTCAAAAGCCAGAACCATCTGACTGGTAGCAGCGAAGCACTATTCAACCCCTACTGGCTCAGCAAGTCAGTACCCAAGTTGGTTTGAGATGCAACTCACCCCCCGGAGGGAATTCTTATCCATCCACCCGAACGCAGTTCCATGAACTAAGATAAACTCAAGATTGAAGACTACAATTGATCCTGGTACGAGCACCGTCTAGCGGCCTTTACGTCCTGACTCACCGAACCCATGTGAGGTCATTTGATTGATCCTGGCGTCAAGCACTAATGGCGGAGCCATTTCGTCGAGATCCACAAACCCTAAATCGTTACGCATAGATCCAGGGGCCAGGACAGGCCGGTCGAACCGTCAAGTCCCGCTAAACCCCGAGTCGTGTCATGAGAATATCCCGAACATGGGGGTCTGCGAACAGATAAATGAAATACCCCCCTAGTCCAGCATGCGGACTTTCAACCACTGCCCCCTCGAGTCCAACACCAATGGGGTGGCCAGGTGGTACAAGTAAGACCTGTGGGCAAACCACCTGCCCGAGGTAACGCAGTACGCTACATAACGCACTCGGCCGTTACACAGAATCCGGAGATTCATACTGCGATAGGGTAGAGTACGCCAGTTTTAAGGGAGAAGCCCTGTGCTGCGACAGACTCCCTTGTCACTGAGTTAATCAACCGGCTCAGCCCTCCATTTCACCTGAGTAAAACTAGGGCCCCATTCGGAGATCTTCCACCATACAGGTCCAGTGACTAGCGCGAAATGGCATTACGTTAGATACCAAGACTTAACCCTCCATTTCGTCGGGACGAAACTAAGGTCCTAGTCATGATGAGCGCCCCCATCACGTCAAGATCTAATGCCTGGGGGGCGGGCCATCCTGTAACTGTCCGAACGGTTTACCGCCGGATAAGGTCTTTTGGACTGCAGCATTATCGAGCCCATCTTGTGTTACCTTTGACGGTTGATCATCGCCGGCAACGATTACAGTGTCAACATTTGAATGTGGAATGGCATCAGGTCGTCTTTTCTGATGAATCTTGATTCTACTTGGGTTCACATGATGGCCGAAGAAGAGTTAGACGACGTCGGGGAGAAAGACGTGAACCCCAATTTGATATTGAGCATTATATACACCGGACAGTAGGCGTTATGGTATGGAGTGCTATTGCACATGCAAGTAGGTCACCTTCACTCTTTATTCGAGGTAACATGACAGCGCTGCTTTACCTTCAAGAAATAATGGAGCCATATGTTCTTCCGTACCTTAACCGGCTCGAGAATCCAATATTTCAGCAAGATAATGCTCGACCTCATGTTGACAGAGTTAGTTTAAACTATTTTGAAGCGACCCATGTGAATCTTTTGCCATGGCCACCCAGATCCCCCAATCTTTCGCCCATAGAGCATGTTTGGGACATCATGGGTAGAAGGCTTGGAAATTTACCCCAGCCCCTACGGACTTTGGCGGCTCTGAGACATGAACTACAGGAACCTTGGGAAAGTATCCCTCAAGAAGAAATTTTATTACATCAATTCCAAGACGTGTTGGGGAATGTATAGATAATCGCGGTGGACAAAAACATTATTAGGAATTTATTAAAAAAAATTGTTAACCCTTCGTTTTTTTTCTTCAAATTTCAATCATCTACTCCTTGCTATACTATCTATGGTTTACCGAAAAAAATTTAAAATTTAAACAGCTCCTTCTGGGTGTTGCAGTTTCTTTGTCAGTTGGTATATTATCTAGAAATATGTGAAAACGGTTGCTATAAACACGAAATTGTTAATGAGGAATTCTGATTAGTATGAAGTTCATGATCTTTATTTTCAATTTTTTGATCTCTATCGCTGATTACAATTGCTCTTTAAATTTTATAGCTGTCAGTTTCTCTAGTAAGCACACCAAATTGACCTACATGAGAATAATAGCCAATTTGGGAATATCGCAAGTGAATTTAATGAAAGGCTACATTACATTTTCATCACATAGTATATGTGCGAGCCATTATTCGAAAGACTACACGTATATTCAGAATTAATAAGAAAGATGTGTGTGATTATCAGACATTCCGTTCAATTTGGTAAAATAGGTGATTATAATTCTTCATTCTTTATAAATAATAAATGTTCCATTAGAAGTAATGGTGACTCTAATGACTGAGTAATTTCACACGAGACACTGACTTGGAAATTGTTCAGTATGTCAGAGTAATTGAGTTATTTCGTATAAATATCACGTCTCTAACTCGTATTTGTGTGGCATTACTATTCGTTCACGTCTTCATTTCCTGGTGTAATTATATGTTCTAAAAAATAAAACACCTATAATAGGATATAATTAATGTTGTTCCTACTATATTATATGTTGGAACCTACATATTTGATACATTTAGTGGAGTTTGATGACTACAACTGCTTCTGTATCTTGGAAGCACGTTACTTTCGATTTGGGGTCATTTCGCTGACATTTCCAGATTTCTGTTGTAAATAATATTATATACAATTTGAATAATAACAGTAATATCCAAGGAAAATTTTCCATATGTTATTATAAATCCGACATTTCAGAACTAAGCTACTGTTATTGAACAATGAAGGGAAAAATTTATCAAAAACCTAAGAAAGAAAATCCAGCAAAAATAATGTTTTTCATTTCACGTAATAGTATTAAAAAGGGGTTTTTACTTGATAGAAGGATTATAACAATATTTTAAATATTATACAGATTTATTCTGTTAACCACCAACAGATTTCAATTTGAAAAAATTTCCATTCAAAAACTTTTTAGAATTAAATGAAATAAATGTCTTAGAAAACACAGTTACAATTTAGTAGACATATAGAATTAACACTCATTACAGAAAAGGAATAAAAGAATTACAAGAAATATAAACTATTAATTAGAAAAACTAAGTACACACTTGAAAGATACAAAATTTTGTTTGGTATCTTGTATTATGAAAACCAAATCCCCTTCCGAATATGCAAAACATAACCTCAAGAACTTTTTCAAAAATTACTAATTTAAATAAAATCCTTCGGACAAATTCCTAAAACGTAAATCTTCAAAAGGAGATTTAGAATTGAGAAATCCCTATTTAATATTTTATTGTATATATAATTATTATATTTCGGTTTATCACTCATACATATTATCATTTGGATATAACTGACTCCTAAAAATATCTTGCAAGTTTTGTGTAATTTCTGTGACGAACATAGATTACGTAGGATATTTAAAAGTTCACTATATTCTGGTGTTTGTTTAAAGGAAGGCACGAGGTAAGATATTTTTTGGTTTATTATTTTTATTTTTGAAATATGAAGTGGGAGTGAAGGATTATCGTTTTTTAATTTTAAATTGCTTTTCGAATGTTTTAGAAATTTTTTTGGATGTAAGTTATTTTTGAAGAAGTTCTTGAGGTTATATTTTGAATTTTTGAAAAGGGATCTGGTGTTTATACTACAAGATACAAAACAAAATTTTGTACCCTTCAAGTGTTTATTTAGTATTTTTAATTAATAACTTATATTTCTTGGAATTCTTTCTTTCCTTTTGGTACTGTGTAATGAGTATTAATTCTATATGTCTACTAAATTGAAACTGTGTTTTTTAAGACATTCATTCAATTTAATTCTTAAAAGTATAAATATCAAAACAGATTTGTTCTTTTAGCCCTCTACAAATTTTAATTTCAAAAAGTTTTATTCAACAACATTTAGAATCAAAATAATGTCTTATAAGCACTGCTGAAATTGAGTAGATATACATTCTGTCAAGAAAGTACCGGGAATTATCGATTTGAATCTGGCGGGGCAATGAGGCAGGTAAAAATTTTTTTTCCTAGGTTGGTACCACTGTCCTTAATTACTATGCCAAGCTTGAGCGGGATCTGTCAACTAGTGTGTTTGCAACAGCTGATTAAGTCAGTCGATGTCAGAGTGCGTGCCAATTTTTACTATGGGTGATTACGTTGAGCAAAGAATTTAATTAAAGTTTTGTGTTGCAAATGAATTTTCGTGTGCCGATGCATTGAAAATGTTGCAAAAGGCCTTTGGTGATAATGCTCTATCGAAAACTCGTGCATATCAGTGGTACAGAGCCTTCAAGGACGGTCGTGAAGTGGTCGAAGACTTGCCTCGTTCCGGACGCCCATCGACGGCTTCGATCGAAGATAACGTCGATAAAATTAAGGAAAGGGTGCTGAAAAACCGTCGTACCAGCTTGAGAGAGATAGCACATGATCCTAAGATATCCCACGAGTCCGCACGTACGATTTTGATTGATATTTTGGGCATGAGAAAGGTGACTCGTACCGAAAGTCCTGAATTTTCTTCAAAAACGTCATCGCGAACAGGTTGCTTCAGACATGCTGGATCGCTGTAATTCCGATTCTACATTCATGGAACGCATTATAACTGGTGATGAGACCTGGGTCTACGAGTACGATATTTAAACAAGCCATCGGAATGAGTGCAATCATCGGAATGAGTGGCAAAAAATGAGCCGAAACCGAAAAAACCACGCCAAAGCCGCTCGAAAATGAAGGTGATGCTCATTGTTTTCTTCGATATCCGTGGCGTGGTGCACTACGAATTCGTTCCAGAGGGTCAGACGGTAAACAAGGAGTATTACCTCTGCGTTATGAAACGTTTGCGTGAGCGTATCCGTAAGAAGCGGCCAAATTTGTGAGCGAACAACTCAAGGATTTTGCATGACGATAACGCGCCTTCTCACCGAGCTACGATTGTGACTGACTTTCTCGCCAAAAACTTAACAAACGTGCTTCAGCAACCACCGTATTCGCCGGATTTGGCTCCCTGCGACTTTTTCCTCTTTCCAAAACTAAAATTGCCCCTTCGTGGCACCCGTTTTGAGTCGATTGAAGCCATAAAACAAAATTCGGCGCGAGAGCTAAAGTGCATCCCGGAAAGCGTCTATAAAAAATGTTTCGATAATTGGAAGTGCCGTTGGCATAGATGTATTGGAGCAAATAGAGCCTATTTTGAAGGCGACGCAATAAATTTTGACGATTAAATGTAAAAATGTTGTTTTATTTGAAAATTCCCGGTTCTTTTTTGACAGAGTAGTATAAAATCAAAACTCATTATATAATATCAAACTCAACGAAATATAAATGATCAATTGAAATAAAAAAAAGTTAATACATTTAAGCAGTGCTTATAAGACAATTATTTTGAATAAAATTTTTTGAAATTAAAATTTGTATGAGACTAACAAAATGAATCTGTTTCGATATTTAAATTTTGTTAAAACCTTCCTATCCAGTAAAACTTCTTCTCATTATTTTAATTCTAAAAGGCTTTGAATAAAATTTTCTTGAAATTAAAATCCGTAGAAGGTTAATAAAATAAATCTGTATGATATTCTAAACATAAAAGTTCATTTATAATTCTTTTTCTGATTTTTATTTGATTGTTGCGGATTTTACATCTATGAAATTCTTGATTTGCTTCGGAACATCTTTAACTTCCGTCATTATTTTATTTGAATGGAAAACGAATTTTTCCAACATGATTTTACAGGAGATTCTTAATAATGAATGCATAATTCTTAAGTATTGCCTCTAAAATAAACTCAGTGTGCAAATAAATGGGTATTAGAATAAGAAATAAGATTTTTGAATTCCCCAATATCATCCGAAGAGAGTAGAGGAAATAGCTTCTTAGCTGCGTTTGATCATTTTATGAATTTATTTATTTATTTAATTTATGAATTTTATGAGTTCTAACAGTTTAGTTAGAAGATTCATAAATTTTCAATATTTTCCAGATTTTTTCAAGCGTGAATCGAATCATTTCATTAATGTCAAATATCAAACTAACTTTCTGTCAAAACACGAATGACGGAAGTCTTGCTAGACTTGAAATAACCACTACTTCAAAATGAAAACTCTAGATGGCCCACTATTTATTAGTAATTCCGGTATTCGATAATAGTGAACTGAAGAAAAATCTTGTCACCATCTATAATAATAAGAAAGTAAACATCAACGTCTAATCAATTAGATCCTGTTACCGAATAGGAAAAAAACACGTTCGATCATCTTCAGATTTACAGACGAATACGTAATGAATTTTGTCATCGAAATACTTTTTCTGGGAAGAAAGATTTTTGTGAAGAAGGATCCACCAAGAAGACAAGTTGAACTGTTCAAATATTGGAAAGGAAATTTCCATGAAATTGTTTGGATTGTTGACGCTATCATTAAGGTTAGAGTTAAAAATAGAAAAATTTTGGTTAAAGATAAACACGACAGAGTTTATAGTTGGATCATTGAGTAATTTTTATATGTCGTATACTGTAAAGTAAATAATGGATTTCTGGTTTATTAATTATTGAAACACTTATCATGGGTATCTACCTGCTTCCTAATTTTAGTAAATTAATACCTTGCTGTTAGTTGTATAATATCTTTCTATTTTAATTTTTTGTATTTTCCTCTCTTATTGTTAATCTTACTGGATAGAATGCTCGAATCTGAATTAGATGAGGAATCGAACAAATATAGGTCTCTCAACAACTGTAATTCAAGCTACGAAAGAAGCGAGAATCAAGTTGATGTTGTTGTTTTATTTAAAATTAAGATCTTATCATTTTTGATGAATATAAATTGAGAAAATTCTATATGGACGGTGCTAAGGCGGAAATTGAATTTGACAATCTGCTAAATATAGCACATTCCAACATACGAAGTATACGAAAGAATTGTAATGATTTATTGTTATATTTGAATGTCTTGAAGAATTATTCGGGTGTTTTGTCTGAGTGTTAGGATTTGTATAAGGGATCAAATTATATTGTTGGTGAATTCTATATGCCTTTTTGAAGAGGAACGTAGGTTTTACAAGATATTGTGATTTGATTTTTTAATAATTAAATTATGTAGAAGTTGATAAAATTGCTTGGTATGTAGGTATACGTTTCTGAATTCTTCGGTGTAATTGATTAACCTCAATGAATTAGTTTGTAAATTCTGGAATAAGTATATTTCAATGGGGATTAAGAGAGAAGTTTTAGACTTAAATAGTTTATTTACAGCCTAACTACATATATCACAGTGTACGATTTTGTGTTGTTTTACCCAAAGGTTGAGGGAATTGTTCCGATGTACTATTGAATTCTTATTGCGGTGAAAACCCCATATTGATCGTAGAAGAGTAGATCGATAAGCTTTTTTACCGTTGTTCACTTTTTTACTGGGTTCACATTTAAGTTCACTTAACACATGTACTGCATAATTCACAAGTAAATAATGTAGATAATACATTCACTTCCAGGGCTGGTATTGCGTTATGGCATTATCACGAAAGGATGTTACTTGGGAAGTTGAAGTCAATGGGAATATAAACTTATTCAAGAGCAGACAGAGAGGATGGAGAATGTGTGATTAGAACTTCCTTTTTGAGATAGGGAAAGAGAGAGTGTGTGAGTATGGAAAACATTTTGCAAAGTTTTTTCCTACAGTACCTCAATTGCTTTGTGATTGGTCTTATAGAATTGTGGTCTCTATTTTGTTCATATGAGAGTCTTACAGACATACAGAATTAAACCAATTGATATTTCAGGATGATACACTATTTAGGTTCGTAAAACATTACATGATGGCATTTTCTCAAAATATATATATTTATGTGAATGTTTATATTTTTTCTAGGACATTCTTAATATTAAAGTGCATTGAGTTTTACTAATAAAGACTTCTTTGAAACATTGAAATAATTTAAATTACTATGGTCCAATGAATATTTTACTTTTTTTATATCTTTTGATACACACTATTGTCTCACAAGATCTGTTCCATGAATAACAAATTTTAAATGCTGCTTTCAAGATGGAAGTAGAAAAATTTAGTCATAGTTTAGATTGGATATTACTGAAGATTTTCAGAAAACGAAAGATGTTCATATATAATACTGTATTTAGATTATGTTGAATTATTTCGTCGATTTTTGATTTTGAGTATTATATGTCAAATAATAGAATTTGAAATTTGTCAATCATGGAACAGTGCTTCTAAAACGAAGACGTAGGTAGCATCGCTGTAGAGCTGAAAATCGTCCATTAAACAGTTTTGAACCATATGGGGGATTATAAAAGAAGCTCGATGTTTGGGTGCCACGCCAATAAACATAAAAAAACATGATGGATCGAATTTCTATCTGCGAAGCCTTAGCCAAACGGACTGAAATCGACTAATTTCTTAACTATATAGTGACTGAATATGAGAAATGGGTCACATACGATAATATTGTACGCAAGCGATCGTGGTCAAAGCACCGTGGAGCAGCTCAAATGGTGTCCAAACCAGGACTAACGGCCAGAAAGGTTTTCCTGTACATTTGGTGGGACTGAAAAGGAATCATTCATTATGAGTTGCTCCCATGTGGCCAAACGCCAAATTCGAATCTCTACTGTCGGCAACTGGACCGTTTGAAGCTAGCGATTGACCAGCAACAGCCAGAATTGACCAACAGAATAGGTGTTGTGTTCCATCAGGTCAACTCTACGCCACATACGTCTGTAGTGACTCGTCAGAAATTCCGGGAGATTTGTTGGGAAGTTTTAATGCATCCAACATGTAGTTCCGATCTGGCACCAAGCGATTACCATTTACTCGCATTGCAAAACTTCCTGAGTGATAAGAAATTAGCATCAAGAGAAGTTTGTGAAAATCGATTACTAGAGTTTTTCGCCAATAAGGACCAAGACTTCTATGAGAGAGGAATTACGAAACTACCTTCAAAATGGAACCAAATTATGAATAAAACGGTGTATATTTGACCCAAATCGGACAATCGGAAGCAAGTTATTTAAGTTTTCAAAGTTTTTTTCCCTTTCTATCATTTCATTCAAAAAACAGCTGAATTTCAACATTCATGGCATTTCCAAGATTATGAAGGTTTGTGAACGTGCTTGTATTTTCTGGTTTTGTCACAAGTAAAAAGCTGGCTCTGTGGTTTGGACTGGCTCTAGGCTCACGCAAGTGTTAGGTCATCATTAATTCAAGTTCATTACTTAGACTGTTTTAAGTGAGTAGACAAATTTGATATGATAGTCATAGTTTAGACTGGATATTACTGACGAGTTCCAAAAACGAAATATGTTTATATATAATACTTTATTTGGATTATTTTTTATGTTGAATTACTTCGCTGATTTTTCTTTCGATTATTAGATGTCAGCTGATAAAAAGGAAAATTTGTCATTCATGGAACAGTGTTTCTGAGACAATAAAGTGTATTGAAATATATACAAAAAATAGTAAAATATTTATTGAAGGTATTGCATAGTAATTCATATTATTTCAATGTTTAGGCAAATTCTTGTTTGTTTCAACATTTAGAATATGGATTTTCCATCAATTTTTTTACCCAAAGAATGATATTCGAGGGGGACTAAAAACTTTTCGTATGAAAATATTCAATTCAAAGAAAAGACAATCTCATCTGGATTCGTGAGAGTCCGTTCTCTTGCCTGGAATAAATCATCAGTCGAATCCATTATGGTCCTGAATTAACGTCATCCTGAAAAGAATTAAACGAATGGAATTAATTATAAGATTGATGGATTTCTGAAATCTTCGCCCGTCATTCAATAGTGCGCTCTGCGGTACCTCAGCCTTAATCGCCCAAATTTATTCAAACTCAATTTAGTTTTAATCTTATAATCGATAAATATAGCATTAAAGAGACGAATGAAATAGTATAGGCCAATATAATGTTACCTTATTCCAGAATTAGCATTTTAAGTGCGTCCCGGACTTATTCGCTGCACGGAATTGTGTTCGGGATCGGTTGTTTTTTGTTTTCGTTCTACGAAGACTCGGGAAATTCCAATAATGTAACGCTACAGAGTTGTACTCAATGTCGGTAAGGACCTTCATACCACGAGACAACCTCCAAAGGAACCATTTCAGCAGTAATCTCTCAACATTATAAATGGATAACAGTTATTACTGAAAAATCAAATTTCAATAATAATATTGTTGAATGTGGAACTTATGATGCCTTTTTTCCTCCTTATGGCATTCTCCCATAATTACTCTTTCTTCCACGGTTTGCTCTAGAGCTAGTTGCAGAATTTTATACAAGGTCGCAACATCTAATTCCCGTTGTTCACTTTCTGGGTAGCCTTTGAATAGTTGGAGAACGGTTCTGTTTGATTTTAGATGACAGCAATAAAAATGTTTAATTTTCTTTCACTTCAAAGGAAAAAGTAATGAACATTCGAGAAGTGAAAATCTGAACACGGTCTATATCCAAATAAATTAAAATTAATACATAATTAAATAATATTCAAATAAGGTCATTCTGATTTTCACAAATTTTTATTGTTATGTTAACAACAATCGTTTCGCTATCATAGTAGCACAGTTGTTCAAAATGTAATCTTGCCTGATGATGCTACTGTGATAGAGAAACGATTGTTGTAAACATAACAATACAAATTTGTGAAAATCAGAATAACCTTATTTGAATATTATTCAATATGGATTTTCACCAAGTAAGGACAGTTTCGATTCATAATACATAATTACTGTATAATAGTTCTGTATACAGGGTAATATAATAATATCGCAGATGAATGGAAGTCTGAACTATTATAAATCTACGTTACAAAACTTCTATCTGATATCATTTGCCACAATAGATCAATTTGAACTGATGTTTACACGGTACTAAGATTCTATTTACAAATGTTGATTTTATTTAAAAAAAAATTCAAGTTTTTATGTCTCACAAGTTATTCAGAATCCTGACACGTGTTCCGGTCTTACGAACATCTCCAGAGGAGTACAAAAAGGAAACAAACTTAAAATTGAAAAGGTTCTTTTATTACACTGAGGACATCTGTGTATTTTAATGGCCCATGGAACTAACAGCATCTAATATGTGTGGGGTGTTGCCAAATAGTATTTGTGAATTTATTAAATTCTCATTTTTCTCAATGGCTTTTTTGATTGAAAGAATCTCCAAATAGTCCATCAATTTACCCTTATTAACATTATATAGTAAAGTGACATCTTTCTCATTAAAAAATGATTATTTTCTCTACAATGTTCTGCAAGACCGGTTGATTTCTGGTTTTAAAAATAGACATCCTATGTTATTTGATTCTATGTTGTGAATATCGGCCAGTCTGTCCTATATATGTACCATTACAATCATTACATTTGATTTTATAAATCTCCGATTCAGAAAAGTTGGGGTTCCTTTCTTTATTGTTCACCAACATCTTAGCCAAATTATTTCTTTTTACTGCTAAAGAATGAATTACCATTTTATTAAGACCATTAGAGATCCTACTGCTGAAACCTTTTATAATATATAAGCTATTGAAAACCATATTTTCTTTTCTTCATAAGGATCATTTATATTGATATAATTTTTTTTTTAAATATTGTGGTAAGTTTTCTTATTAATCATTTTTTCAATGATTTCAGTTCTATAGCCATTGTTAACCTCTATAGTTTTAATTATATTTACTTCTTTTCGGTAATTGACTTCGTTCAACGGGATGCTCAAAAGTCTATGAATGAAACTATGCAATGTTGACATTTTAATTTGCCATGACTGATTCGATTTTGAATTGATTATAGTATCAGTAGTGGTAGGTTTTCTGAAAATGTCCAATTCAAACTTATTATTACTTACTTTGATTTATATTGAGATCTAAGAAGTTGATTGAAGAATTGTTTTCTATTTCTATTGTGAATTTAGATATAGACAAAATTCTTCAATCTTCTTAGATCTTAATATAAGTCATAGTAATAATAAGTTTGAATGACATTTTTAGAAAACCCACCACTACTGATACCATAATCCATTCAAAATCCAATCAGTCGTGGCAAATTAAAATGTTAACATTCCATAGTTTCATTCATAGAGCTTCTCGTTGAACAAAGTCAATTTCCGAAAAAAAGGAAATATATTTAAAATTATAGGGGTGAACAATGGCTATATATATGGTTTAAATACTCACCTGATGAAGTCATGATATGACGAAACAATTGTCGTGTAAATCAATAAAATAGCGGAAGTTAACATTTGTTTCTCTTATATTGAAGATGAATTTCCATCAAGTAAAGACCGAGACAATCCAAAATTTAAAAAGAAAGTGTTTCTTATATATTTTGAGTTAATTTAAAAGAAAAAATAATTTTTCAAAATTATATTAGGAGTACAAATAAGTTTCCGCCGTTTTATTGTAGATGGCGCGGCACGGAGTTTCGGTTAGCTTTCGCAGATAATAACCGGCTTAAAAAATAGTTTGGACATTCAAGAACAACATAACCTATTAATATCATTGATTTTATATTGGTAAAATATAATTTTTATAAGTTGAAAATGTCAAAATTTGAGCCAAGTAAGCGTCATTTGCGGGAAATATTAGTTTACTTCTTTAATTTAAAGAAATCTACTGCTGAGGCGCATCAATTGCTCGTAGAAGCATATGGTGAGGGTGCTTTGAGTGAGAGAACGTGTCGAGAGTGGTTTAAAAAGTTTAAAAACGGTGATTTCGACGTGAAAGACAAAGATCGCAGTGGAAGGCCAAAAATTTACGAGGATGCAGAATTGGAGGAATTATTGGAGGAAGATTAATCTCAAGCACAAAAAGAACTTGCTCTAAGATTAGAAGTCACTCAGCAAGCAGTCTCACATCGTTTAAAATCATTAGGGATTATTCATAAACAAAAAACGTTAAAAAACGACGGAAACTTATTTGTACTCCTGATATTTCATAGAGATTTCACATCCTGACATGAAACGTATAACTACAGACTTATTAACAAAAACTATATAAGTATGTATATTAACATACAAATACAACAAAATCTATTATTCCAAAGTTATCTAAAATTCTCGGAATAAATGATCAAATACAAATAATTGGACGAGAATTCAAACATTTTATAGCTATTTCGGTCTCTAGACCTCTTCAGAAATGTATTAAATTCAGATTAAAGTATATCAAAAGAAATATTCAACTCACCAAATTAGATAAAAAGTGGCACGAATATACTCGAGGTAAGCTTTAAATTATCCATAATAAAACAGGAATGATCAACGTGCTGTGTTATTTCGATTACTTTAATACCGAAATAGTTATAAAATGTTGGCGTTCTCGTTCAATTATTTTTATTCGATAGTTTATTTTGAAAATTTTAGATAATTTTGTAATAGTGGATTTTCTTGTATTTGTATGTTAATACACATACTTATATAGTTTTGGTTAATATTTTGGTTTGTTAATTTGTTTAATTTGTATTAATACCTTTTATGTCGGGATGTAGAAAGTTTTTTCCTAGACATTGTAAAATATTTTATATTGATTATATGTAAGGATATCATTTTGATAGTTTTTGTATATAGTTTCAACATATATATTGTAGAAGCTAGAATATATAGTTCTGAATTTAAAGTCATTTAAAATTACTTCTATAGAGTATTGATTCACATTCAAATTGTTTTTCAATTTATTTATACTCCTAATATAACAGAAGTGAATTAATTCCTTAGGGAAAAACGGAAAATTTAAACGAAAACTCAATTTTTTGCTCGCATTATATCTCAGAGACAGCCTTTACAACCATTCTGTAATTATCAAGCGTAGCTGCAATATTTTTAATTCACCAGCCGATGGTAGATATTAAATGAGAAAGGAAGTCAATAGCTCCGAGCCATTTAGCTATGAGAAGGCGCAGAAAGGGCATACAGACAGCACGTTATTACAAAAATGCCGTCATAAAAACTGATTAGAATTTTACTCCCTATGCTAAATTGCTATTCAAATGTGTGACGCTATTGGCAACCGATTTATTCCGATATCGCCTCCTCCGCCGCCCCCGTTCTGCGGTGGCGTAACAAGATTCGGAGGCTTAACGTTTGCCCCTGCTCAAGAAGAATGTTTATTTTATTTAAATTTCAAAGGGACTGTAATATGCCATCAGTTCCGCGCCTTGAGTCTATATTAGGATGAAATTTGCCGATTTGATCGATCTTGCTGGGGTTGGTACTTTTGAGATGCGTGAACGAGCTTTCTTCACAAGTCGATTGGGGTGTCATCAATCAAATAATCTCTTTCACATATTCATAGATTAAATACACTCGGACCGAAATTTACTGATATTAAATGAAGTTATTCGAGTTTTTATTGTTTTCAATAGTAAATTAAGTTTTCGTTAACACAATCGCAGAATTCAAAAATTTATATAATATATTAAATATAAAATTTCAGCAATTTTGTAATACCTTACTACAAATTTCAGTTTTATAGAATTTCTTCGAAACTTTCAAAATTAAATTAAATGAATCCCTAAGAAAACACTGTCCACTTTCCAATAGGCATATATAATCAATATTAATCACAAAGTATCAAATTCAGTAATAACTTACTATAAATTTTAATTTGATGAAATTCCTTGCAAACTGTCTGAATTAAATTGACTAAATGCCTTAAAAAACCCTTTGACTTTTTAATAGACATAAAGAATTAACACTAATCACAGAGTATCAACAGTAGTTGAAAGAATCTAAAGAAAATATAGAATATTGATCAAACTTATCCAACAAATATTAAGTTAGTTAAGTTAGATACCTAACACCAGTAAATGTTTGTTGAGTAAGTTAGATCTATCTTCCATATTTTCTTTGGATTATTTTATCTCCTTCTGATACTTGTGATTAGTGTTGTATTTATTGTTCATCATTTGAACAAAAAAACAGAAAAAAATTACATTAACGTACGTTTATCCTACCACAAAAGACCCGATTCCAAAAAATTCATACAAAATCCATATATCGGTGTTTTTTTAGAGTGATAGAACTTTCGATGGGAATAACTGTGATTAGACAGAAAGTAGAAGCCATGTTGTTTCGACATTTCTGTTCAGTAAGCATTGACAAATTACCATGGAAAAACTCACGCCGCAACAACGTTTACAAATTATTGAAATTTATTTTCAAAATCAGTTTTCTATTCGCCAAACTTATAGAGCACTTCGTGGAAGTTATGGTTTAGGTAATCGTTCATCAGAGCACCTTATTCGTCGAACTATCGATAGATTTCGGACAACATTTTCTCTACTAGATGCAACAACAACAACAAGACAAAGAACTGTACGTACAGAAGAAAATATCGCTGCTGTAAGTCATAGTGTTAATGATGATCCAGATTTGTCTATTGTCTATGAACTCTGTGCATCCACCACATGGAAAGTTTTGCGTAAAGATCTTGCTCTACATCCATAAAAGCTCCAACTGGTTCAAGAACTAAAGCCACTTAACCATAAAAAGCGTCGTTCGTTTGCTGATTGTGTTTAGTGACGAAGCTCATTTCTGGTTGAACAGCTATGTAAACAAGCAAAATTGCCATATATGGAGTGAAAACAATCCTCAAGAAGTTTTGCAGGTTCCATTACATCCTGAAAAATGTATGGTATGCTTTACACGCTAGAGGCATCATCAGTCCGGTCCGTATTTCTAAAACAATTATGCTGCAGCTAATTAAAAAAATGTATATGGGACATAAGTTTCCACCAAGTAAAGACCGAATCTATCAAATATTTGCTGGAGCTAATGTTACTGTAAATGGTGCTCGTTACAGATCGATGATCAATGATTATTTGTTTCAAAATTTGAATGGTATCGACCCAGAAGTTCACACAAGAAGGTGCTACACGTAACAATTGATTCATTGAAAGAAAGATTTGGCGATAACATCATTTCGAGTAATAGTCCAATTAATTGGCCTCCAAGATCAGCGACATAACTTCACTGGATTATTTTCTTTGGGGTTATGTCAAGTCATTGGTTTATTCTGATAAACCAGAAACAATAGACGCTTTGGAAGCAAACATAACTCATGTTATTGATGAAATAAGCCCTCAATTACTCGAAAAAGTGGTCCAAAATTGGTCGGGTCGAATGCGGTTCCTCGGAGCTAGTCGTGGTGGACATGTGCCGGAAATTTTTTTTAAAACATAAATGTCATAAAATTATCTTTCAAATTAAAACAAAATTTGGCTTCATTCTTAATTTAAACGTGTTTTATTTCAATTTAAAGTTCTATAACTCTAAAAAAACATCCAATAGAATAGCTGAAAACATTGCCAATTATTTTAAGAGAAATTTTAATTACACAGCACCTTTCATAGACAAATACATTAAAAATAATAAAGATGAATCATACAAAGATAATAAATCTGGATTCTATAAGTTGACTTCTGAGGACTGCCTAATGGTTTATAAGGAACACAACGGCAGATCTTTCAAGAAGAAAATTCACGAACATCAAAAGAACTATACTTCAAATTCCACGCCAACCATTTAATAAAATTCGAACATAATTCCATATGAAATATATCTGAAATTATCCATAGCGAGAGTAAACGGTCTGGATTAACATTCTTAGAATCATTTGAAATAAACCGATATAATTACCAAAAGATTCCCTGAACGAACAAGCAGATATCTATAGGTCTATTGAATATCTTCATGTAGTTTGGAAAAACCAACAACAACCCCAATAACTTTTATTGCCATTGTCAGTTTCTGTCCACCAAATTGAGAATACCGCAAATAACTGTCATCCTACTTTTAGTCCCATTCGCTGTAATACCTGTCAATACATATACTATAAGGTGTATAAGAACCTATGTAAGTTTTCACACAGTATCAGTTCAAATTTAGAACATTATTAAGCCACAGTGTGGCGAAACAATTGTCCTTCAACAATAAAAAGTAGGTGGAAATAAATTTTTTATTTATTACTAGTTAAAAATAAATTTCCATCAAGTAAAGACCGAATCTATGAAATATTTCACCTGAAGTTACACAACCTAAGCAAGCTTGTATGTCATACACTCCAGGAAGAATAGATAAATCAGATCTACACATATTGCTTTTCCTAAAATTAAACAATGTTATATATTCACTTTTTTTCTGTTTTTCCTTTTTATTCTTTTTCTGTCGATTGAAGATCATGAATGAGAGTATCAAACGCCTATCAAGAGAATGTGCAATATTTCATGGTAAATTTATAAACGATATTATTTGCTACATAATTCGTTATTCTTAATGATTATATGAAACATTTAATCAGCTGGGTATTATATTTAATTCCTATCATTCTCTTTATTTTCTATAGATTCCTTTATATTCTGAATTGTTGTACGATATTTAAGAACTCCATAAGTCTATTTTAATAGAAACAGACAGTTCGATTTCATTTTCTAAACAATGGAATAATGTAAAGTAGTTATAGAATATTTCTGTTTTTATATTTAAAATTGAATATTATCAATTATGAATCGTCCACCATTTTCATCCAATTCGATTAAATCCAGGAATTAAGTGTACAAAAATATAACGATGCATAATGACAAATGAAATATGACAGAGAGTATTGTTGTGTAAATTTAAAGGTTCTAACTAAAAATGTTCCGCATAAAAAAATCAAGCATCCTGGGACTTCATTATAGACTTTTTTGTTTTTTTTTGTACGCTTCTTCTTGGGAACAACGTGCTATCGTTTTTTCTACATGTCTGTAATTTTCGTATTTTGTGCCGAAAATGATTCCAAACGACTAGGTTGGACTTCCTGATAAAGAATCCAAGGATATGAGTTATATTTATAATTTATTATTATTGTATATATTACATCACTATAAAAGTCATATTCATAGATATACGTTGTCCATTTGTAAAAATTTCCAATGAGAATGAAATATTTTGAACGCTCAGAGAATGGAATTATGAGACAATATTCAGATAATATTTGGCTAATATTTCTTCAGCCTTCGTCAAAGGGCATCATCCTGGAGATGAAAGGAAATTTGTATTCCAGTTATACTTCATTTTGTTCTTTCTGTTGTGGAATGAAGGGAAGTCGGATGCAATACGTTTTCAAGGAATTTATATCGAATCTTTCTGATATATCCTTTGATATCTTAAAACAATATGTTAGAAGGGGAGTTGTTCGGAATTTTTCGGTATGTATTTCATAATTCCAATTTTCATTCCATTCTCTTTTCCAAGTAAGAACTTGTTATCAATAGTCGGCATTTGAAAAAACCATTGCAAAATTAAAATGAATTATTTCAGTTTAAAAATTGACAATTCGATTATAAAAAATGAATTTTTGTAAATTTCGTTAAATCAATTCAGAATAACATTGACAAAAACACAAGAAACAAGTAAAAAAAAGGACTGCGAATTATTTCTTTTAGAGACCCATTACTCAAAATGAACAAATTAAACATATAAATTCATTGAAACATAATTCAGCACCTGGAAGAGATAGGATTACTTCAGTATGGATCAAGAATATTCATATAAATATCCTAAAGCCTTTACTCCACTTAGTTAGTTTTTCGTTTGCTACTTCCATCTGATGGAAGATGTAGATCGTCACTCTAGGTTTCAAGTCAGGATGTAAAAATGAGTTGAATAATTATCGTCCTATATCAGTCATTAGTAATTTCGCGAAGATCTAAAATTATTAATTATTATTATTATCTTGAACACACGAATTTGCTCTACAGTAGACCACTTGGTTTCAGAGAAAATAAAAACACTGAGAATGCTGTATTTGAACTTGTTAGTGAGATCATTATAAACCTACCAAATAAAAAGAAAAATTTGGGTGTATTCATGGATATAACTAAAGCTTTTGACACGGTCTCGCATGACATACTTTCTGATAGACTTGAAGAAATAGGAATTAGAAGCGTTAAAATAAATTATACTTTGAGTGAGTCCGATTGGCTTATACAGGAATACCCCAGGGCACAGTGTTGGGTCCCCTCCTCTTTCTTATCTATATAAATAATATCGCTCAAATGGGAAGTCCTACCCCACCCCAGCCCAGATATTGTTCCTTACGATTACCATCTCTTCCGATCTATGCAACATGGCATGACTGACCAGCAATTATCCAATTACGATTAAATCAAAAAATGGATCGCGTCCATCCCCTTTTTTCGCAATGGGATCCGTCAGTTACCAGAAACATGGTTTAAAAAAGTGACCTGCAACGGATAATACTTTGAGCTTTGAAAGTATGATCCATTTTTCACAATAAAGCCTCGGTTTCCGACAAAAAACGAACTTATTCAACTGCTACTATCATTAAAAGGAAAAAAATTTCCTAAACACCGTATTAATGTAAAATCATGTTTTGAAATTTTATTTATTTTTTTAGATTAAAATCTGTATAGGTTCTGGATAATTAATTCCAATTATTCTAAATAATGCAAATACTTCATCATAGTAATTATCAATTTATATATTTTAATAATTGAGAAATTTCTTTGTATTACATAACCTGCACGTTTTATCTAATGCAGAGTCTAAGTCTTTGTATATTTCTGTAATATAATCATTGTCATTGTATATTTCTGTGATATAACCTAAGCTTATCCCAAAATTGGTAAGCTGTTGCAGAAATGTCTTATGATAAAAAAGGTATTTTTATATATTTTCAAGTGATTATTTTGTTTATTCGAATAACTCCCTACTGAGGAGATTTTGGGTCCGAAATTATCAGGTTCTTTCTCTGGAGAATGTGCTATATATTCTCTAAAAAAAGAAAATAAAAAAAGGCCTTTTTGAATTATATGTTGAACATTTTTTGAACATATATATGTACAAGGTGATATCTGAATAATTTGTTCTACATTTTATATTCTTTTGATTCTTTATTATTTACTTTCCACCCCATGTGATGATAATATATATGTCTATAAAGTGATGAAGTGTATTTAGGACATGTTTTGAAATTTAACTCTATTTATTTACCTTGGAATCTGTAAAGGTTCTGGAGAATTAATTCCAGCTATTATTCTGTAATATCCAAATACTTCTTCATAGTAATTTTCAATTTATATATTGCTCATTTTATGTTTATTTGAATATGGATATTTGGAAATTTCTTATAATTTTGGATATAATACTGAGGATAAGATTGAGAAGGTTTATTTGTCGTTATTCAAAGGTGAGACTGAAAATATTCAAGTTTCATCTTCCTGAATTAAGTTCCAGATAAACTGGAGTCGAAGGGCGGAAATCTAAGAAGTAACAATAAATATTGAGTTTCCCCTTCATCTTCTGAACATTGAGCTGTAAAGTAAAAGTACGCTTTGTGTATAGGGTTTCCCTTTAAATGAACTTTGACGAAATGAAGAAAACGGCGTCGGAAAATAATTAAAACCTCAAACCTTATTTATTCATTTTCACATAAACCGTTCGAACGGGAAAACATAATATCCAAATTCAGTTGATTAACGCGGCTGAGCCTGACTGATAATGAATGCTAAAAGAAGTATCTATTAAAACTTTCGGCACAAAGGGTCGAACCTTCCATTGTCTGCGTCAATACGATCGGTACACATCATCTCAATTAAAATGTAATAAGAATCTCCTCTAAGATATAAAACTCATTAACACTGCGCGAAAAGGGTTGAAAATATCGAAAATGCCCGAAACTTTCGTTTGACTATAATGGCCTCTCTCATAGTCATTAAAATTTTAGGTTGGGTTTGCGGAAGGGGCGAGTCTTGAGTCTTTGGATTTGCCGAAGGAATTATGCTTCTCATTGTACCGCTCTGTATTTGCCCTCATAACAGCACCGAAATGTGCTGTTATCGATTTCAAATTCACAATGAAAGAATTTCTAATCGACTGTTCTGGGAGGAGAGTAATATTTACGAGAGGTGGATATAAAAATAAAATAAAATTTAGAATTATATCTGGAAACTTTAACAATATACAGTATATGAATAGTTGCGAAATTCAGGTGGTTATTTCTTTCATATAAACTTGATTTTTTTGCCCCCCCCCCGCTTAGTTACAGCCCCCTAAAGATGGCGCCCGAAAAACAGTTTTTAATTGTTTTCTTAAAAACCAAAAAACTGACCATAAATGTAATTGAATCAAAGTTAATCAAAACTAGTCAGTTGTTATAACAAAATAACATTAGCTTACTAGATAAATTCTAGTTCGGAAATAATTCCAGTCTCTACGACTCATGCTATCATGTTGATAAATTATTTTTTTTCTCGAAAACCTTGAATTTAAGCAAGTGATTAAAAGAAACCTTATTTGTTAAAAACGAAACAAGCTATCCAAAACTAATTTTTTCATTGCAAAATAGGAATATGGAAAAAAGTTTCTTGCGAAAGACGGTTTAGGGGTGGCTTTTTCTACCCCTTGTAACCATAGAGGAAGACGACCAAAAAGTTTTTTGAGTACCTTCTCGTCCGAGTTAAATATCTGTTCAGTTTTATTCTTGGCAGTATTTTGGCATCCAAGAAAAAAATTAAAAACTATTTTTCGGGCACCATTTTTAGGGGTATATAACTAAGCAGGGGGGCTCAAAAAAATAAAGTTTATAGACCCAACCTATTTTTTGACAAGGAAAGACTCCTTAAACTTTTTCGCAACTATTCATACCTGTACAAGGGACATAGGTTCAAAATATGCCTTAATGAAATGTTGCTGCGCATATACAAGGCGTTAAAGTTGATTTTTTTTCATGTTTTGCTGAAAATTCCACTGTTTATTTCTCAATTTTTATAAAAATTGACGCTAAGGCATAACTTTGGAGGAGGAATATTTTTTTATCTATTCACTTTTTTAGGGGCGTCACGTGAATAAGTGATCTTGATTGGAAAATATTGTGTAAAATCATTATTAAGTAATATTGATACTGTTTCAATACGATTTTAGCCATTTTCGAGAAAAACGCAATTTAACATAAAGTACAAATAATGTTCTACGTAGCCCCCTCCGATTTTTACGCCTCTTCTAATTCTTGTAGTAAAAGATTTCCGAACGTCAAGGAAAGTGTTATTCTATACCCATAGAAAATTAGCCGCATTTTGTATTCTTCTCCAGAGTTCGTCTAGCGAACTAATTTCATGGGTATAAGTTAAGGACTTCATATGTCACCAAACAGAATAATTGAGAAAGTTATAATAAGTAATTTTTGCTGATCATTCAAAATTACTTCCTCTGTTAATCCATCGATGAGGAAATATGTCACTTGATGATTATTAATAATTAATGGGAAATGGGGTAAAGCTCCATTCTGCATAAACCAAATTTTCTTTCTTACATCTGGTGACAATTCGTTCAAAATATCGGGTTTGTTTTTAGAGTGATATAACTTTAAATTGAAATAAAACACATTTAAATTAAGTATGAAGCCATTTTTTTTATCTGAAAGATAATTTTATGACATTTATGTTCTAAAAATAATTTCCGGCATATGTCCATCACGACTAGCTCTGAGGTACCGCATTCGACCAGACCAATTTTGGACTACTTTTTCGAGTAATTCAGGCCTTATTTCTTTAATAACGCGAGTTTTGTTGACTTCAAAAGCGTCTATTGTTTCTGGTTTATCAGTATAAACCAATGACTTGACATAATCCCAACAAAAATATTCCAGTGGAGTTATGTCGCATGATCTTGGAAGCCAATTAATTGGACCATTTCTCGAAATAATGTTATCGCCAAATCTTTCTTTCAATAAATCACTTCTGGGTCGATACCATTCAAATTCAAATTTGTTTCAATAAGAGGTTATGTATTCAAATGTTTTGAAATAAAGTTGTTGCTTGAAGAATTTATATTGCATAACAATTATTACATGGGTATAGATCCTGCGACATAACTCCACTGGAGTCAGGAATGAAATCATTGAACCCAATTTTCTATGACTCTCTCACACAAATAATGATGTATGTAAGCAATTACTCGTTCAATATTGATCTGTAAATAGTTGAAATTTGGTGGATGATTGCTGTAAATCAATGACTCAATGTAACCAATAAAAGGGAAGTCCAATGGAGTTAAATCGATTTTCTTAGGAAAATCATTTCCCAGTTTTTCTTAGCAACAATGATTGAATACACGACGCTTTAAATGATCTGTTGGTTTGAGTTCTTGGGTTAAAACAATTTTGTATGGATGTAAACCAAGATCTTTTCGTAAAATACTCCACAAAGACGTTTGGGGATGCCTAGTTCTTGTGGACGTCGAGAAATCGATAAATTTTGGTCTTCACGAACACTTTCACGTACGACAGCAATATTCTCTTCACTTCTTTCATTTCTTTGTGTCACTGGCACTGTAACATCATGAAGTGTAAATTTTTTTCAAACTTCTTCACTAAATGTTCAACTGTTATTTTCTCCGGACGATTTTAAAGACCAAAAATTGGAGTTAAAGCACGTAAAGTTCGAGTAACAGATCGCCATTTTTCATAATAAATTTGGATTATTCGTAAACGTTGTTGGAGTGTGCATCTTTCTACGATTAAATGGTAGACATTGACAAATACAACTGTCAACGTCATAAATAAACAGTGGTTGCCATGCGTGAGTAATGTCAATTTAAAAATACGACGTTTCCGTTGAAGGACCCTCTATAAGATAAAGTGAAGGAAAATTTTTTATATGCACGGTAAAGCAAATAGCATAATAGAAAAAAATAAAAAGTAAGAAATTCGCGTCTATCAATAATAAAATATCAAAAATATGACTTATACCTTTTTTCAATGAAAAGCACTAAATTTTTTCTTATTTTTCAAAGAATTGATTCATCCTCTAGGGAATAATTCAGTGTAGTTATTCTGATAATTTTTTTCCCACAAATACGTTCCATTTCTGAATAGGAATATACAATGAAATGAAAAGCGAAATTGCTTTTTCGACTTTTATTCAGCTACAAGGCACACACATACATAAATATTTACAATAAATACAGTCACACAATGCATCTTATTATGTTATATGTATATATTTGTAAATGACTAAAACTGGGGAATTAAGCGAAAAAACAAATAGTTATACATTATATTATATCGATTAATATTATACTTCAAAAGATATATATTTGCTGGGATTCCTAATGTTCGTTTGATTGTCGGTAAACGTATACTCTGAAGATTTTTTCCCATTGTATTACAATAGAAATAGAAATTCTTCGATGATATTGAATTTTTTGTATATTTGAGTAATATTATAATGTAACTTAATTTCATGAATTTAGTAGGTTTAATACAGTAATGTTTCAGAGAACATATTGTTTTGAAGAATTGATTGTGAAATTATAAAATTACTTTTTGTTGTATTCGATAATTTTTCCTGAAATATAAACGCTTTGCAATAGTACATTGATTCGAATAACTATACTTCTACCTTTCTACAAAATGGGGAGAAATAGGCAGTCAAGATTGATATCAGCGTTCAGATTATGTTTTATCCACTGTAATGGCGGTATAAATCAGCGGTTTCAATGTTTATATTAATGGATATTATGTGAAATACGGGAGTTAGAACGTTACGTAAAAACACTCGTGACTCTGATATCAATCATAATCACCTTAACATAATCCCAACTACGATATTTACATTTCTTTATTTTTATCAATTAATTGATCTAGCTAAATATTATATACCTAATTTCAACTTTACAAAATTTGTGATATCCTTATGGTTCTGCGTAAAATTTGACAGCAATATCTGTTACGATTAGTATTATTTATTTATAAAAATTGTTCACAATATATATATATACACTGAATGATGTATGTTATTTTTGTTAATTTGTTCTTATAAACAGACATCGACTCTGTTTATTGGATAACGTTCTTGATAAATTCCATTTATCTTTGATTTGGAAAATGTGAATATCCATGTTACTAAGTTCATTATTGCACTTTTTATAGGTCTCAGTGAGGGCTCTTTGAATATCGAATTTAATTCAAGAATTGATTCAATCATAAATATCTGAATTTTTGAAGTAGAAAAAATTCTCAATTATAAAATTAAATTAAATGAAGAATATTTTCAAACCTCATTAATTCACAACAATTTTTGCACCAACAGAGTGGTATCTTCAGGTTTATATTTTGAAACTCAAACAATTTCACCTTCACTTCTTATATGGTTTGAGCAAAAACTTGGGGAAAAGGGGGAACAAATAACCATCAATTTTCGGAAATGCAGATAAGGAAAATAATGCGAAAAAGGCTGAAGGAAAAAGGGATACAAATAACTATAAAATTGGTTGGAGTCAATTATAGGAATTACCTCATTAAGTAAAAATATTCAGTAAGTGAGATCTGACGACTGTACCTGTTAATTTCTACTGCTTCCAATAGTGTGAGTCTGGTACTTTTAATTTCATTATGGATAGTTTCAAAGTTCTTGTTGAAATTATGTACAAATTCTTTCA
This sequence comes from Megalocaria dilatata, assembly GCA_034642435.1. NCBI lineage: Eukaryota > Metazoa > Arthropoda > Insecta > Coleoptera > Coccinellidae > Megalocaria > Megalocaria dilatata. The sequence goes on along the minus strand of CM067858.1, from coordinate 47,266,213 downwards.
AATAACTGGCATATATTAAGTGCAAGATGTATATTTCCCCTGGTATTCATGAATTCTTTTCTTAAAGTATCTACGTGTTGTACCTATATACACCATAGGATAATAATTGCCAGTCTCTTATAAACTACTTATTCATTGGTTTTATCTTCATTATTTTTATGTGAATTTCCAAACTATTAACCAGTTTGGACGCTACGTTCAAGTCGAATTTTATTTTAAAATATTCCGCAATTTTATCGTAAGAAATAGAAATGTTTTTTATTCAAATCTTTTATAACAATGCCATTATGTTTTGTTTTTTGTTTGAATATTTTTCTATCAAAATTTTCAAAAGAAAAAATATTTCAGCCAAGAAAACTGAATTTTTGACAGGAAATAGAAGAAAATTGCATTGAAATATACCATGTCATAAAATATTCGACTGAAAAATACATTTCTATACTTTACGTCAATAAAACATCGGATAATATTGCCAACTACAATATTTCAAATTAAAATTCTATTTTCATAGAGATTAAAGATGGTTAATAATTTGAAAATTCACATACAAAATAATAGAAATAAAATAAAGAAAATAAATCTTGAGTTAATAAGTTGCCTTGTAATGATTGCTCTATAGTACATATTGATTCAACATATAGAGATCGTTTGAGAAAATAATTCAGGAGAGATATACGTAAGATATCTTAACACTCAAAATTTGAAGAAAATTCAACATAATTTCAACAACAACTATGAAATTAATGTATCAGATTCATACTGTTGTAGCATTAAAATTAGCAGGTACAAGGACCGTTAAATTATCCTCAAGCAGCAAACAAATATCTCACTTATTGAATATTTTTACTTAGTGAGATATTTCATATAATTAGCCCCAATATTTTTTATGGATATTTGTATCCCTTTTCACGAATTTTTTCTTATTCGTATTTCCAAAAATTTATGGTTATTTGTCCATTTTTCAGATTTTTGTCTACACTATATAGAAGTGAAGGTGTAATTTTTAGAGTTAGTTCAAAATGTAAACTTGAAGAAAAAATGAATTTCTGATAAGTAAGGACCGATTCAATTGAATTCTTGAATGATTAAATAATGAAAAAGTCATCAAGAAATAATTTAAATTGTCATAGCTTTTCAGTATCACTGCCGCAGACTTTCAACAATCAGAAGCTTTTTGAAAATTAAATAACTGTCAACACCTTCTTCATAATGGGTAAGATAAATTAAAGAACTTCTCCGCACAATTTTCATTCCAGATTTATCATCTAATATTAGTATTTATATAATGTTTTTCAATCGAATATTTGATGAATTCGTTCTTTACTTTATGGAATCTCATTTTCAAGAAACAGTAAACAAAAGTCAATTTCCACAATTTTTTTATTGAGAAACAACGATTGTTTCACCACACTGTGGCTCAATCAGGTCCTACATCTGAACTGTTCAGGTGTGTGAACTTTAATATGAGGTATATGATGCAGAAAAAAGGGGAATAACTGAAAAGTATCACTGGTATTCCAAACTGTGTACAGAAGATGAAAGGAATAATATGGTTATTAAAGTTATTGGGGTTCGCCGCTGATAAGAATATGAGATAAGGAAATAAAAGTAATTGAACATAGTTATCGGGATTTGTCGTGGATATTTCTGAATTACAGGAAGATATTGAGTATCCGCGATCTGTTTATATCTGTTTGTTCGTTGAAGAGATTTTTTTGAGAATTATATCTGTTTATTTCAAGTGATTTCAAGAAAATTATTATAGATCCTTCACTACCAATATGTATTATTTCATCGTCTTTATTGAAACTATGCCCAAATAATTTCAAATGTTTAATATGACATTTGAAGTGTAACTTTTCTGATGTTCATGTATTCTTCCGTTTAACAAATATAAACTAATAGACAATCATTGGAAGCCAATTTATTATACACGTTTGATTTATTTTTATTATTCTTGATGCGAGTGTGCAAGTTCTTTATGGTTCTAAGCTGGTATATAATTTAAATTCTTCTTAAAATAATCGGTAATTTTTTCAGGTATTCTATTAATGTAGGTGAATCGGATATATGTTTTTTTCTGTTTTTCAATTATGAATGTTGGGTTCAAATATTGTTTGAGGCTATTAGTTTAATTATATCAAGTTCTCTGGAAAAATTCAGGGTGTTCATATATCGTTCAATAATCTATTGTTCAATAAACTATTGTGTTCAACGGAGTGGTTGAAAGTTTTATATATAGTGATGTCTGTGTGGGTAAATTTCTGAAATGATCTCAACTCATGTGAAAAATTTGTTCTTATGATGGTGATATCAAGAAAGTTAATAATTTGGATCTTTTCTTCTTCGAAAGTGAATTTACTTGATGGGTGGAGATTGTTATTTAAATAAGTACCCTAGATGAAGGAAATATTTTATTATTGAGTTCTCACATCTAATAAGCTCATGTAGAACCTCATGAGGCCAAAGTGTGCTGAAACAATTGTTTATCAATAAAAATTTATGGAAATGGAATTTATTTATTATTTATTCATCAATCGACTTGAAACAGAGAAAATTGAAGCGGATTGACTTTTATTTGATGGAAAACTCATTTTGAAGGATATGTTAAATAATATAATTTGAAATTTCAATCTGTTCATTTGAATATAAGAATTGTTTCGCATCTCTAGATAAAGCAATTGTTTTATCCAAATATATATAGATTGTTGGTCCAAAAATTATGCTGCAAAACATTCAAATACAATAATCGGAAGTTAGTCACCTGAAAAATTCTTCATTGTTGAAGAAATAGTTCTTACGCAGGAACTTTAGGCAAAATATTCTCCCTATTAGCGTTTTTTACTATCTGACACCGACTTAAAATCATTCCACATATTTATTCGATGTTCTAGAATTTTTATACATCATTCATGAAGAACAAAATCTCTTATCTGCATGAGCACTTTCAAACAGTATATCGAATACATTCTGTTGCTCCACTAACATATGTCACTATTCCTAACACTAAGTTTGAACTTAAATTTTTTCGTTTCGGATGGATTTTAAGCACTCACGATTTACGTTGTTGCACTACTACTCGTAAACAACACCGAGTTCTTATAGTAAGGTAAGGGCGATTTTTCTTTTTCCATTTGCTGCTGCCTGCTTTTTCTCTCCATTTCAAGCTCTTGAGCAAGGGAATCTGTAACAAAAGAAATCATTACATGAAAACATTGTAACTTTGAAGAATTTTTATTTTTCAAAATTCGAAGAAGTTTTACGAGTATAACAAAATAGTTTCATGTCAAAATATTTTAATGAAGTTATCTATATAATGTATAAAATGTTTTTATACTGACGGAAAGACGCAAGTCGTTAGCCATTTGCACAGCAATACATTTTCTTTTTTCTTCCTTTTATTAATAATTTATATTTTGAATTCTTTTATTTTCTTTTGGTACTGTGTAATGAGTGTTCTATATGTCTAGTACATTGAAACAGTATTTTTCTAAGACATTCATTTTATTTAATTCTAAAAAGTTTTTGAACAAATTTCTTTTGAAATTAAAATTTGTAGGGGGTTAACAGAATAAATATGTATGATATTTAAAATTTTGTAAAAATCCTTCTATCAAGTAAAAACTTTTTTTTATTATTTTATTGTAAACATATGTAGGATTATTTAAAAATTCACTTCATTTTGTTGTTTTGTTCCGAGGAATACACTCAGCTAGTCTGGCAAGATATTTTATGTTAATTATTTTTATTTTTCTAAATATGAAATAGGACTGACGAACTTCCGTTGTGGGAATTCTAAATAGCTATTATATTTGAAGATGTTCTGCATGTTTTAAATATTCTATATAAAATAAAATAGAAAGGCCTTTTACTTGATAGAAGAAATATAACAAAATTTGAATATTAAAACAAATTGATATATGTTTATCTTCTACAATTTTAATTTAAAAATTTTTATTCAAAAAACTTTTAGAATTAAATTAATGTCTAAAACAAGCACCGCTTACATTTAATAGACGTATATAATCTGAACTCAATATACAATGTCAAATGGAATAAATAAACCAAAAGATATACGAAAGTCATTAAAATTAATAAATGAATATTTAAAGGAGACAAAATTTGTTTCTGGTCTTGCCTTCAGAACGCCATTTGCATTTTAAAAACATGAACACACTTGAAGGACCTCTCAAAGAATATAATTTATTTGAAATATTTAATATGTTTAAATATTCGAATAAGTAAATTCAGAAATCTCTCAAAGCATGCATGCGTGCATATTTCAAATAAATTTTATTCTTTGAGAGGTCCTTCAAGTGTGTTCATGTTTTTAAAATGCAAATGGCGTTCTGAAGGCAAGACCAGAAACAAATTTTGTTTCCTTTAAATATTTATTTATTAATTTTAATGACTTTCGTATATCTTTTGGTTCATTTATTCCATTTGACATTGTATATTGAGAGTAGATTATATAAGTCTATTAAATGTAAGCGGTGCTTGTTTTAGACATTAATTTAATTCTAAAAGTTTTTGAATAAAAATTTTTAAATTAAAATTGTAGAAGATAAACATATATCAATTTGTTTTAATATTCAAATTTTTTTAAGAATTCATTCGAAGTAAGTTGTTTCTGAAGAAGTTCTTGAGGTTATGTTCTACATTTAGGTATGGAAAGAGATTTAGTTTTTAAAATACAAGGTGCGAAACAAAATTTTGTATCCTTTAAGTATTTATTTAGTAATTTTAATGAATAAACTATATTCCTTCGAATTAATTTATTTCCTTCTGGTACCGTGTAATGAGTGTTAATTCTATACCAGATTGAAACAGTGTTTTTGTAGGACATTTATAAAATTTAATTCTCAAAAGTTTTTGAATACATATTTATTTGTAATTAAAATTTGTAGGAGGTTAACAGAATAAATCTGTACGATATTTAAAATTTTTCAATAATCCTTCTATCAGGTAAAATTCTCTTTTTAGTATTTCTTTGTATAGTCAACAAATTACAAAAAACTACTCAATTATGCAATATTCTTTAAAATTGGTTATTTTTGTTTTTATTATAGGACATTGTTTGAGATGAATTATATCTAATCTGTGTTTTCTTTGTTCATGAGTCTACGTAGTCATGAATTATTGCAGTTCATCTTTTAGCGTCTCCAATATATTAGAAATCTGTGGGTGGATTAATTTCCTAGTTTTATCCTTTTAGTAAGTGAAAAAAGTTTTTTTATCCATTTCAATTTGAATTTAGCACATATCTGATGAGTCACATTTTTTAAGGTCGAAGCTATTGTTAAAGTTCTTATTCAATTTTTGTAAATTTCATACTTAATTCCTAGAATTTGTATATAATTTTGGAGTAGATTTTATGTATATGAATGCGTATATAAGCACATATATAGGTTATATTTATACACTTATATATATACGTTCTGTGTCAGAAAATGAAACAAATTTTAAGGAGATATTAAAAATTATTCTATGTGAATAATGCATATTACGGTAAAATTTTAATATCTTTATATATGTGTTTTTGATATATATATAGTAAAATTTTACATAAATAATTCTCAACTTGAATGTATTCAAATACATTCATCAAGTATCGACTCGAATGTTATTCAATCATAGTCTTGAACCTTTAAGCTTGCTAACCTAATTGAATTAGTTCAAGTGTTGAGAATTTGAAAATTACGGCGAAATTTTCTGAATGACGTACGATTTCACATTCTGTCATAATGAAAAAATGATTCAAACATTGACTGTGATATTAAACTGTTTGAGCCTTCACTGTCCGGTAGTTGATCATATTTGGAATTAGTTTTCCGAAATCACAAAGACACCAATCAAATAAAAGATTTAAATTTGTGTGAATATAGAGTTCACATTGTGTGTTTCTATGAATTAAGTTGTATGAAAATAAACTAAAACTGTAAAACTAACGAAAAATGTGCATATTCAAATTAACTAAGAAATTTGGCATAACCTGAATTCCCCTAGATGATTGAATCGATATATCCAGTGATTCTGCCTAGAAAGTTACGGCAAAAGTTTAAGGGAGATTTTAAAGTGACAAAAAACTGAATGCAATTACACATATAAGACCCGGCGCATTCGCCATTTTGCATTTCAAAGCCAGATCATTCTAATTATGAAATTATAAATCATATGGTGGACAAAGATTGAATTTGAAAATGTGAAATTATTGAAGCACTAAGGTAGCCGCAGAAATTGAAGTGCGCACGTATATTTTTAATCAAATTAATTTGATTTGTTATATTTAACCCTGGTTGAAGTTAAATCAATCCAAAATTGAGAAAACAAGGTACTATGTATCTTTCGTTAAAATTTCAACTGATAAAGTAAAACTTACATAGTTTGCATTTTGAAGAAGTGGTTAATTCGAGTCTAGCAACACTTCTGTCATTCGTGTTTTGATAGAAAGTCTATGAATGAAACTATTATATGCTGACATTTTTTGGTTGGAGGGGTGATTTGAAGTTTTATGTATTGTAATATGTAATATGTGTGGGTTTATCAAAAATACGAAAATCTTATGAATTCTCTAGTCTTGTTATTGTGAGGTCAAGAAAATTTATACTGTGCTTCTTCTCTTCTTCGATTGTGAATTTGATTTTTGGATGGAGTTTATCAATAAAATTCGTGAAGATATGTAGTTTTCGGTCTTGAACAAAACGGTTTTCAATTTAACGAAATAATCTATATTTCTAACAAAGGTTTAATAATGGAAAATCAACTCAGTTCAATTTAGTTGAATTTTTCTTGGATGATTTAGAATAAAAAATACACCTAAATACGATAAGCAGATACTTCCTTTATTGGTATAGATATATGGATGATATATTGTGTTGTTTCAAAGGCACCGACCGACAAATACATATATTTAGGAATTTTATTAATAAACTCCATCCAAAAATTAAATTCACATTCGAAGAAGAAAAGAACCACAGTATTAATTTTCTTGACCTCGCAATGACAAGACTGGATAATTCAAATAATTTCAGTATTTTTCATAAACCCACACATAAAAATATTACAATACATAAAACTTCCCCACCAAACAAAATATGTATAAATATATATAATAGACTATTGAATGTCCCTCTGAAGTCAGATAACTTTTCCAAAGAATAAAATATTATTGAACAGAAAGCTTCAAACAACGGTTACAACCCATTTCTTATAGACAAAATGGTATCCCATAAACAAAAGAACCTGGCATTAAATCTCTTGCACAAAAATCATAGAAGAGGATAATACACAGAAATATTTTTCGTTATCATATTTTAATGGATTATCTAAAAATATTGCTAAATATATCAAAAATAGTTTTAATTACAAAGCAACTTTTGAAACCATTAATAATCTTAGTACTTGCACAAAAACCATAAAGATCGAACAAATAACGAAAATAAATCTGGAATCTACAAGTTGACTTGCAACGATTGCCCCTTAGTATATATTGGTCAGACAGGTCGATCATTCAAGAAAATAATCCAAGAACATCAAAGAAGTTACATATCGGATTGCGTACATTCGACATATGCTAATCATCTTACGGGATTCAGGCATATCTCAACAATAACTATGAAGTTATCAACGTCGCAAGCAAAAGTTCTAGATTTACACTTTTTGAATTTCTTGAAATCAACAGGAACAGTGCCGTTATAATCCTTTCCAATGAACAAACAGATGTTGACAAATCCTAATTACTGAATATATCCTAATGGCACTTTTAGCGGCAAACTCTGACAAATACCCTAAGTTTTTATGACTTGTTTTTCCATTATTTGTCCCGTATTTAACTGTATTTAAACTCTGTTACACTGGACACCATCAGCCAGTAGATGTAGAAGCCACATCGTGGTGAAACAATTGTTCTATTATATATCTTTTTCTGGAAATTAAAATACTGTCTCTTATATATTTTTCAATCTCATATCTACCTCTAATGTTGAGGTTAAGATTATAATTCCGTTAATGATATTTTAAAAATTACATGAAGTAGTTTTTTTGTAGCTATTACTTTGGTGTTTACCATTTACCGATGATTCCCTATCTTTGCTTGTTGAATTCTCCATCGATAACAGCCACTCTCTGGGACTTATATTACCCCTTGTATTAGTGGTGAGGTAGATAACGAGACCTTAAAATTTTTTTATTATTGAAACAAGTTATTTCCCCATTGAAGAAAATGAAAATGCCCCTGATAGAAAATTTTGTACGAATAAGCATTCTTTAATTTTGGCAGTAACTTTACAACGAATATAATTTTCCTCTTCCTCTTAAAACATTCGAAAACAATTTCCTATAAACCTCACAAGCTTATGAAACTTACTCCTGGAGTTTTCCTACGGAGTAGCGTATACTTCCAAACATGGAATCCGATGGAAAGTGGTTCCGGAAACAACCAGAAAGATTTACACCCGGACGAAACCGAAGAGAACGTTCAAATGTTTTAATAACCGTTACAGAATGGAATCCAAACAGTTTAACAAAGACAATCCCCTTTTCCGGTGACTTACTTCGAAAACTTCTTAATTAAAGAGTTGGGTGTATCTAAAGGATTAAGTTTATATTTCGCCAGTCGTACGTTTCTGGATGGCAAAGGATTCGCTGCTGTTTACAGGGTGGGTGCGGGAAAATTGGATCATATTTGAAACATTCAGTACTATTTCAAAGTTTATGTAGATGTTATAAAGATTGAGGACGCTCGACCACTGAGAAAGAGAATATATCCATAAAAAATTTGTTTTATTCTTATCTCTGAAAATAAAGATACAATCAAATTGTTCTCAGGTATAGGAACGACAAATTACTAGTTGTCTTGAGAAGAATTATCTGAATTAGACTGAAAGTTACTACATGAAAAGCTTGTAAGTCAATAACTCATTCACTTGTACAATCTGTTCCTTAACCTAAATGCACTAATGCTGATAGTTTTATTCACAGCCTGTAAAAACAAGGACAAGCATGTTAAAACATTATTAGATTTTCCAACATTCTAGAGTTTTCTAGGGTCTTTAATTTTCTCTAACATTTTTGTTGGTATTATGTTTAAAAAAAAAACTATATCTTTATTAATCATAATCTATATAAGTTGTGCATCGAATTATTTTAACATATTTTTTTGGATAATTTTACGAGAAGAAAAAATATTTTTTCATGATTCTCAACATTGAAATTTGAATAAATTTCAATGTTAAGAATCAACAAAGAACTTCAGAAGTAACTGAATAGTTACTTATGAAGTTCTTTGTTGATATTGAATAAATTTCAATGTTGAGAATCAACAAAGAACTTCATAAGTAACTGAATAGTTACTTCATAAGTAACTGAATAGTTACTTATGAAGTTCTTTGTTGATTTCTTGTTGAACAGCATGAAATGCTGATTTGATTAATGACAATTTGGAAGAAATAAACTATCTATTTTCTCATAATGTAACAGATTATTGTAGTTTAAATTTGAAGAGAAGAGCCAATTTTTGTTTTGCAGATAATTGCTATATCACCTTTGTGAATCAAACATGGAAACTTGTACGTAATTATTTACGAGACTTCGTTGTTATTTATTTAATAGTATATTTATCTCAAGCGATGGTAAATTTGATATTTCAAATGATTAAATATATAAAATATATATCGAAACCAAAAAAATGATGAAAATGATTTAATTCAGGCAGTTTTACAGTCATGGACTACCATAACAGAAAATTATGGAGGTGATCTAGTTTTAGGTGTACCTCGACGTTTAGTCAAGTATTTACAGTTGAATAGAGGTGTTGTATAAGTGAATAATAATAATAAATGATTTGTTATAATTTTCTAATTGAAAAATTAAAAATTTATACCACATAGTTAAAATTGAGCTTTTCTTCCGGATACTTTCAAGATAGACTATAGGTACTTCAAAACGTAAACTACGAAATTTCGGAGGAAGCTTAAAATGTTTTTTCTTCGGTTGTATGTATTTATCGTTCCATATAGTATCTTTTAAAGCATTCGCTATCGTCAGCACCTTGTTTGTTTGATCTTCAACTTTCTCGATTGAATGCTGAAATATCGAATCGACACTACCAATTTGTCGATCCTCAATCACGAGTTTGCAGCTAATGGGACCTTTTAAAACAGAAAGTAACTTCGTTTTTATAGTTGAAATATCCATATTCAGTGTTCTAGTCTTGGTCTATGAATTGAACGAGGGTTTCTGTAGATCATCCTACTCGTAATTCTCTGCTATAATGACTGCATCATCGGCGTTGCAGATTATCTTTACCTCAGCGATTGTAAGATTGTAACCCTTTATTGTTTCCTTCAGTTCCGCGCTATTATGTCAATTTAATGTTGAACAATTGCGGCTCAAGGAACCTTCTTGCCTTATTTCTGTGGGTATTTTTTGTGATATTGTTTGTTTTTTTGTGAATGTTTGGTGGTTTAGTTCTTTCATAATATTTACGATATCATTGCGGATTTATCTATTAGTTGTCGGACTACATATATCGCGTCTGCTGTTGATCTATTTTTTCTAAATCCTTGCTCTTCTCCGGATATACTTGTATTATTGTTATTTATGGCTAGCGGGCGTCTGTCTACCCTACCACTGCGTCCGCACAGACTATTGTGGTTCACCCCTAATTTATATCTCCCCGACGAGATCCAGTTTTTGGATAAAACTGATAATCTTATTTAGGGGTAATTTTTTCAGTTCGCTATAAAAGTGGGCTATAAAAGCCTGACCAAAGACCTCGAATCTGATGCGTCTCACCGCTGGGCACTCAGAGATGATGTGCATGGCTGTTTCAGTGTCCTCAAGACACAGCCTGCATTCATCGTCTTCAGTCAGACCGATTTTGTGCAAATGCGCTTTCAGTATAATTCCGACAAGTGTTCTTAGTTTGGCCCTATCCAGACCTAGCGCTAGGTTCGCCATCTTTTTGTTCGAAGTTGTTCCAAGAAACACCTTCGGATGTTTCATGCCAGAATGTCTCTGCCATAAAGACTCTAGCCTTGAGTTCATTCTGCCTGTTTTCGCCTCGTTAGCCACGTCATGTAGTATTCCCAGGAATGGTTCCAGTCCTACCAGACGCAGCCCAGCTCCAGCAAACGCCAGCCGATCTGCCTCCTCGTTACCCAAATAGTTCGAATGGATCGGTGTCCAAAACAGAGTGACTCTGTTATACATACCGAACCTGTTTGCCGTGCGGCAACTCCAGTATGTTCTCGAGGTCCTAGAACTGGATTTCAGAGCTTTTAGTACTGACTGACTATCAGTAAATATTTTTATTTTACCGTGGTGGATTTGCCATTTTATCAGCAGTCCTGCTGCGGCCTCAATGGCAAATAGTTCTTCCTGGAATATGGTTGTCTTTTGTCCGAGACTCAATGAGATGTTAATTCTTGGTTTGCTCCCATAGGCTCCGCTCCCGTTCCGTTCGTCGTTCGCGAGCCGTCTGTGAACAAGCAAAGGTCAGTACTCAATAGAACCCCAGCATGCTGGGTCAATTCGTCCCGGCTGGGAACGATTACATTGAAATGCCGTTCTTGGCTCTTGACTTTTGACATTAGACCCGAGGGCATCGATAGGATGCTGTTCGTTGAAAGCTCGTCCAGCCGTCGATATACTTGTATACTTCAGTGTCCTATCTGTCAAAATCCTAGTGAACAATTCCATAACTCCACTACTCAATCGTAAGGAGCAAATTAGTTTGAGAAGACTACGCATAGGCCGAGCTCACAAACATCACTGAACCTTCAATATGTACCACGTGCAAATTCATCTTTACCGTGAAATATATCCTTATAGACTGCTTCTGATTCGAGGAGGAAAGAAGAGTTGCAGCATTGAGTGATAACCTAAGAGATGGATGGACCCGACTAGCACAAGGCAATTGTTCCATTATCTAAGTGCTATAAATATAATAAATGATATTTGAAACTAATAAATTATTAACTGTGTTATAGTATGAGGTGTAAATAACCTACAAATCTAAATACCTCAAATGCATGGCATAATTTTTAAATTAAATGAAAAAATCCCTCTATAGTTTTTAGGTTTACTGTTGTGCCTTTTCTTGAATATGGTTATGGTTGCACTCTTTTTCCATTAATCTGAAACCTTTCCTGTGGTTAGTATGTTGTTGAAGAGTGTTTATAATTCACTGACACGTTGTGGCCCTCCGTATTTCTGAAGCCCATTGGGTACATCATCTTGATTTTGGAATTCACGATTTTTAAGTTTTCTTATTGCCTTCTTTACAGCCTCAGTCTTGATATCAGATGCCCCTGTATTACCTGTATCCTGATTTCAAGAAATATTATCTTGCTCTCCGTATGAGAAAACAAGCCCCTTGAAGCGTTTCTCCCATGTTTCCTGGCCAATTTGCATGGTCTTTGTGTGTTCAGCTATAGCCTTCTTTTTTTTTCTGAGTTCCATAAAGAACATTTTTCATCTTCGATATGAATTGTTCCCAGTATTTCCGCTTCATCTCCCTTATTTCTGCGTTGACCCTGTTTTTTCTTCTGTGTGTCTACTCCTCTTTTCCGATGTTTGCTTGTGTGTCTTATGTAGGCTTTTCTTTCATCGTTCGCCAACTCTTTCATTTCTAGGCAATATTCAGCATTCCTTATTGTTTGATCTACCTGTTGTTTTCATTTGTCTTTGTTCAATTGCTTTTATCGCTGCAATCTTGATGTTATTTCTAACCTCTTCCAGCATATTTCTGTTCAACTTTCTTTTCGATGAATTAGTGAAAGCTTCCATATTGAATTTGGTTTTCGTGATGTTGCGTTTCTTTTGCATTTTTCTCTGCATGTTGATTCGTAGCTGACATAAATCAAGATTGTAACTCGAGCCCATATTGGCTGATGTTATGCTTCTCAAACATGAGATGGATGTGTGGCTCTAAGACAAAATCTATCATTGATTGCTGATGTGTTCTTAGTTGAATCGCTTCACTATCCCAGACCATTGTTGCTCACTAAGGCATTTAGATCTCCCGAAATTATTATTCCTTCAGTTGATCGTATTTTCCCTAGTTCTGCCTCAATAGTTACGTGAAAAACTTCCAATCAGGCGACCGTGATGGTCACAGAATTGATTCAATACGACCGATTCATCTTATTTAGTACATTTCATCTAAAAGTATCAAGCCGATTATTTTGTTTTAGGTAATTTGAAGAGATGAAGAGTGGTAAGCGGTGAAAGATTTTCAGATTTGAGTTTTGATTTATGTTCTGAAACGTGGATTGTGAAATTTTTCGTGCGAAGTTCCTGCCTACCTACTTACTTAACCATCACTTTCCCCTTTTCGTAGTTCGACCCTGTGACAGATCCTAAGGGCGGCAGTGACAACGGCTAGAAGTATGAACAACGAGGCGAGAAATTGCAACAGTAAAGATAACATCGTGCTAAATGGCCTCGGGCCAGAATCTCTCTGTTCGGGATAATGGCATTGCCGCGAAACTAAATTAACTTCCTTCGTCTGCGAGTGTTCAACGCTAGTAATTTTCGTTTCTAACAGTTTTCCGAGCCTTCCGTTCCGTTTTAAGTCCTGCTTCAATGTTTTACTGTTGGTAATACAGGCAGCTGATTATGCCGCGAAAGTTTTGCACCTTGTTTTGATCGCCTACACGCATATCATACAAAGGTCCATATTTAACGAATTGTCAGTTGAAAATGGAAAAAAGGGTAGAGTCATTTAAAATTTGCATTGAGTTTATTGGAAAGGTTGAACCTCGACATTCAGGAATGAAAAACAATATCATGCTAATGACCGCTACAATTGGCTACAGTACGCCATTCGATCCAGCCAACTTTTTAGTATATTGTCGATTGTTTGAGGCTCAATTTTATGAATGGCACTTCGATTTCATGTTCAGGGCATCATTTTTTTTTTGGATGGTTAGCGGATTCCTAGATAAAATAGTCCTTCGAGTTAAAAATGAGCTTCATTGATAAAGACGATTTTTCTGGGAAAATGCTCATTTGGTTATATCGGGTGTTTTTTTTTAGAGTGATAGAACTTTAAATTGAAATAAAACACATTTAAATTAAGAATGAAGCCAAAATTTTTTTTATTTGAAAGATAATTTTATGACATTTATGTTTCAAAAATAATTTCCGCCATACATCCACCACGACTAGCTCTGAGGAACCGCATTCGACCAGACCATTTCTGGACCACTTTTTCGAGTAATTCAGGCTTTATTTAATCAATAACACGAGTTATGTTGGCTTCAAAACGTCTATCGTTTCAGGTTTATCAGCATAAACATATGACTTGACATAACCCCAAAGAAAATTATCCAGTGGATTTATGTCGCATGATCTTGGAGGCTAATTAATTGGACCATTTCTCGGAATAATGTTATCGCCAAATCTTTCTTTCAATAATTCAATTGTTACGGTAGCAGCATGAGGTGTAGCATCATCTTGTTGCAACCAAAACACTGCTGGGTAGAAACTATTAAAATTTTGAAACAAATAATCATTGATCATCGATCTGTAACGAGCACCATTTACTATAATAATAGCCTCAGCATCGTTTTTAAAGAAATATGGACCGATGGTGCCTCCAGCGTGTAGAGCACACCATACAGTGCATTTTAAAGGATGCAATAAAACTTGCAGAACTTCTTGAGGATCGTTCTCACTCCATATACGGCAATTTTGCTTGTTTACATAGCCGTTCAACCAGAAATGAGCATCATCACTAAATACAATTTTATAATAAAAAGGTGGATCAACTTCAAGCTGTTCTAGGGCCCAATCAGAAAACAAACGACACTTATTATGGTCAAGTGGCTTTAGTTCTTGAACCAGTTGGATCTTGTTTGGGTGTAGGCCAAGATCCTCACGCAAAATTTTCCATGTGGTTGATGCACAGATGCTTGGTGTGAACGTCGACGAATAGACAAATCGGGATCATCAATAACACTATGACTTACAGCAGCGATATTTTCTTCTGTTATTTGTTTTGTTGTTCTTGTTGCATCGAATATAGAAAATGTTGTCCGAAATCTATCAATAATTCGACGAATAAGCTGCTCTGATGGATGATTTTGTGAACCATAAGTGCTCTATAAGGTTGGCGAATAAAACACTGATTTTGAAAATAAATTCCAACAATTTGTAAACGTTGTTGCCGAGCGAGAGTCTTTCCATAATGCTTACTGAACAGAAATGTCAAAACAACATGGCTTTACCTTCTGTCAAATTACAGTTATCCTCATCGAAAGCTCCATAAGTTTGGCCAATAGAACACTGATTTTGAAAATGAATTTCAACAATTTGTAAGCTTTGTTGCGGCGTGAGTCTTTCCACAATAATTTGTCAATGCTTACTGAACAGAAATGTTAAAACAACATGGCTTCTACCTTCTGTCAAATCATAGTTATCCCTATCGAAAGTTCTATCACTCTAAAAAAACACCCGATACGATCATTGGCCAATTGAACGAAGTGGAAACGCATCTGATTGTCACAAGGCTCCTTGCAGTAATTGAAATTTGAAAGCCTACATACATAGGTCTTCATGCAAAATTCTCCTCAGAGTAGTGAAAGAAATGTTCAGTTCTGGAGCACGATGACGAGTTGAACTTGATGGATGTTCAGCCATATTCTGAACTACTGGAGCAATGTTTTCAAAGGTGCTCACTGAGCGAGAGGGCGAGAACGTGAACGGGTTGTTTCATCGAATAGCGATCCTCTTCTTATGACTTCATTGGTTCACAAATTGCCGTGAGGGCATTTCATTTCTATTGAATTTTCTACGTAAATGTCTAATAGTTTGGATAGAAAATTCACCACTTTGGAAATGAGTTTTCAATATTTTCCAGTTTAGTTCAAGCGTAAATCGACCAATTTCGTTAATGTCAAATATCAAACTGCCTTTCTGCCAAAACACAGGTGACAAGAATGTCACCAGAATAGAAATAATCACTACGTAAAGAAATGAATAGTCTTCTATATCCATTGACGGGAAATACAGATGATACATACATAACCTTAAGTTATTTAAGACATAGTCCACTGAAATCCAAAATTGCTTCAATAAATTTAACTTATAAACGGCCTTCTTAGATTGTCTTACTCCAGGAAAATTTCTATTCAACGCAGAGCAAAGGCAGCAAAATTTAGAAGTTCGGAAATCTACAAAATCAATGGACTGTGAGGCAACTTACGTGGGTCAAGCAGGTAGGAACTTTGAAACGAACTGGAATGAACTTTTGACGATACTAAAATTCCAGGTGCGTTTCGCATCATACCCACGGCAGCCACGGAGGTCATGCTTAATCTACCCCACCTGCTCGTGCAGAGGGAGAAGGAGTGAACCACATATAAACTACGTCAACTGACGATCAACAGGCCAGAGGCAAGTAATAAGAGGCTCAGGACTGCTGGACGAGCTTTCAACGAACAGCAACCTATCGATGATCTCCGATCTAATGTCAAAAGTTACGAGCCGGCATTTCAATGTAATCATTCCCAGCTGGGACGAATGGACTCAGCATGCTGCGGTTCTATAGGACCGACCTTTGCTTCTTCACAAACGGTTCGCGAACGACGAACGGAACGAGTTCGGGAGTCTATGGGAGCAAACCGAGAATCAACATCACATTGAATCTCGGTCAATACGCAACCATATTCTAGTCAGAATTATCTGCCATTAAGAGCCTGGTAGACTTGCTGATTAAACGGCAAATCCACCACGACAAAATCAAAATATTTAGTGATAGTCGGTCAGTAGTAAAAGCTCTAGAATGCAGCTGTTGTACATCGAAAATAGTCTGGAGTTACCGCACGGCTTTAAACAGGTTCGGTATGTATAACTCATGTGTGGACCTCGAGCCACTCAAACTATTAAGTTAACGAACAAGATCAGTTGGCGCCTGCTGGAGCTGCGCTGCCTCTGATAAGCCCAGAACCATTCTTGGGAATACCACATGACGTGGCTTAGCGGGCGATCACAGGCAGTATAAACTCAATACTAGATTCTTTCTGGCTGAGCCATCCTGACCTGAAACATTCAAAGGCATTCCTTGGAACTTCTTCGAACCAAAGATTGGCAGACCTAGCGCTAGGTCTGGATAGGGCCCAACCCAGAACACTTGTCGGAATTATGACAAGTCACTGCAGGCTGAAAGCGCATTTGCACAAAATCGATCTAGCTGAAGACGATGAAGGCAGGATGTGTCTTGGGGACACTGAAACAGTCATGCGTCTCAGAGTGTCCAGCAGTGAGTCACATCAGATTCGAGGTCTTTGGTTAGGCTTTTACAGCCCACTTGAACTGGAAAAATTACCCCCGAACATGATTATCGGTTTTATCCAAGAACTGGATCTCGTCGGGAAAATATAAATTAAGGGTGAATCACAATAGTCCCAGTGGTAGGGTGGACAGACTCCAGCTCATTATAAATAATAATAAATATCACTAAAAGTCGGCAGTTTTTGAACATATTAATGCTGTCAATCACCAAATGATACAGTTAACACCAAAATACTCCATATACATCATAAAGGCTACGAAGTAAATTTACTGGAGTGCTTGGAAATAAACAAAGTTTAAATAAGTTTAAAATAATGATCCTGATATTCAAACACTGAACAACCAATTAAAACACCTCCCGTGTATCACATCCTCAGTAAATAAATTGTGAAAATTCTATAAATGTAGTATTTAAGTCTCAATATTTACTGGATTTTTGTTCGGTGGCATCTTTAGGCCATTTTTCTTCGAAAATGAACAAGAATACGCCATCACGGTCAATGAGGAACATTATTGTGCCATACTCAACCAATTTTTGTTTCCCAAAATTCAAAAGAATGTCGAGGACGATATCTGGTTTCAATAAGATGGGCCCATTAGCCACACAGCCATCGTAACCATCGATCTCTTGCGCTCTGATTTTGAAAGAAGAATAATCAGTCGAAATGACTGATGTCACTTGGCCGCCTCGAAGCTGTGATCTGACACCGTTGGACTTTTTTTGTGGGGATGCTTTGGGAATAATAATTATGCTAATCATTCAGAAACAATTGATGCCTTGAAAAATGAAAAAGAAGTTGAATTCTCGAGATTGAGCCCCAAACAATCGACAATGTACTGCAAAATTGAATTGATCAGATGGGGAACTGTATGAACAGTCGTTGCGGACATTTGAATGACATTGATTCTCACTGGTAAATATCAAAGTTTACCCTTTCTAATGAGCTCATAAATTTGAAAAGATATTTATTAATTTTTTTATTAACAGCCGATCAAAAATGCAAATTTTAAATGTATTCAATTTATAATGTCAATAATGTAACGTTGCATTTAATTGGATAAAAACGTATCATTTTTATTGGGAAACCCATTACACATCGATTATGCTACAAATATGCCAAGGTAGTAGAATATTCGTCTACATGTACAGACCTTTCCTTGGATCGGATCCATAATAATCTATACCGATTACATTGCTAATTTAATTGGAATCCCTCCTTGGTCGAACAATAACAAGACAATACCATAATGGGTCCCAAGACGGCCGTGCAAGGAGTTAACACAGAAGTTGTATAGTTTCGCAACATGCCAGAAACAGAGGAGTCCAGTCCCAATAGGTAAGCGGACAACAGGAAGCCGGGCACAGTATTAACTAATTACCTATTCATTACGGCTTAAAGTGGCAAGTTGGCTCTGAATTATTCCCGGCTCCCGAGACCGAGTTCCGGAAGTGAGGTAAGACGCAGGACTCAGCCGGAAGCTCTCTAATGGATGCCGAACTTATCCGGTCTGGAGAACTATGTACACCTTCGGCTTTATTAGAATTGATTGGTTTCTGATATAATCGTCTGTGCTTCCATGAGCATTGGGACTGACCGGAGGGTGGGGCAGAACCTTAGACCTCAGGGAATATCCCCGGGATTCTTGGATGTGGAAATCGGTGCGGTTCAAAGAGTTGGAAGAAATCTGCTTCCTGTATAGGTGGACGACCCCGATTCTATTCCTTCCAAATTTCGATTTAGCATATTAATGCCCAACGAGATTATTCCATCTTTCTGCAGGTGGGTTGCTCAATCCTTTATATCGAAGATGGCGTCATATAATAATAATAATAAACTTTTATTGTAAAAATAACAGTTGGTAACAAAAGGCATAAAGAGTCCAAAATTTCTATTAAGGAATCTGTTACTGCCTTACATCTAACAATAATCTTGATGAGCAAATGAAAGCAGTGCAAAAAAATAAAGCTAATTATTTTCTTTGACTGTGAATGGGAGGGAATCCGGTTTGAAATAAATATAAGGATGATGATTGGAAAGGATTTCAAGTCTGTCCTCTTCACAAACAAGATTCTGAATGAAGATTGTTGGACCAGATGTTTTTATCTGATGACTCCTGAATGAAAAGTCCTTCTGTTAAAAATCTATATAACCCAGAAAATTTAGCGAAACTGAAACCGTGTGCGAAAAAGATCGTTTATAAATTTATTTTCGAGGTTGTGGTATCGTGACAAGATGTCTCTGACACAGGTTGAGCTCATGAATGTCGTATCTATATTGGATTCTATCGTAGAAGTACTCGGAGTTGCTTGTATTTAAGAATCTGGAAAGCACGACACGCCACGTGGATACATATTCAGCCAGCCTGATCGATTTAGAGAAGGTGTAATATTATCTCACTTCATAAAGGAGTCTTCAGCAGCTCTTTTGCATTCTTTTGATACGTTGATTATCAGTACCTTCCAGACAAGGGTAGTAAACGCTGTGATTGAATGGGAACAAAAGAAGTGAATCATAAAACATATTACAGGTATCTTATGAAAGGCAATGTCTCAAGGTATAAACAATTCTCAACGAGTTATAGGCTGAACAAAGTTCGCTAAGAGTCCATAAGATGTCCTACAGAAAGCCAGAGCTATATTGTCAATTTCACTTTTCTAAGAATCTTTCACGAATTCTGAACTCTGTTTGCTACCAAATTCTACAACATAACACTTCTCAGAATTAAGTACGAGAAGGTGATCTTCAGCTGTTTTATACAACTGCTTCAAATACGAATTGATTAATTCATTGGCCGAAGAGATCTGACTCAAAAGAAAGGAAAAGTATACGTAACAATGAATTTTGCAGTTCTTGAGGCAGCCATAAAAGTTGATTGTATAGATAACAGCAGAGGGGCAGCAAATACTTCCCTGAAGGATTCCAACTATCAAATCTAAAGGTAAGTGATGAATGCTGTCCGTGAGAAACTACCTATTGAGATCTTCCCGATAGGAAAGAGCCGACTAGATTTCTTGCGCTCTCACTGAAGCCCACATAGTGAAGCACCACGTACATTAACGAATGCTAAAAGGTTTGCTGAAAATCTAGTGGAAAGTAACCATATCATTATCGGCTGCTTCAAACAAATTGTCAACCACACCAGTCAATGCTGCCTCCGAACTGTGATATTTTCTCAAGCCAGATTGATTAATGGGTAAGATGTTATACCTTGATAAAAAAGTTCTGATATGGCCCTCCATAATTCTTGCAAGAACCTTGAAATAGTAGGCAATATGCTTTTTGATTCAGCTGAAATTTTCATAGAGCTGAAAATTGGTATATACTCGTACTTAGCTTCAACAGTAACTTAGTGAAACTCATCATTAACGCAGACAATAAAAGCTTTTGCTACGCTAACAGCTTTAAAATGGAATCTTTAGATTCAAATGTAAATACTTTCTTTTATTCAGCTTCTTCATTTGCTCCATCGCCGCAAAAAAAGCAATATCTTTTAAAACAAAAATCTGGCCCCTTTACCTATGCTCTAGTAGGAGGTTCAATTTCGGGTGGACTTATCGTGATATAAACTAACTGATTCTGTATCACGCGGTCTTGTAGCTGCAGCAATACTACTCGTTCGGGTGTACATTTTACGACACTGCACATGAACTGTCACAGATTGTTTGTCTTTCATGTATTCAAAAAACTTATCATTTCTTTCAGCACTTACATAAATCAAAGTTTGCGTTCTACGATCAAAAACAACAACTTAACTTTCTGAATAAAATGAACGTTGGAATGGAAACTAAATGCACGTACTGGCAGAAACCGAAAAATTTCTTGATCTGTACGAGACACGATTCAAATTTCTTAACCATCATTGATCACCACTTCTCAATAACATTTTTTCACGATCCTCAATTCCATCTCAACCACAAGGAAGAAATCGTAATATCATCACTTGAATACCACCGATCGACTTCTTCATTATCGAATTTAATTAGAAATTAAACGCCTGTTAAGCACAAAGAAATGCAATATTCAGTAGCCGAGATGGAATCAAAGATGGCCTTTGGACCATAGAAGCGGCAAGCGGATTCAATTTATTTATCGCTCTTCAACAATCGGAATAGTTTCACAGAAAATTAATCACACATTCGTCAAGGGTCGATTGACACGGACTCGATTGTACACAGAGTGGCACGGTTACCTGGTGTCAAGAGGAGCGTTCCAGAAGCTATTATTATGGCGGGAGGTGTGCTCGATAAATTATCACCTGCTATACTCGGATTTTTTTATTGATCTCTAGATGATCTACGCGAAAGAAAAATATTTGTGAAGCAGGTGTTCGGCAAATATTCGCAATTGATAACTTCTGATTAATAATAACACAGTTTTTTTAAGTCATAATAATAAATGATTACCATAATGAATTCCTTGAAGAACTGAATTTGTCGAATGTTGCAGCACTTAGCTCCATCAAATATACAAGAAATATTTGATGGATATAAAATAAGAAGATATATCTACTTAAATTATTTCAATTTTTCAATTGGAATATATTTCAGTGAGGGTGAACATTACAAATTTATTACCTTTATTGTTTCAAAATTATGAATCTTCCTAATCGAACAAAAATGAAAAAAATTCCCTTTAAATAATAACTTACGTAATACACTATGAAGATATCCAAAATCAAACAAAAATATTCTAAACTACTGGACAGTCCAAAATACAAAAATAAGGCACTAGTTTGTCAGTTTTGAGCTTTATTAAGTATTTATTTCGGGAACTAATCAACACGTCGACCTGAAATTAGGAATAAATTAGTAACATTTTTGTAATTCTTTTTCTGACATTCGAATATATTAGGTACGAAAAGCGACACAATTTTTGCTGAATACGTAGATCATAATTCTTCGATAACGTCTGTCTATTTCAGTTTTAAATTGAAATAAAACACATTTAAATTAAGAGTGAAGCCAAAATTTTTTTATTTGAAAGATAATTTTATGACATTTATGTTTTGAAAATAAGAGTTCAACAGAGTCCAACTTGTACTAAATGTCGATGAATAGTCAAATCTGGATCATCATTAACACTATGAATTCCAGCAGCGATATTTTCTTCTGTACGTACAGTTCTTTGTCTTGTTGTTGTTGTTGCATCGAGTAGAGAAAATGTTATCCGAAATCTATTGATAGTTCGACGAATAAGCTGTTGTGATGGATGGTTATGTAAACCATAAATTTCACGAAGTGCTCTATGAGTTTGGCGAATAGAACACTGATTTTGAAAATAACTTTCAACAGTTTGTAAACAACCGGCGTGAGCCATTCCATGATAATTTGTCAATGCTCATTGAACAGAAATGTCAAAACAACATGGCTTCCACCTTCTGTCAAATCACAGTTATCCCTATCGAAAGTTCTATCACTAAAAAAAAACACTTAATATTTCAGCATGGTATGTCGGTTACATAGTTTATTCAGTAGACCTAGCAGATCGCCATATTCCTAATTTATTTGATTTTTTAAAACTTTTAAAACATCGAATAATTGGAAAATGAAGTCTCTTCTAAATTTTTTCTCATATTTCTGAGAAGATTTTCTGATTTTACTAACGTATATGGAGTATTTGCTGTGTTCTCATACAACAGACTATTCTGTTCCGTCATATTTGAATGATTTTCATCTAAATACTCTTTAATGAGTCAACTTATTAATGATAAGACTTTTCCTTGAAATGTTAGTATTACATAAAAAATTAAACGATAGGCTATTTTAAACCAATAATTGATTTTTAATAAGAATCTTACAACTGATTAATCCTATCATTTGGTTTGAATGGTTTTATTATACAGGTGAATGAGAAAATATTTAAAAATGAACGATTTTCATTTTATTTTTCCATCACCGTTTCACTAAATTTCAAAACATTTCTATTTACGAAGAGTCTATTTGATTTTCCACTGTTATGGACTTATACACCAGCACTTCTGAGTTCTATGTGCAAACTTGATCTGTATCATCCGAAAAGAAAATGAATTGTACAACTCCCCACTTTCTACAAAGGGTATATATGTGTGAGAGAGACGAGCATTCTTTTCGAGTTATACACTGGATTATTCATTACTATAACCCGCATATCTTTCGATTATTCCAATGTTCGATTGGATGATCGGAGTTATCTTTCTTCCACATAAAACCCATGACAGGGCCTATTTCTCGAGAAGATCTCCACTAAAACAAAGTGTTACAATAGCATCCAATAAAATAACATCTGAAATAATATGGAATATAAAAAAAAATGTTGAAAAAGAAGCTCCTGTTGTTCACAAATGCATGGTTGGCGATTTGAACATCTTATTAATTCGTTCTGAAATTTGACCACTCCGTCTATTACTTGCAAAGTTCATATCGAAACTAAAGTCGAAAAGAAATTTGTTAGCATATTCATAAAGGGAATTATAAAACCGTCAAAATGATATGTTACTCGACTCTTATTGCCATTTAGGATTCTTGAAGGGGTTGCCATCCCCCTTAGGGCTCAGTGATCGTACATCCACGAGTTTTCAATTAAAGATGCCTGTCCCCCAACAAAATTGTTTTTAGGAATAACTCATATTTACGGAAATATACAGATGAACTTTTCCATGTAAGTTAACCCATATATGCCGTCCAGTTGGAGTTTCTTCACCTAGGTCATTTTAAGTTAATTATTTTGTCAGTTTTCAGGAAAATAATTAACTTTTCTTCGTATAAAACTATGTGTGAAATATGAAATGTTTTTGTTTTTGTTGTCAAATTTGAAGTACGTCATTATTCATTCCTGATACTGTAGTAGTGGAATCATGTTGCCAATTTCGAAGATGACATACGAGTATATATCCGAAACAATAACGTGACATTTCAGGTAGCCATCTAATTAATTTCCAGTATAAGTGCCAATCTTGCCATCTCATTAGCAATTTCATAGTGCATCTTATGATGTTTGGCCAGCTCATATTTCAATATACGCATACGTTGCAGGAGCGAGCAGGAGCTCATTAAATTCATCGCAGCGGAGGCGTATAAACAGGCGATTCGCCATAAACATATTATGTACACAGCAGAACTCGAGGGAAATTATACTGCAGTATACTAAGTTTCCTCGAACGACATCTAGAGTAGCTCGAGATATTTCTCGCCGCGAGAATATATTCCTAACCGTTTGTTCAAAATTCATGGACTGCACATACTATGACATTCAAGAGGAGATAGTGGACTTCAATATGATCCTGGAATCGACCTAAACATACAAATCCTCCCTATTTCCCATATGCGGGAAACGGAATGGGAGATGGAAGTCGTTCTAATCTGAATTTGATGCTCTTAGGGACTAGAAGATGACATCTTGACGCAAACACGTGTGATATATATTTTCTTGTAAACTAGAAGTACCTTCTTAACTAAGGTTAAACTTTTGTTTACTTAATCGCCATGGTGTATAGTTCCCAAGTTGTAAACAAGGTGATTCTGAAATAGGTGGTCTAAAATTTGGAGCATTCAGAGCGAGTGGAGAGATGAAGAAAACCTCTGAGAAATGTTTCTCTAAATTGCATTAAAAAAAAGATACAGCTTCTCAAGTATGGTCTCAAAGACTGAAAGAATTATTATCTCTTAAATCTTTCATAACATACATTCTCCAGCTATTTGATGCTTGACCAAATAAAGTAAAAAAGGGAAATTAAATATAATGGAATAAAAGTAAGGCGGTAGACGGTAAAAATAACTCTAACTTTTCTGTTTGAAGTTTTTGCTCTTCTGGCTTGAAAATATGAAGCTGAATTTTATTTATTCATTTACTCATTTATTTAGTTATTCATTTATGGAATTTCCGCTTCGAGAACTCGGTCAATAGCGGTTTGAGTTTATTGTTTTGATATTTGGTATTGTAAATATTCACACATCATTGTGTCTTAACTCTTATATAATTAAAATGTTTAAATTGATTATTTTGACGAAGGATATACATTATTATTATTTATAGCGAGTGGGGTTCTGTCCACCCTACCACTGCGTCCGCACGGACTATTGTGGTTCTCCCCTAATTAATATATCCCCGACGAGATTCAGTTTTTGGATAAAACTGATAATCTTGTTCAGGGGTAATTTTTTCAGTTCGTAGTGGGCTGTAAAAGCCTGACCAAAGATCTCGAATCTGATGCGATTCACCGCTGGGCACTCTCAGACGATGTGCATGAATGGCTATTTCAGTGTCCTCAAGACACAGCCTGCATTCATCGCCTTCAGCCAGACCGATTTTGTGGAAATGCGCTATCAGTCTGCAGTGACCTATCATAATTCCGACAAGTGTTCTTAGTTTGGCCCTATCCAGACCTAGCGCTAGGTTCGCCATCTTTTTGTTCGAAGCTGTTCCAAGGAACACCTTCAATTTTTTTAGGCCGGAATGTCTCCACCAGAAAGACTCTAGCCTTGAGTTCATTCTGACTGTTCTCGCCTGCTTAGCTGCGTCATGTGGTATTCCCAGGAATGGTTCCGGTCCTACCAGAGGCAGCGCAGTTCCAGCAAACGCGGGCCGATCTGCCTCCTTGTTACCCAAATAGTTTGAGTGGCTCGGTATCCAAACCAGAGTGACTCTGTTATCCATACCGAGCCTCTTTAAAGCCGTCGGCAACTCCAGAATGCTTTCGAGGTACTAGAGCTGGATTCCAGAGGTTTTAGTACTGACTGACTGTCAGTAAATATTTTGATTTTGCTCCTGGTGGATGCCGTTGTATCAGCAGTTCGGTCGCGGTCTCAATGGCAAATAGTTCTGCCTGGAATATGGTTGCGTTTTGATCAAGGCTCAATGAGATGTTGATTCTCGGTTTGCTCCCATAGACTCCCGCTCCCGTTCCGTTCGTCGTTCGCGAGCCGTCTGTGAACAAGCCAAGGTCGGTCCTCAATAGAACCTCAGCATGCTGGGTCCATGCCTCCCGGCTGGGGACGTTTACATTGTTCTTGGCTCGTGACTTTTGACATTAGATCCGAGGACATCGATAGGGTGCTGTTCGTTTAAAGCTCGTCTAACAGTCCTGAGCCTCCCATCACTATCGCCTCTGGCCTGTTGATCGCCAGTTGATATAGTTTGTATGTGGTCCGTTCCACCTCCCTCTGCATGAGTAGGTGCAGGGATGGTAGATTTAGTAGGACCTCCATAGCTATCGTGGAAGTGGTGCGAAACGCACCTGCAATTGCAAGGCAAGCCTGTCGGGTAGTCGGGTGAGCTTATGTTGGCCAACCTTTTGTTGGCCTTTCTTCCACCACGCTACATACATTATCCTTGTTCTAATTACCATAGTGCATTTAGCCAATACATCTGCCTGGGCTTTAGGCCCCAGGTTTTACCACAGATCCGCCTGCAAGTCCAGAAACCCATTCGGGTTTTATGGCATACTTTATCTAGGTGTGCATTCCAACTGAGGGTTTTGTCCAGGACTATTCCCAGGTATTTTGCCTCAAATAAGAATTGAATTATTGTATCACGGATAGTCGGCGGTTCTAAACCATTCAAATCCGTTTTTTAGTGAATGGTACTATAACTAACTTTTGTGGGTTCAGAGACATGTCTTCCCTTATACACCATTTGTCAATAGTGTTCAGTATATCTTGAAGGACGGCTGATATCGTCACCTCTGATTCATCTTGCACTATGATTGCCAGGTCATCAGCAAATGCTTGAACGTCGACTCCCCACAGCGAAATGATCGCTAGCAGCTCGTCAACGAGAAGGGTCCACAGTAAGGGTGAGAGAATGCCTCCCTGCGAACAGCACTTCGCAGCCTTAAACTCAAAGACCTCATCCTGGCAAGAGGTCGTTATTATTCTGTCGCATAGAATTGCCTGTATCCAAGTGCAAATTAGTGGGTCGATTCCTCTCGCAGAGATAGCCTCAGCCAGAGAAGCCGGCAGCGTATTGTTAAAAGCACCTTCAATATCCATAAACTCTGTTAGTGCCATCTCTTGATTATCGAGAGATCGGTTCAATTTTCCGACCAAATTGTGTAATGCAAGTTCTGCCGATTTTCCGGCGTGGTAGGTATATTGTTGAGGGCTAAGGGGACTGTCAATTAGCACCTTTCCCCTGATATGGACATCAATCACCTTTTCCAGATTCTTCAGCAGGAACGATGTCAAACTTATTGGTCTGAACGATGAGGTTTCCGGTTCTGTTCGTCCCACCTTTGGTATATAGACCACTTTAGTTAGTGTCCAGCTTGTAAGGATAACCCCTCTAAGCCAGATTTGTTCTGAATAATTTTAGCAGATGCGGAATCAACACATCCATGCCCTTTTGAAGTAGGGCTGGAAAGATTCCGTCTAACCCCGGTGTTTTGAAAGGTTTAAAAGATCTTATTGCGTCTCTGACCGCTTGTGCAGTGACTATTATTTTGGATATTCGCCAGTTGCTCCTCCCAGGCCAGATTGAATGATCAGGTTTGGATCTGGCGTTTGTATCTTCCATGATTTGACATCCAGGAAAGTGTTTATTAGCAAGGAGCTCCAATATTTCTTTTCTGGAACCAGTGAAACCACCCTCCAGTCGTTTGAGCGAACCGGTTTTTCTCACTGGCTCTCTGGAGGAAATCTTGTGTATTCTAGCAGTTCCGGTGGCATCATTTATACCCTCACAGAACTTAAGGATATACATAGTCTTTGTGCTAGACGGTGAACTGATGTTGAGGGCTTCCTCCATTGTGTTTATGTAGTCTTCTGTAGCGTTCGAATAATTGACATTATCTGATTACACGGTCTATGCTGATTTGTTTGTTATAAGTTGGACACCACGGAGCAGGTTCTTTATTTAGTATGTGCTGATGTGTTTGTCGTGTATGTCTCCTTAGAATGATTAGTTCTTGTCTTGTTTGTATTAATGGAGGATTCGTAGTTATCGTGGGAT
This sequence comes from Megalocaria dilatata, assembly GCA_034642435.1. Classification (NCBI taxonomy): domain Eukaryota; kingdom Metazoa; phylum Arthropoda; class Insecta; order Coleoptera; family Coccinellidae; genus Megalocaria; species Megalocaria dilatata. The sequence goes on along the minus strand of CM067858.1, from coordinate 47,237,990 downwards.
TTACCAGTGAAAGACTCGATCTTGTTTGATGCCATGTAATTCTCCAGTTGTTCTTGATTGTCTTTTTGAAAAGGTTAGTTGGGACGTAGTTAAACATTACTTCCTTAACTACACCACCTGTAATAGTATCTTCTGCTTTCTCTTTACCCTCAATGCCGCAGTGGGAGGGAATCCACATCAAAGTTAGGGCTTTATTTGTCTTTTGGATTGTGTAGATTACTTATTTGATGTTGTTAACTATAGTGTTTTCACTGTAAAGTCTTTGTATGGCTTGAATTGAACCAAGAGAGTCAGAACATTTGATTGGTTGGGTTGTTCTATCTTCTGCTATAAATTCTAGAGCTTTTTGGATTGCTACGAATTCAGCTGTGAATATGCTATAATAATCTGGGAGTTTGAACTTTCTTACTGTATTTCCAATGCTGAATGCACACCCTGTACTTTCGGAGAATTTCGAGGAGTCTCCACCATGGTTGCAAAATTTAAATATGAATTGGGCAATTTAACATTTCTTTATTTCCGCTAAGTCTGACAGATAAATCTTGAATAGTAGCGGTTCTAGTAGCCATCTCTGTGGTACGCCGGCTTCAGTTTTTCTTCTTGCCTATTTTGTGCGATTTATGTTGGCTCTGAACTTTCCATTGATCAAGTATAGTTAGTTCTATCAAAAATTTTGCTACTGCTTTTTATATATCAGTCCTTCAAGGCTCATTTCATTTCTTCTTTGTCCAAGAATACGGCTCCTGCGTTGCTGGAAAGATTCAATTTCTCTTGTATATATTCTATTAGTGTCGCCAGTTGGTGCTCCTTGCATCCAGTGTTCTTCGTATAACTTTTTCCAACACTTTGCTCAATGCACGAAGAAGGCTTATTGTTTGATAGTTGGCTGGATTATTTTTGTCTTTCTTCTTTTTCTGTATTACTATTGTTTCAGGTTTCTATTATTTCCCTGATTATCTCTTCGTGGGTTTTCTCGGGTAGGGTGCTCAAATTTTGGATATAATCTATTCTATTCTCTTCTATTTTTGAGATTTTCAATTCTGTCCAGCATTTCCTCTTTAGTGGTTTCCATAATTTTGAAGTTATCGTCTTTGTCTTTTACATTTGGCTTGAACTGTTTCGCTAAGGAGTTGGCGAGAATCAGACACTGCTGTTTTACTTTTACACGTAAAATTCGGGATTTTGTTTCAGATTTCTTCCCATTGATCACCGACGAATTGATATTCAGTTTCCAGTTCTCCTAATTTTGTGTCCTATTCGTCCGTGAATAATTCTCGAATCCTGGTTTTTACTTCATTCGTCGTTCTTTTCAGTATAGTTCAATCATCGGGGTATAATGTCCTCTTCTAGTGTTTATTGGTTTTTTATCACCTGGTAGAAGGTTTTTTTTTTGGTATATTTATCTCCCTTGGTAGTTTTTCCAGGGCTTCGATAGTTTTACCTTATAAGTTTTTGACTACCTCGTCTTTTTGGTTTCTGATGATGATTTCCATCTCCTTTGTTCGGAAGATTTTCCTGAATGTCATCAAATTAACTATCTTTCATGTTATTGGTGTCCTTTTTCTTCAACTTCGATTAACAAAACCAATGACCACATATTCTTCATTGTTTCAATTTCGTTGTTCCACGCTGAGTTCTTAATTATCGCTATGTCTAATATGTCCAGCATTCCTGAGGTTCCGTGAATGTGTGTGGGCTCTTCTGGATGAGCAACTATTAGATTTCCCCTGTCTGTTATTTCCCTTAGTTTTGTTTCTGGGTTGTTCGCGTATCAGTTGTTCCTTTCAATCAAGGTGCTTTGCGTTTGAATCTCTTCCGCTTATAGTTGACTGTTTCGGGAAAAGTCGATTATTTCCTTTTTTCTAACAAAATATTTTTCATGAACAGAGAATATATTGATTTCTCCTCCTCTTATTTTTATACTTATTTCTTTTTCTTCTATTTGAGTTATCGGTCATGCTGGTAGGTCGTAGTAGCGTTTTTCTCTTTTCACTAAGACTGCTGTGCCACCACCTTTTTCTGTTTATATGTCTCTTCTGTAGATTTCGTGGTTTCTTATTTTTGAGATCTTTGGCGATTTCAAATGTGTCCCTTCTAGCAGAAGGATATTAATTTTATTTTCTTCCAAAAAGGGCGTTAGCTCTTGCGCTGTTCATTTGTGCTTGAATAGCTTGATCAATTTCTTTTGTTCTTCAATGAAGGATATCTTCTGTTCTGTGGTGGCGTTCGTTTCGCATTATATTAGCGTCATTCTTCTTAGGATGAAGACTAGCTGGTGTTGATTCTTGGAGGGGGTTGGTTTGGTTCCTTATTCTTTTTTTGTTTGTTTATTTTTTACTTGTCTCGATTTCATTGGTTGCTTCCTTCTGGGTTCTTCTTGCTTACTGGGTTATTCTTTCTTACTCATTTCTGTCTTCCTCTCTTCTTTCGCTTTGTTCCACGCGTTTTTCCCCGTCAGTACATTTTATGTTAGTGGCTTTCAACATTCCCAGATTATTTGTTCTTGTCCGCATTTCATGTATATAGAAGCTGCATGGCAAAATCTTTGAGAGTGTTCAAAGAGTTAGCATCTGGAACATTGTATGATTGCTGTTCTCACTCTTAGACCTTCCACTTGAACAGTTAGGCCACAGTAGGTCTCCAGTTTTGTAAATAGCGCTTTGACATTTCAACCAGAACTAAGGCAATGGAAAAATAAATCATTCATAGTTAAACCAGTGATCCTTGATCTCGACTCATTTAAAATTAGTAAAAATCGCTTAGGGTTGAATTTCGGAGTAAAAATCTACGTTTATCACTCTGAGGGTTTAACAAACGAAACTACCCAGCATCAACTGGAAAGTTATGTATGCACTTTATCGACATCTATATTCATCGAAGACAAATGAACATGTCACATAATGTGAACGAAAACTGATTTAAGATTTCATTCCAATTTTACCGACGAGTAATTCAACCTCAGATGAACACATCTTGCGCCTATTGTTTTACGAGGCTTGACAAGCTATACGAAACCTATTTCAGAAACACGGTCTTAAATGGGAAGGTATACAGAGGGGTGACGAGATTTAATAACTGTTTTCCATTTATTCGGTTATCCAGAATGACTTCACTTTGTAGTCATAGAATTTCATCTTTGATTTCACACAGAGCGACAATAATATCTGAATTTAAATCGATTTGCCTGCAGCAAGCTCAACAAGGGGAACTTTTGCACTTCAAATTTTGTATACTCCAAATTCGTTTCCTATCGTATCTCATTAAAGCGACAGTGCCATGCCCTTTCGAAGTCGTATCGAATGTTTTCATGGTGTCTTTACAGTTGAAGGAATCGATTGAGATTGTTTTTGTAACAGCGATTTTTTTCTTTGGAAGACCCATCAATAAAATTAAAGTTTAATTGGATTCAGTCTTGAGATGAAGGTGCAGTAGAGTTTTTGTTACTTTTGGAAAAGCCACCCTACGAGAATAAACTCAATAGAGATAAAATATAAAACTTGATCTGGGCATTTAGTATATTAGCAAAATACTCAATCGGATTATGTCTATACTTTATAATAAATTTAGCTGCAGCCTTCATTTTCCTTATGTAAAATCTTGAAATAAAGTTTTGACATAGAAAATTAAATCCAGTTCATCAGTGACATACCTGAATAGCTCTGCCAAAATGCAGCACCATTGTTTATGAGATCAATTCCAGAGTAGCACCAGGGTTTGGTGTCAATTGGTTGTGTTTGAGGTGGAGGCTCTCTGATGGGTTGAGGGTATGATATCGGAGGAGTGTCGATCGGCTCTATCTTCATTCTCTCTTGAGGTGTATGTTCTCTTTCTGGTACGTTTGGTGTTGATCTTGCATTTTGAGATGACGCAGCCTGATTGGTGGATTTGGATTCTGAGTTTGAGTAGTGGTCTGAAAATGAATTATTATTATATAAATAAGGGTTATCGGGATTAAAATATGAGGATAGCCATCTAGAGTTTGCATTTTGAAGTAGTGATTATTTCTAATCTGGCAACCATTCTGTCATTCGAGTTTTGACATAAAGTTTGTTTGATATCTGGCGTTAATGAAATGGTTCGATTTACGCTTGAACAACACTGGGAAATATTAAAAACTTATTTCCAATCTGGTGAATCTTCTATCCAAACTGTTAGAAATTTACGTGGAAAATTCAGTAGAAATTATATTATCATGTTATGCTTATCAGAGCAAACAAACTCCTTATAACTTGATTTTTGGTTAATTCAATGCTGGATCTCCTTAAAATAACCACAGATAAAGGGTCTGTCAATGGAAACACCCCATTTTTAAATTGATTCACGCATGGCAGCCATCGTTTATTTGTGACATTGTATTTGTCAATGTCTATCATTTAATCATGGAAAGGTACACGCTCCAACAACGTTCACAAATAATCCAAATTTCTCATGAAAAATCGGGATCTGGTACTCTAACTTTACGTGTTTTAACTTAAATTTTTGGTCGTTATAATCATCCCAAAGTTTGAAGTTTGAAACAAATTTTACACCTCATGATGTTACAGTGCAAATGAGACAAAGAAATGCAAGAAAAAACACTATATAAAATGAACATTGATTATAAGACATGCAAATAATATAACAAAATCCTATAAATGAAAATTGTTAACAAAAATCCTATAAATTGAATATTTTGAGTAGACAAAAATTTTACACATATAATTAGGAAAATTGGGTTGAAAGACTGACCAGAAGCATATCACTCTATACTCACGAACTTTTTCATTCCTTCTTGTCCTTATTTTAAGGTACATCTCAATGCTAAATTTGAATTGGATTGTATCTTATAATCTTCTAAATACCAAATTTCAAATAGATATAATTTTACCCATTAACAGACAGGATTACTTTTGACCTCAGATTCCTCATCAGTGAGTCCAATATAATCGTTTGAGAATATTTTCGGCTCAAAATTCGAAAATTAGAGACCTTTGGTGAGACCCGTAGAGTCCCTAGACGAAGCGCAAAAATGCGTTATGTCATATTTAGAAACCATTGTTCGTCCCAAAAATTCGAAGTGCGCAAAAATAATGACTAACTTATTTCCACAACGAATAAACATGTAATTTCAAAGATATTGAATTAATCAACTTTCTACACATCAGGTCTTTCTAAAATGGAAACTCCCACTGCAAATTTTTTCGCGAGTGTGAATGATCCGTCTGTTCTTGAAGTCTAAACGTCGAAACAGAGAAGGGTGGATTTCAACCCCCTAAGAAAGCCCGCAGGAGGGAGTTCTAAGATTGATTTCTAACAGATAACAAGAAATGCTGTGTTGTAGACTCAATTATTTGGGGTTCATAACATTCTACGGCAGTTTGGAAATTACTAATTTCAGAGAATGGATATGGAGAAGAATTCGTTCCTATCGATCATAGCTTTTTGTACCGAAATATCAAGTAATTGATAGAGTTTAAATACAGTTAAGTACGTACAAATAATGGACGGACTTGTTTTTACATTTATTTGTTTGGACACCATCGGCCAATAGAATGTAAATACCTAAAGAATTGTGATAAAACAATTGTTCTTTTATAAAAATTTTTGTAGCAATTAAAATACAGTCTCTTATATATTTTTTAATTATGAAAAATGTATTTGAATAAAAACTCTTAATTATGGTAAATCTTAGAAGTACCATATGGAAATAGGGCAAACGTTTTCTAAAATTCGATGATTTGTGAAGATAGCAGATGCAATATGTTCTTTTCAATCTACAAACTTCTTATGAATTGATAAGATGGCACAAAAGCTATTAATGTAATTGATACTAAGGAATATTTAAAATTTGCCAAAACTGAACTAAATTTCTTGCAAATGTTATATGGATTTTCCGTAAATTAGAAACTAATTATATACTGAAAAAAAGATCTCTTCAGTTTGTGGAAACTATTTATTTCCACTAATAAATTATATAAGAAAAAGAGAGATAATATTTTATTTTAATAACTTCTCATTGAATATTTAATATAAAAATCTCTCGTTTAGATGGAGAGCTAAAAGCTAAAATTGAATGTTATCAAATTTATTATGTATATAAGTCGAAATGAAATAAAACTACAAGGACGAAAACGTGATTGAAAAGAATGAAAAAAAAATAAAAACCAACATGTTATTACCGTCTGGTGTCGAAATAAAACCACATTTCCTGACAAAGAAATAAAACCTGATTGTTTGCGTTACTAATTTTTCAACGAAAAACTAGGGTGTTCAAACACCTGGTTTACATGTTTCGGGAGAAATATGATTGATTGATTTATTTGATACAAATTTCTTACCCTTACCATTGATCCTTCTCAATTCTTCTGACGCACCAGCATTTTTGAGAGCATCTTCTAGTTGCATTCTCCTTTTCTTCTCAACGTCCAGTTGATCTTCTAAATGTCTCCTATTTCTACGTTCTCTGCGAAAACGTTTCAGGTATATTTCTGAAAAGAAGAGAAAACATCGTCAAATAAACTCTAACAGTAATAAAATATTCAGTATTTCCATTTTAGGGATGTTATCATTTTATGGTTAGATAAATTCATTCTGTTATTCAATATTCTATATTTTTTGCTGATTCTTTATCGGTTGACGGCCCCATTTGATAATTCTTCAAGAAGAAACAGTGACCGTAAGACATGTAATTTAATTTAAAACAAATTTTCAGAGTTTCTTTACATTCAAATTTGTAGAGGTCTCAGAGAATTGTTCCAGTCTATATTTGAATTATTTTATGCAACCCTTCCAAGTAATATTCAATTTATGTTTATTTAAAATAATCTAATTTGTCTTTTCACACATGCCGTATTCAGATAAATATTCTCTTCAAAATTTTCCAGTGGAGGAGCATAGTTTAACAAATGCTGTAGGGTTAGCTTTATACGTTTGTTTCAGTTTGGTCCAGGCTAAATATATGTTGAATAGAATATATGTGGATATATTTCTTATTTGACATCCAAATAACTTCCAACTGATGAGAAATGGGTAAGAGTTTCAAATGCTTCTTCCGCTCTATATATATTTTTTTAAATGAATAAAAAGATCTTGGATGATGTTTGCTAAGTAATTGCTGTCAATATTCTATATTTTCTTTCGATTCTTTATTGGTTGACCGCCGCAAATATGTGTTGATAATTTTATATGTATGTGAAAGGGAACAGTTTTTCGAGACAATTCAATGAATTAAATTCAAAATAAATTTTTAGGAGATTTTTAGATTAAAATTCAGAGATTTGAAAGAACTGTTCTAGTTAATATTTGATTTTAATAATAATATTAATATTGAATGATATTCAATATTTCATATCGATAATAATATTTATTAATAATTAATTAATATATATATTTCTTAGTGCATAGTTAAAAAAAAATTTTTTTTTTGAATATCAGAACAAATTAAAATATGTTTATCTTCTACAATTTTAATTTCAAAAAATTTTTATTCAAAAAATTTTTAGAATTAAATTAATGTCTAAAACAAGCACCGCTTACATTTAATAGACGTTTATAATCAAAACTCAATATATAATGTCAAATGGAATAAATAAATAAAAATTTAATTCCAAAAGTTTTTTGAATAAAAATTTTTTGAAATTAAAATTGTAGAAGATAAACATATTTTAATTTGTTTTGATATTCAAATTTTGTTATATTTCTTCTATCAAGTAAAGGGCCTTTCTATTTTATTTTGTGCATGTTTTAATTTAACATCAAAATAACTACCGACTGATGAGAAATGGGTGAGAATTTCAAATATCTTTTTTGAAGTTTTGTAAGGGTTTTGCTTGGCAATCGCGCTCATATTTTATTTTAATTCTTTATCGGCTAAATGCTGCATGTATGTCTTAAAAATTCGATTTATCTATAAAAAGAAACCGCGTTTTTGAGACATTTTGAAGAAATTTTTTAGATTATAATTGATAGAGATTTCAGAGAATTGTTCTTGTAAATATTTGAAATATCTGTGAAAACCCTTCGAAATAATATTTAATTTATGCTTAAATAGATTTTATTGCCAGAAACTATTGTTTTTGGAGGACTACTAAATTGAGAACTAAGTTTACAGACTTCTATTGATCTATTGAACCTGTTTTTTCATCCCAGGTTTCTTTGATAAAGAATTATCATTCAATTCAAATTAAATATACAAAATTCACCTAAGTTCATACAATAATTAGGATTAAAATGAATAATATTCATTGATTGAAACAATTAACACAATTTTTTCAGGAATTAAGATTCTTAATTCATATTAAGCTCTGAAAATTTCTTAGAGATCAAAAACAAAATTATACCAGAAATATAGATCGAAAATTTACTTCGAAAGGTTTTCTTGAAATATAACAGATAATAGCTGGATTAATTCTCCGAAACCAAATTTAATCAAAAAAAATCTTTCGAGAATTTTCAACTATTAAATTGAACAGAATGCCATAGAAACGATTAGATATTCATAAATAACTAAATCCATCACTAAAAAATTCTCCACATAGAATTTAAGGAAGACTTTTTTATTTCCGTCTTTAAAAAGTAGACAGCACAGTCTCCAGAAAATGAATCTGAATTTCTTAACTATCTTCTAGTTGAAAGTTATTTGGATGCTAAATGAAAACAACGGATATGTATATATATATATATATATATATATATATATATATATATATATATATATATATATATATATATATATATATATATATATATATATATATATATATATATATATATATATATACCTTTATTCACCAAATATTCGATCCTTAATAAAGGTCAATTAGTTCAGCAAATAAAAAGGCTATTAAATAGAAAAATATCAAAGGGAAGATACGATCATAGACTCAAGGTCTGAAAACTACCACATGCATGTGTGGAAATACAAATTATAAATAAAACTAACAACGATAAATTTACTTCGAAGGGTTTTTTGAACTATCACAGATAAGAGTCAGATTAATAATATCAGAATTGTTCAAAACATAAAATCATGAAATAAAGCTATTAAAGCCTATCCATCAACATATATTCGAATATCATGTCCAACCATATACCATGAAGAGCGCGCTTAGTCCATTATTTCCCACCATACGCATCCAGAGTCTCGACTGGTCGACGTGAGTTGAGACTGGCATACCACATATTGGCTGAATTTTTTCTTAGTCAAACATCAAACCGCTGAACGCCCAATGGCAACGATTGTTATTGAACATTGATTAATAAACTTCGGTAATGAGTGTTATAATTAGTTGCACTAATAGACCGGAGCGGGGTCGCGGCCCCCTGTGGGGGGCAAGATGTCCCGTCCCGGTGGGGTGCCAGATCCTTATTACGGACCACAGAAAAGGGCATGGTCGCTTTCCTCATCCATCAGCCTTCTCGAAGGATTTTTCCGTTAAGAATATAGTGTATCACATTTCATCGGAATTGTATGGATAATTTTCAGTTGATAATAATGATTGCTTTTTTATTTTATGAAAGTCTTTCGAATCGTGTTGGACTTCACTTGGAAGAAATCCATTGTACGCTTTAATTGAATTATAAACATTAGACTGAGCCAAAAAAAAAGAATTTTTTTTAATTATACTGAGAAAATATCATTCATGATGATAAAAAAGAATTATCGTGAAAGTTTGAATCCTTAATAATAGCATTAAGGGGTGTATCGTTACGACTCTTGGTTTTTTAACAGTAATTGCATTTTTTCACTCAAACTTCGTCAACTATTGATCTAAAAAATTTGAGCGATGCGTATTTTCAAAGGAAATTAAATTCCCTACAAAAAAGCTTTCCTTGTAAATTAATGTAAAATAAGCCGTTTGCTTGTTATCGTGCCTTTAACATTAATTAGGTTTTTTCAATTTTGCGTTTCGATTTTGCATTTTTGTAACTACCAGAAATATCAATATTTTTATGGTACAAAATACGTGCTTTAAAGGAAATTTAATACTCTACAAAAAAAGTTACTTAACATTTTTCATTAATTTCACTCCTCTCAATGTTTTTCGACGTTGAAGTTAAATTCAAAAGTAATTTATCGTCATTATAAAATAAAACACTTGTTTACATTTTCTACTTTATTTTTGGTATTGACGTACGTTTCGTCTTTGCTTGAAAGACTTCATCAGAATACGAAGTAACAGTTGTTGTACAATGAATTTATAAGATTTTTTACAGAAGGTGTACATGTGTTTTTAAATTGTTCGTCGGGTTGGTTATCTCAAAGAATATTCCCTTCAGAATCATGTTCACTCGATCCCTTGTAAATATTGAATAGAGGGGTGTAATAAAAATCTATTTGTTCATTTACTAGGTTATTGCTGTTTTTATGTTTATTTATTTCGTAAATTTCCCATGAGTTCAATTTTAGACCTCTATTTTCAACATGTAGAATTTCTATTTCTTTTGTGAAAGAATGGTTATTTTCAAGAAGGTGTTTAGCATAATGTGAATCTTTTTTATTTCTATCGAAACTTCTTTTATGTTCTGTTAGGCATGTACTGAAATTTCTACCTGTTCTACCAATATAAATCTTTGGGCAATCTGGGCAAGTGAGTTTGTGTACACCAGATAATTGAAGTTTATCCATACTGTTTTTATTGTTTTTGATGTATTTGGCAATAGGATTGTTTGTCTTGAAAGAGACTTTAAAATGAAACCTACTTAAAAAAGAAAATATTAAAGTCTCTTTCAAGACAAACAATCCTATTAGCAAATACATCAAAAACAATAAAAACAGTATGTATAAACTTCAATTATCAGGTGTATACAAACTCACTTGCCCAGATTGCCCAAAGATTTATATTGGTAGAACAGGTAGAAATTTCGGTACACGCCTAACAGAACATAAAAGAAGTTTCGATAGAAATAAAAAAGATTCACATTATGCTAAACACCTTCTTGAAAATAACCATTCTTTCACAAAAGAAATAGAAATTCTACATGTTGAAAATTGAGGTCTAAAATTGAACTTATGGGAAATTTACGAAATAAATAAACATAAAAACAGCAATAACCTAGTAAATGAACAAATAGATTTTTATTACACCCTTCTATTCAATATTTACAAGGGATCGAGTGAACATGATTCTGAAGGGAATATTCTTTGAGATAACCAACCCGACGAACAATTTAAAAACACATGTACACCTTCTGTAAAAAATCTTATAAATTCATTGTACAACAACTGTTACTTCGTATTCTGATGAAGTCTTTCAAGCAAAGACGAAACGTACGTCAATACCAAAAATAAAGTAGAAAATGTAAACAAGTCTTTTATTTTATAATGATAATTACAACTGAATTCTACCAAGCAACGGCCCAATCTATCATAAAAGTAATTTATCGTTTTTTTTCCGCGTTACACATGATTTTTTCCACTTAATTGAAAAATTTATCACTTAAAAATTGAAAGTGACTTCTTTCTGTTGGACCACTAAACTTTTTTCCATAAAATCATAATATATTGATGTATTATTTTGCTTTTTAACAATAAGTTATATACATAAAATCATTTTTAATGTATTTCACTAACTCTAATAATACAAAAAAGTGAAGAAGAAAATGATTGAAAACCTGATAAATAAAAAATCTTCAAATACTAACACCAGAAAATATGAAGTAGCAAGCGATTCAGATGAATTGCTAGAAAAAGATATCAGCGACTTCATTTATGTCGAATCGCTCACCATATTCAAAGAATTTGATTTGCCGTATGATTTTATTGATGAAGATATAAGCAATTGGCCCCATAATGATAGTTTTCAAGAGTGTAAGCAATTTTTCGGAAAATTAGCTGTCGTCAATGATGTTGCTAAGCGTGGTGTATCATTAATTGAAGATTACAATAAGTGTCTCACTAAAAACGAAGAACAACTTCCATATTTGTTGCTAGCCCTTAGTGAACATCGAAAAAAGTTTCCAAATTGTAATAAAAGTAATTTCATTGAGTAGTTATTTTTTCAATTGATCATTCTCCATGACTTGATAATAATTAAAACAATATGAGCTTTTTTTGTGAAATATAAATTATAAGTGAAAATAAAATGATTTTTTGTATCTATTTCATTACTTCTATTTGTTCTGGCTTATTATTCAATTTTTTTCTGTGATGAAACTCTGTCTCTACACAAATAAATAACTTATGATTAAGAAACCAAATTTTATGTAGTATTAGAATTAGTTAAATACATTAAAAATGATTTTATGTATATAACTAATCGTTAAAAAGCAAACTAATACATTAATAAATTATGATTTTATACAAAAAAGTTTAGTGGTCCAACAGAAAAAAGTTACTTTTAATATTTAAGTGATAAATTTTTCAATCAAGTGGAAAAATCATGTGTAACGCGAAAAAAATGATAAATTACTTTTGAATTTAATTTCAACGTCGAATAACTTTGAGAGGAGTGAAATTAATGAAAAATGTTAGGAGACTTTTTTTGTAGAGAATTCAATTTCCTTTAAAATACGTATTTTATACCATAAAAATATTGATATTTCTGGTAGTTACAAAAATGCAAAATCGAAACGCAAAATTGAAAAAATTAATCAATGTTTAAGACACGATAACAAGTAAACGGCTTGTTTTACATTAATTTACAGAGTTTTTTATAGGGAATTTAATTTCCTTTGAAAATACGCATCGCTCAAATTTTTCAGATTATTAATTGACGAGGTTTGAGTGGAAACATGCGATTACTATTAAAAAACCAAGAGTTGTAACAAGAAACCTCTTAATACTATTATTAAGGGCTCAAACTTTCACGATTATTTTTTTTTATCATCATGAATGATATTTTCTCAGAATCATTAAAAAAATAGTCGTTTTTTTGGCCCAGTCTAATACACATATATATATATATATATGTTGATTTGTCTATTTATTATAGTGATTTGGTCACATAATGCGTTTCGTTTACATAATAACATCTTCCAATAGAAAAATATACTTGTAACAATGAACCCTCATGTACAACACCTTTATTCCTCAATAAAACTTCACAAAATAGAATTCTCGATAAGACCAGTGGTTCTATATTACACAGCACCAACATACAAACTCTCTGAATTCCTCATAAATATCACCAGAATTTTTCGTAAATTTTCACCACACTTTTCCATTCAAAAGTCAATAATACTCATTGTCAAAATTAAAAACACCGAAATACCAACCGATACAGAATTAGTCTCATTTGTTTTTGTAAATTTGGTTCCTTATGTACAGGGTCTTTCATTTACAGCGCCGCATTTTGTTTTGTAAATAAAACACATTATTTATTTTGAAATTATTGAAATTTCCATTTCAATATAGAGTACAAGGGATACTATTAGTTGTGAAACAAAACATCATTTAAATGCCCGCCACTAAAACGCTGGTAGAAATGAAGTCGTTGAACCCAATTTTTCATGACTCTCTTACACAAATCAGGTCGTATGTTAGCAATTACTCGTTCAATATTGATCTGTGAATCGTCTGAATTTGCTGGATGATTGCTGTAAACCAATGACTTAATATAACCCCAAAGAAAGAACTGAAATGGAATTAAATCGCAGGAATGAGGTGGATAATCGAACGGTCCATTTCTTGAAATAATCGAATCACCAAATACACGACACTTTAAATGATCTGTTCGTTCGTGTTCTTGGGGTAAAACAATTTTGTATGGATGTAAACTGAGGTCTTTTCGCCACAAAGACGTCTGGGAGATGCCTAGTTCTTGTGAACGTCGAGAAATCGATAAATTTTGGTCTTCACGAACACTTTCACGTACCGCAGCAATATTCCCTTCACTTCTTGCATTTCTTTGTCTCACTGGCACTGCAACATCATGAAGTGTCAAATTTGTTTCAAACTTTCTTCACTAAATATTCAACTGTTTTTTTATCTGGACGATTATAACGACCAAAAATTGGAGTTAAAGCACGTAAAGTTAGAGTAACAGATCGCGATTTTTCATAATAAATTTGGGTTATTTTTAAACGTTGTTGGAGTGTGTACTTTTCCATGATTAAATGGTAGACATTGAAAAATACAACTGTCAACGTCACAAATAAAAAATGGCTGTCATACGTAAGGTATGGCAATATAAACATGGGTCATTTCTACTGATAGACTATTTACTGCCTGATGTAATAAACCTTATTAAAGAAATGATATTCGGAAATAAAATGAATTAGGTAATAAAATCAGATATCATCAATTCACTAAAAATTTGCTTAAATCAAAATTATTTCAGTTTTAATGGTGACATCTACAGCAGTATCGAAGACTTTATTATGAGGAGTTCCTTGACCCCTTTAGCTGATGTCTTCATGAATAGTGTGGAAAAACAATTCATGTAAATAAAAATAGAATCGCACACAAGATATTTAATTGGTGCAGATACATTCTGTCAAGAAAGTACCGGGAATTATCGATTTAAATCTGGCGGGGCAATGAGGCAGGTAAAATATTTTTTCCTAGGTTGGTACCACTGTCCTCAATTACTATGCCAAGCTTGAGCGGGATCTGTCAACTAGTGTATTTGCAACAGCTGATTAAGTCAGTCGATGTCAGAGTGCGTGCTGATTTTTACTATGGGTGATTACGTTGAGCAAAGAATTTGTTTGAAGTTTTGTGTTGCAAATGAATTTTCGTGTGCCGATGCATTGAAAATGTTGCAAAAGGCCTTTGGTGATAATGCTCTATCGAAAACTCGTGCATATCAGTGGTACAGAGCCTTCAAGGACGGTCGTGAAGTGGTCGCCCATCGACGGCTTCGATCGAAGATAACGTCGATAAAATTAAGGAAAGGGTGCTGGAAAACCGTCGTACCAGCTTGAGAGAGATAGCACATGATCTTATGATATCCCACGAGTCCGCACGTACGATTTTGATTGATATTTTGGGCATGAGAAAGGTGGCCGCACGACTCGTACCGAAAGACCTGAATTTTCTTCAAAAACGTCATCGCGAACAGGTTGCTTCAGACATGCTGGATCGCTGTAATTCCGATTCTACATTCATGGAACGCAACTGGTGATGAGACCTGAGTCTACGAGTACGATATGCAAACAAGCCAGCAATCATCGGAATGGGTGGCAAAAAATGAGCCGAAACCGAAAAAACCACGCCAAAGCCGCTCGAAAATGAAGGTGATGCTCATTGTTTTCTTCGATATCTGTGGCGTGGTGCACTACGAATTCATTCCAGAGGGTCAGACGGTAAACAAGGAGTATTACCTAGGCGTTATGAAACGTTTGCGTGAGCGTATCCGTAAGAAGCGGCCAAATTTGTGGGCGAACAACTCATGGATTTTGCATGACGATAACGCGCCTTCTCACCGAGCTACGATTGTGACTGACTTTCTCGCCAAAAACTCAACAAACGTGCTTCAGCAACCACCGTATTCGCCCGATTTGGCTCCCTGCGACTTTTTCCTCTTCCCAAAACTAAAATTGCCCCTTCGTGGCACCCGTTTTGAGTCGATTGAAGCCATAAAACAAAATTCGGCGCGAGAGCTAAAGTCCATCCCGGAAAGCGCCTATAAAAAATGTTTCGATAATTGGAAGTGCCGTTGGCATAGATGTATTGGAGCAAATGGAGCCTATTTTGAAGGCGACCGAATAAATTTTGACGATTAAATGTAAAAATGTTGTTTTAATTGAAAATTCCCGGTACTTTCTTGACAGAGTAGTATGTAGATGATATCATCGTACTCTTAAAACGTTACAATAGACACCTTGAAGGTTTTCTCCAATACTTGAATTCATTACATAAAAGTATACGTTTACCATGGAAGTAGAAACTGAAAACTCATTAAATTATTTAAATTTAACTATTACTACAGCCAGTAATGAATATAATTCTCTATTTTTCATAAACCTTCTCATACAAAACTAACAGAGCCCAAAAACTCGTTTCACCAGTTCAGTTATAAAAATCCATTGAATATTGGAAGAAACACACTATTTTATAGAATTTACACAATTTATTTGGTGAGAATGTAATAAACTATTGGTTTAGATTGTCTGCACTGAAACCGGTCGGTGTCACAAATTCTTAGTGAATAAATTGTGAAAGTTTCATGAAATATAGTATTTTTCTCCAATAATTTCCAATTATTGAGACCGATTTGGCCGTTGCTTGAAATTATTTTAAATGATTCATTAATGAAACAGATGTTTCTATTTTTACTTTATTTTCATGGTAGTAACGTACGTTTCGTCCGTCTCAAGGAACTTCATCAGAGGTATACAGTTTTTTATTTTAATTTCTAGTTTTTGATGAAGGTTCATAACAGAAAAATATTTCAGATAATAGCTGGATCAATTCTCCCAAACCTCTATAAATTGAATCTGAAAAATCTCTGGAGAATGTTCTCAAACTTAAATTGAATAAAATATCTTAGAAAGACTGTTTCACTTCATAGACATATAGAAATACCAATACATTTGAGCGGCAGTTAACCATCAAAGAATCAAAAGAAAACATAGGGTACTGACCGTGATCATCTAAAAACCATAATCCAAGACTAGCCTGTTTCTGATGGATATTGAGAAATAACAAATTCCATCACCAAAAAATGCTCCATATTGAATTTAAGAAGGTATTTTCTATTTCCCTTTTTGAAAAATAGATAGCACATTTTCCAGAAAAAGAATCTGAAACTTTCATCCATATCCTCCTCAGTTGGAAGCTATTTGGATGCTAAATAACAAAAATCAATAAAATATATCTACATAAGTTTGTTCTTGCTTGAAAGCGATCTTAAATAAACGTGATCAACTAATTGAGCACTATCTATCGGGTGTTTTTTTTTAGAGTGATAGAACTTTCGATAGGGACAACTGTGATTTGACAGAAGGTAGAAGCCATGTTGTTTTGACATTTCTGTTCAGTGAGCATTGACAAATTATCGTGGAAAGACTCACGCCGCAACAACGTTTACAAATTGATGAAATTTATTTTTAAAATCAGTGTTCTATTCGCCAAACTTATAGAGCACTTCGTGAAATTTATGGTTTACATAATCGTCCATCGGAGCAGCTTATTCGTCGAACTATCGATAGATTTCGGAAAAAATTTTCTCTACTCAATGCAACAACAACAAGCCAAAGAACTGTACGTACAGAAGAAAATATCACTGCTGTAAATCATAGTGTTAATGATGATCCAGATTTGTCTATTCGTCAACGTTCACAACAATTTCTGTGCATCCACCACATGGAAATTTTTGCGTAAAGATTTTGGTCTACACCCATACAAGATCCAACTAGTTCAAGAACTTAAGACACTTGACCATAATAAGCGTCGTTTTTTGCTGATTGGACCCTAGAATAGCTTGAAGTTGATCAACTTTTTTATCGTAAAATTTTGTTTAGTGACTATATAAAGAAGCAAAATTGCCGTATATGGAGTGAAAACAATTCTCAAGAAGTTCTGCAGGTTCTATTGCATCCTGAAAAACGCACTACATGGTGTATTTTACACGCTGGAGGTATCATCGGTCCATATTTCTTTAAAAACGATGCTGGAGCTTACGTGCTCTTTAGAGATCGATGATCAATGATTATTTGTTTCAAAATTTGAATGGTATCGACCCAGAAGTTGGTTCCAACAAGATGCTGCTATACCTCATGCTGCTACCGTAACATTTGATTTATTGAAAGAAAGATTTGGAGATAACATTTTTTCGAGAAATGGTCCAATTAATTGGCCTCCAAGATCATGCGACATAACTCCACTGGATTATTTTCTTTGTGGTTATGTCAAGTCATTGGTTTATGCTGATAAATCCAAAACAATAGACGCTTTAGAAGCCAACATAACTCGTGCTATTGATGAAATGATGATGAAATAAATAAAATAAGGCCTGGAATACTCGAAAAAGTGGTCCAAAATTGGTCTGGTCTGTTCCTCAGAGCTAGTCGTGGTTGACATATGCGGGAAATTATTTTTGAAACATAAATGTCATCAAATTGTCTTTCAAATGAAAAAAAATTGGCTTCAATCTTAATTCAAATGTGTTTTATTTCAATTTATAGTTCTATCACTCTAAAAAAAAAACACCCGATATAAAACTTAGCTACTACACAGACAAATGTAGAAAAGAAGATATGATCATAGGCTCACTATCTGAAAACAACCACGGGCATGTGTGAAAATACGAATTATATTTATAATAAACAAATATGAATTGATCATTCAAAGGGTTTTTTGAAATATTACAGATAATTACCTAGTTTTATAAAAAGTGCTCAATTAGTTGACTCTACATTTCAGACCATTCGTGTTTTTTCTTTGAAAAACAGTGATAAAAATGGGAGAAAATGAGGTGTACTGTCAGAAAATCAGACTTATTTTACCTATTAACGATTTTAGCCAAGACATTCTCCAAATCAACGCCGAAAATTTAAAGTCTCTTTCTCTTTACGTTTAAATATTATAGTGTTGAAGCTCTCAATATCGATACGCTCACAGAATATGATTTTTTCAAACTTTTAATCATACGAAAACACACGAAATTTTGCACGAACATGCGCGTTATTCTTCCACTCCTAAATGTTGAATTTCAAATACATCGTAATTGTAGTTTCGAAAATATTTGGAAAAATATGAATTTTTAAATGTGAATAACTACGAAACTGCTGAGCCGATTTTGTTCATTAACGATCTTGGTTGCGGCATATAAAACCCAAACTTTTCTTGATTGTTCATTCCATTAGAAAGTTTGCGTGTTTACGGAAGGCATTACTTTTGACCTGGAGTTTTTTATCAGTGAGTCCAAACTAATCGTGTTTGGGCCATTTTCAGCCCAAAATTAGCAAAATACAGACATTCGGGCGGAACGATAGCACGCTGTTCCAGGGAACTAGCGCGCAAAAATGGTGTTAAAGCACTGACGCCGGGAGGTTTTGCACGCTTGCTCAACAGTCACCTGAAGAAACTACATATGAGGAATTTTAGAAGAACTATTTTTAATGGTAGGGAGTAAAATGAACAAGTTAAACAAACGCTCGAATGAATGTGGACAAATTGAGAAGTTTCCAGAAAGGTACACTTCTTCCAATTTGGTCTTATGCCCCGATTATTTACAATGTACGTGAATATCTAACCACCACGTACGGCACTGTCGATCTAGATGTGGGCTCTGTGGCTTTAGTTTAATTTGAAAAAACAACCATATAGTCTACACCATCGTCTGGGGTGAAAACCTCTGGGTGTGAATAATCAGAAAATTGAATATAATTGCGCCCGGTTGGTCATTCCAAAAATTAACATATGTACCTTTAGTCACAGTGAGTCAGGTGAAACTTGTGGCCTCGGACCGTTTGATGCACCTGTTTTTAGACCTGACTGACTGTAAAAATGAGAGATGGGAGTGGCCTGAATGCAGTACAATAATTGTCGTAGCAGCCAATAGCGTTGGAAAGGTAATTCCAGGTTACTGTACATAATATGCACTTAATGTTGGCTTTATCAGATGCAAGACCCAAGTTATGCTTTCTCGCTTCAGCTATTGCATACTCAAGATGGAAGTCTCAATTGTGATCGATATTATTCCTGGATACGATTTAAATGGGTGTTTTTTCCTCCATTTTTAATCATTTTATTATTCTTAAATCTTCTGTTTTCGTTCTTAATTTAACGGATCTAATCAGGAATGAAGACAGCCAAAAAATGTCACCACCAATAGTAGAGATTTCATAACATAAATAGAGTTTGAATATCAAAAATTTGAATATCAAAACAGATTTAATCTGTTAGCCTTCTACAATTTTGATTTCAAAGAATTTACTGAAGAAACTTATAAAGACATTAATTCAATTCTTAAAGTTTCTTCAGTAAATTTTTTAAAACATTTGATATTGTATGATGAATTTCGATTTTATACGTCTATTAAATATGAGCAGTGCTTATGAAGACATTAATTTAATTCTTAAAGTTTCTTCAGTAAATTCTTTGAAATCAAAATTGTAGAAGGCTAACAGATTAAATCTGTTTTGATATTCAAATTTTGTAATAATCCTTCTATCAAGTAAAAAACCGTTCCTTACTATTTTACATAAATAGAGGTTAATATTTGATAGAAGGTATATAAAATTATTCAAATACTTTAATATTAGCCTTCTACATATTTAATTTAAAAAAATTATATTTGATAATGATAACTTCAGGAATTAAAATGAATTTATGCCATATAAGTACCACTTATATCAAATGACATATAAAATAAACATTCATTATAAAACATCCAAATGATATAACAAAATCCAATAAATAAAAAGAGTAAAATAGTTTTATGATGAAATTCTTGAGATTATGTTAAACATTTTTTAAAGATATTTGTTTTCATAAGATTGATCAGCAGAAACAAAATTTTGTCTATTCAAAATATTTTATTCATAGGATTTTATAGGTTAACAATTTATTTATTGGATTTTGTTATATCATTTGGATGTCTTATAATGAATGTTTATTTTATATATCCTTTGATTTAAGTGGTACTTATATGACATTATTTTAATTTAATTCCTGAAGTTACAATTATTGAATTTATTTTTTTGAAATTAAATATGTAGAAGGCTAATATTAAAGTATTTGTATAAATTTCACACCAATATCTATATCAAAATTATTGAGGGGAAAAGAAGCACATAACAAGATAACGCATATTGATGACATAAATATTTCGGGATTTACTTGTACTTTGTTTTTAATAATCAAACAGATTGATTCTGCTAACTTCACTACAAATTTTGATTTTATAAAAATTTCATCTCAAATTTTTTTTAAAATTAAATTAAATAAATGTCTCAGAAAATAGTTTCAATTAAGTTGACGTATATAATAGAATTAATATTCATTACACAGCACCAGAAGGAATAAAGGAATCCACAGAAATTATAGATTATTAATTAAAAAAATAAAATAAATTTTTGAATGATAATCAAGTCGATATCTCTTCAGTCCAATTTCGCATCAAAAGAAAATTATTAATAAAAGTATATCTTACCTTACTAACACGTGTTATTCAGTATAACAAATATAGAAATCTAGTGATTTGAACAATTATCTAAACCCTACGTATTCCTCCATATCCGTCCATATATATAATAGTTATAATTTGGTTTTTCATTTTTATATATATATATATATATATATATATATATATATATATATATAGTATGATTTTGATATAACTGAGTCGATAAAAATACTTTACATACTTTGTGTAATTTCTATGGACGAGTATGGAATACGTAGGGTTTAATATTTAAAATCACAACAGTTCTATATTTGCTACAGTGAATTACAAGTGTTAGTGAGATAAGATATATTTTTATTAATTATTTTTATTTTTTGGATACTAAGTTGGACTGAAGAGATATCGACGTGGTTATTCCGAATTGTCTTTTTGTGCTGTATGTTTTCGGAAGTTTTTTTGGAGGGACTTATTTTAAAGAGAGTTAATTTCGAAGGAATTCTAGAGGTTCTGTTGTGCATTTTTGGATAGGAATTAAATTTTCATAATACATTGATACGAAACAACGTTTCGTATTTGCGTATTTGCGTATTTTCGTAATTGCCATATATGGAGTGAAAACAATCCTCAAGAAGTTCTGCAGGTTCCATTTCATCTTGAAAAATGCACTGTATGGTGTGCTTTACACGCTGGAGGCATCATCGGTCCACATTTCTTTAAAAACGATGCTGGAGCTAATGTTATAGTGAATGGTGCTCGTTACAGATCGACGATCAAAATTTTGAATGGTGTCGATCCAGAAGTGTTTTAGTTCCAACAAAATGGTCCTACGCTACACCTCATGCTGATACTGTAACAATTGATTTATTGAAAGAAGGATTTGGCAACAAGATTTTTCGAGAAATGGTCCAATTAATTAGCATCCAAGATTATGCGACATAACTCCATTGGATTATTTTCTTTGGGCTTATGTCAAGTTATTGGTTTATGCTGATAAACCGGAAACAATAGACGTTTCGGAAGCCAACATAACTCGTGGTATTGATGAAATAAGGCCTGAATTACTCGAAAAAGTGTTCCAAAATTGGTCTGGTCGAATGAGGTTCCTCACAGCTAGTCGTGGTGGACAAATGCCGGAAATAATTTTCGAAACATAAATGTCAGAAAATTATCTCTCAAATAAAAAAAAAATGGGCTTCAATCTAAATTTAAATGTGTTTTATTTTAATTTAAAGTTCTATCACTCTACAAAAAAACACCCGATACTAATAAGGTAGTTCGTAGTAGTATCATATGACAAGCATATAATTCTAAATTATAAGCCCATATTAACAGTGATATCCCACTTCCGTTGAACGATTTGAACAAGTAGAATTATTTTTTCCATTGAGAAAACTTTGTAAGTATTCTTGAAAAGTTGTTAACATTTTGGCAATCATCTCAATCTAACTTATAATGTCCTCACTCCTCATCATTCGATATAAAATCTTTATTGTTTTGATTCATTACTCAGGTTTCAATTTGTTTTAAATGATGTTCTCGAATTCTGTTTTCAGTTTTAAGATTTTTATCAAAAATAATAATTTTTGCAGATTACAATGAAATATACTTCAATTTTTTCTTTAACGTTGGGATATAACATGCTATTTTAACATTTTCATTTGTTATTTTATTGTATTTTTCAAAATATTTCTTACCAGATTATTGGCTCTTTCTAAATATTCAATGAATTCGCATTAATTAGCAATATCATTAATTTATTTGATTTAGCTTTTCTGAAAAAAAAACAACTACTGATATCAGTCGTGTAGCTATTGTTGTTGCACAAATCGATAAGTATTTGCTTAAAGATAATCTTTGAATATAATTATTGGGGTAAAATTTGATCGTGAAATAAAAAAGCGCTCAGTACCGTCCATTAATTAATAATGATGTAAAACTACCTCGTCTAAGAAGTATTTTCAATATTCAAAACGTCTATGATAGGTACACACGTAATTGCTACTCCTTCCGACTTCATTTCCATCTCCCAGACACATTTGAGAAACTTGATTGCAACGTTGGATCATAATAATTAATTACATATGGAGGAATTTCTATATCGCACTTTCTGAATCGCAAAATTATAGTTGTACGATCAAGATGGAGTGGGCAGGTCGTAACAGGCCATGGAAGTAAAATGATACAGGTAGTGGTGTCAGTGCCTATGGTTTTTACTACCATTCGCTCTTGCGTTGAAATAATTGTGGATAATTAATTCCATGCTACTATCACATCTGATACCTCCATTCTGGAAATTGAGGAAACGGAACGACCAAGTGCTTTTCAGGACAATATTCAATGTTTTCTTGTGTTGGCCTTTACTTGACAGAAATTTATTTATTTATTTATTTATTTATTTACACAGAAGAATGCAAACAGGTGAACAAACACCTAAAGACAGCATTCACTAAATAATATTTCAATAAGACAGTGTTACAAAAATAAAATATTAGGAATTCAATTCAAAAGAACTCATAAATATCTACATTAGTAAAGTTTAAAACTACATAAAGAGCCTTCACAAAGCATCTTCAAAGAGTTCATGTTTCTAACCGAAAATAAATCAACTATGTCATAATAAATATTACATAGATCCAGCATCTTAAACAATGGTGAATATTTCGCACTCTTGGTTCTACAGGTAGGCAAGTAAAATGTGGTATGATATTTGAGGGACCCCGACGGGACAGAAAGTTTATGGACTCCAGGATATTGGGATATTCTATTTGGTGGGACAAAATTTTGAAAATGAAAATGATATCACTCATTCCTCTTCTGTTCTTTAAACTTAACATTCCAAAGTGATCAAGCGCAAACAGTTATTATTAGGATTGCCAGGGCTCAAACGAAATCCAGTTCTCCAGCCAAAAAACCGAAGAAACCTTCCTTCAATTTTGTCCAACCTATCGATATAAACCGGATAATGGGGACACCAAACTGAGGACGCAAAGTTGAGCCTGCTGAACACATAGGCATAATAAAGGGAAAGGATAGTTTCACTGACGACACTGCCTGATAATGAATCCAAGCATTATTTTACAAGCACCAACTAACTTTTCTATTTCTTCGTCAAATTGAAGCTTGGAATCAAGAATTACTCCTAAATCCCTCACATCATCAGCGCGCTTAAAGGCGGTTCCAGAGACAGAATATCTGAAATATATGATGGTTCTATTCCTTGTGAATGATACTACTTGACACTTGGATAAGTTAAGAAGTAAGCGACACTCCTCACAAAATTCGACCGGTCTGTCCAGATCATGTTGAAGGTCCAAGCAATCACGAACATCCCTTACCCTAAAGAAAAACTTCAAGTCATCCGCAAATAGCAGAAACCCGCAAACTCTGAAACACCTACTCATTCTATTCATGTACACAATAAATAGAAGAGGGCCCAGGTGGGAACCTTGAGGCACCCCAGATGTTGATTTAAAGTTTTCTACTTTTACGTATTGAGAACGATTGCGCAGATAAAGACTCGAACCACCTCAACAGCGAGCCCCCAACACCCACATCATCAAGCTAATGCAAAAGGAGATCAGTGTTGATTCAATTACAATCAGTTAAATGATATACATATATAATGATTCATGTTTATTATTATGTAATGAAAACATAGCTACATTGTAGATTCTTCAAATGCTTTCAAACAACTGGATAAAAATTGCTGCTGTAAAATTTTTATAGTTTATCTTTTATATAACCTGATTTATTATATTTGATATATTGATTTCTAGCAAATAACTTGACGAAACACTTTGGATATTAATAACATAATAAACAAATAAACAAATAAACTTATTTATCGAAATATGTTCCCGCTTAGTTATCAAAATATCTGATATTTTCAACTGCGTAACAAAAAACTTTTTATATGAAACTCAAACCATTTCAAATTGGATGTTATGGCAGATGTCCAATCTGTCAAAAACCGCGGCATCAGCTGTTAATATTGACAATTCTTATATTTCTAGAGCGATCTCGTGAAAACGGACCTTTTTTTGTATTTCCAATATTAGAAAAACACAGAACTTTCAAGAATTCCTATATGTTCAGAAAATTGCTTTTTGTGAATGACAAATTGAAAAATTCATTCAATAATAATATTTATTCATCTTGTGGGACATTTTACAATGGGAAGGACGAGTCATAATAAAAATAATGATAAGATACAAAGAATTGTCATCAAGAAATTCTCTTATGCTCTTATAACCCTTCTTACACAATTAAGTTTTAATAGCTTTGCTGAAACTCGATCTGTCCAATTTTCTTATTGCATCAGGCAAGTGACTGAAACATCTGATTGATTGGTAGCATACAGACGTTTCAAATTTAGATGTTCTATGTGTTGGCACAGAGTCTCAACATTTCTCGTAAAATAGTCGTGATAATCCAACAATTTAATATTTTCCGACTAAATTTCTTTCACATATAGTACAATATATATATATATATCTATATTATACTTTCGCAGATATCTACCAATTCATATTTACTAGCCGCTATCGCGAATGATTGATCGTCAACAAATGTGACAACTAAACACAATCTTGCATGATAATCAACATCGTCAATGAAGATAATAAAAAGTAATCATTCAAGAACAGATCCCTGGGGCACACCTATGGCTGATCTATTTTCATCAGACCAGGTGTTTTCTAATTTTACTGGGATTACACGATCGGATATGTAACTCATGATCCACTTCAAGAATATTCCCCTGAAGCCTAAATTATATAGCTTCGATTCAGGTAATTCGGGTTTAATGGTATCAAAAGTACGAGATAGATCGAAAGAATAGTCCTGCAACAAGTTGACCCTTATCTTATGACTAGTGGACGAACTCCACAAATTCAAGGGCTGCTGTTTGGGTCGATCTCCAGGCATAAACCCATGCTGTCTATCAGTAATTACTTTAAAACTGTTTAGGAATCCAATCATATGGTTCATAATTACTGTCTCTACAACTTCAGGTAAAACAAAGGGGATTGAAATAGGGCGATAACGTGACATCTCGTCTACATCATTTTTTTGTGTACAGTAATTACCGTTGCAAACTTAAGCAAGGCAGGAAATACACCAGAATAGACTGAATCATTTATGAGATGTACCAGATGGTCAACTATACAGTCAGACATATTTTTCAAAATTCCAGCGGTTACAAAATGAGCACCTGTAGATTTCTTGTTTTTTAATTTATTTATAGCACCCATCACGTCATATCTATCCACAGGATACAAATAAAAACTATAGTTTACGAGGGGTGTTTAATGTATCGGGGTGATTTGATGATAATGTGAGTAATCTAATTACCTCATTTACTAATGACACTATCTGAGGGTATAAATATAAAATTTCACCAATTTACGATCATTAGTTTTCTGGGTATCCTTAGTGAAAGACGACCAGAATGACTGATGCCAATGATTGAAAAAATAGAGCGTCACACTGTATAAAGTCTCTAAACGGGAAAAAGGTCAAAAAATAATTCATAAAGAGATGGTTGCTGTTTACCAAGAGTGTGCCCCGTCGTTATCTATTGTTCAAAAGTGGTCAAGTGAATTCAAAAAAGGAGGAGAAAGCATTGAAGAGGATCCTCGCTCGGGCGGGCCCGTTAGCGACACCACTGAAGAAAATGTGAAAAAAGTGGAAAAGCTGTTGTTTAAAGATGCCAGAATAAAGATCAGGATGTTAGCAGAGATGGCAAACCTATTCGTGGGTACCATACATGCTATCCTTCATGACCATCTTAACCTCTCAAAGGTCAGTGCAAGCAAGATGGGTACCGCGAAAGCTCATCGCACCTCAGAAGCAAGTGCGAGTCGAGTGCTGTAAAGAGTTTTAAGAGCTCTGGGGAGAAGACCCATCGACTATTTTCAGCCGTCCGGTTACTGGGGATGAGACGTGGAATCATTAGGTCGACCCTGAGAGTAAGCAAGAGTCCTTGCAGTGGATTGAAAAGGGTGCACAGCCCCCAAACACGTTCAAAGGTACCCTATCCGTTGGAAAAATAATGGCTACACACTTTTGTGATTCTAAACGTATTTTATTGATAGAATACACTAAAAGGGGTGAAAGCATCACAGCAGCATCATACCACTTTGAGTAATTTAAGAGAAGCAATTAAAGGAAAAATAAGAGGAAAAGTCACAGGGGAGGTGTTACTGCTTAACGACAACGCGCCTGTTGACAAGGCTTGCGTGACGAAGGCTGCTGTGCGGGAATGTGGCTTCGAAGAAATTACTCATTCTCTGTACAGTCCAGACTTGCCGCCCAGTGATTACTTCCTATTCCCAAATGTGTAAACATTTCTCCGTGGAAAGCGATTTTCCGACGTTGAAGAACTGAAGGTAGCAATTAATACTTAATTTGGGAAGAAGCCGGAAGAATATTTTTACATGGATTAGAGGAGCTTATTTCTCGATCTTACAATTGTATTGAAGTTCTAGGGGACTTCAATGAAAAATAAAATTTTTCCAAATTTTTCTGAGTTTTCTTTTATGCCTATACTGGAATAAATTGAACACCCCTCGTAAAATGGGACATCTAGTGCATGAGGATAATATGTTTCTACCGTATCTCCCCTCTTAACCCAATTTAGCATAACTAAATTGAGGAGAAATACTTTGAAAATTTATTAGATATTTCAGCCAGTTCAGAATTTTGGATCCAATCAATCTGTAAATTATTCAGTCACATTCTCAAGATTTCCTGTCCGTTTCCTGATTTACAATATTCCAAATCATTTTATTCTTATTTTGTGATGATTTATTTATTTATGGAACTTATTATTTAGATTTAAGGGGGATTGATAGGCTGAAAAAATTTTGAATGAGTTTTGTAGTTCCCTTTATTATTTTACTGTAATCTTTTTTGAGTTAATGAACATTATTATTATAATTATTATTTCATTTGGCTTTCACGAAATGCTAACTTAGAGGTATTTAAAAATTTATTATAGTCACCTTTAGCTCTTCTATATATTTTAATCGAATTAGCAAATTAAATTAGCCTGGAGCCAAATTTTTTTACTAGCAGCCTTTACTTAAGGAATTATCCATCCCTTTGATATGTTATACTTTATAATATTTTGACTAATAGGGCAACATACTTCAACTGAGTGTCTGATGAAATCAAAAATTGCTCTGAATTTCGTTCCCGTTTCAACTAATTTTCCAAAAACAACATACCAATGATGAGTTCAATGAATTCTTCCCAAATCAACCTGAGAAGGTATCCTTGAAAGTTCAAATCAAAATTACTGTCGAACATTTCGAACAAGAATTTTATGTCTGATCCTACTTCGAGATACCATTCACAAAAAAAAATTAAATCATTAATCTAGCTGACACCGTTTCATGAACCACTTATATCCTCAATTCAGAAAGGTCTAATTACATGTTTAGTTTCAGTTTTCAAATTAGATGCCATTGGCACTGAATAAAGTTCCATTACCATTTTTATTTCCACGCAATTTAAATATCAGCATGTAAAACGACTTTTATCTGGCGAATCATCGAAGCAGGAGGGCCAACAACGAAAACTGAATGAATCTAATTGGTCGGTTAGTTATCATCTCTTCATCACCCCGAAATATTTTCCAAGGCTGTGATGACTTCCGTTTCGTATTGTTTCGGTAATTTAGATAATTTCGGCTAAATATTTACAACGGTTCATTCTACGTGGCCATTGTTTTGTGATATTTACCTCGGTAGAATTTTATCGGCAAATATTTGTCGAACGAATTTACGGTTGAATGGAATGACAAATAATTTGACTGGATTTTATTGGCTCAATGTAAACACGACCTGCTTTTTGTTCTCGAAAAAAATTCTGCCGGAAAATCTGACAAGGATTCCACACATAAGCAAACTGCAAAATATTACATGTCTAATATCAAAAATTCTGGATGAAATAATGAAAAGTGATTTTTTATTGATAGAAGGATTATTACAAAATTTTAAATCATATAGATTTATTCTGGTAACCCCCTACAAATTTTAATTTCAAAAAGTTTCTATTCAAAAACATTTAGAATTAAATTAAATAAATATCTTTAGAACACACTGTGTCTAACAGTTCTTGAGTGAAAATTTTTTGAAATTAAAATTTGTAGGAGGTTAATAGAGTAAATCTGTATGATATTTGAAATTTTGTAATAATCCTTCCATCAAGAAAAAACATCTTTTCATTATTTTGTTGTATATATAATATAATAATTATATACTTTGGTTCACATTTATTGCCAGATTATCATTTGGTTTTAAAGGAGTCCATAAAATACCTTGCAAACTTTATATAGTTTCTGAGAATACGGAGGATTTTTAAAAATTCACTTCATTCTACTATTTGTTAAGATAGCTGCATTCATGTATGGTAAGATATGTTTTGTTAATTATTTCTTTTTTTCAAATATGGAGTAGAGCTGATGAGTTTCCATTGTAGTAATTCTGGATTGATCTTTGAAGATATTCTGCATGTTTTAAGATTTTTTTTGAAAGGAACCTATTTTGAGCAAGTTGTTTACGAAGAAGTTCTTGAGGTTATGTTTTGCATTTTTGGAAAGGAATTTGTTTTCATAAACCAAGGAACGAAACAAAATCTTGTATTTTTTAAGTATTTTTTTAATAGACAATTTATATTTCTTTGAATCATTATATTCCTTTTGGTACTATGTAATGAGTGTTAATTCTATATGTCTTCTAAATTGACATGGTGTGTTCTGAAGATATTCATTTAATTTAATTCTGAATGTTTTTGGATAAAAATTTCATGAAATTAAAATTAGTAGGAGGTTAACAAAATGAATCTGTATGATATCCAAAAAACCGTTAGAAATTTACGTGGAGTATTCAATGGAAATGAAATGCCCTCACGGAAAATTGTAGACTTTCAACCTTTCTAGCGAACTCATAATTTTTTTTAAATATTCATTAGTTTTTTTATAGCCGATCAAAAATGCAAATTTTTTATGGCCCACCCCTTAGATACCTTTCTGAAATAAACCAGTAAAAATAACTCTGTACACCTTTTTCAAAAACGTACGTTAGTATCATTAAAATAAAGTAGTAGTAAGTGGAATCGTGTGTTCATTAATAAATCTATCGAAATAAAAAAATCAACACATTGATATTCTACAGTTTTGGCATTTTTAATGCGTGTAAATTCATCCTTAATGATGAATAAGGAGAAGTTAAATATAATTTACAATTTAAACTATATATTTAATATAATCAGTCTTTATGAAGCTGACAATTGTTTAATACACAGTGGCATTATCTGAGCGAGTCATAAAGTAAGTTTATAACTATAACTAGCTCAGATGATGGATGGCACTGTGTGTTGAAATATGTGTTAGCTTCATAAATACTGATTTTATTAAATATATATTGTAAATTGAAAATTATAATTTATTTTTTCCTTAATTATCAATTACATTGACATTCATTCATTTATTGATTTTTTCACGAACCAAAAGTCTTCTATGATAAAATCATCGATAAATATCTCGTCTATCAGTCAAGTCATTAACAATGGGACAACATCCTTCGCCATAGTGATTTATTCTGAAAATCTCTAGCTTCGTATACTTTCGGAAGAGATAACACTAGGGGCGAGTCTGAACAATTGAAATATGAGAGCGCGAAATGCCCGAGATAATATAATCTCTGGAAATCACCCCCAGAGAAAAAATAGTGAAAAAACTATTTATACACCCTCAGATTTGTCCAGAAATCCACCCCTAATATTTAGGCTCCCCGGCTTTTTATGATATATCATAATACTGTGTGTTCTTTTCACGATCCTTATGCAATATTGTTTTTATGGGAACATATAAATGTGCGTTTTTCAGAGTCGATTGCTCCTTTCCCTGGATTCGTATGGGCTCAAATATCAAACCTTCAAAGCTATTCACTTTTATGTGACTTCTATATGATGATTGACAAAAGAACTGAATGATATGAGGCAGATTCTTTCTTTTTCACTGAACACGATAATTGGAAATTTTTCCGGCCTCCACAGCAAATTCAAGTAATAATTATTTCAGTTTATTATTACAGAAAAGAAATTTTCATTATGGAGTTTAGTGATGATGTTTTAAAACATTGAAATAATATGAACCGATATGTAATATTTTTTAAAAATATCTTACAATATTTTTTATAAAATTTGAATATCAAAACAGATTTAATTCTTCTATCAAGTACAAAACCGTTCCTTATTATTTTATATTTTTTATATCTTTCGATGCACTGTTCCATAAATGACAAATTTAAATAAAAAAATCAGTATTACTAAGACTAAATTCACTTTACTATTAATAATATGTTGTGTAAAAAAACGGGAAAACATCAAACTGTCATGTCATTCTCAAGAAAATAAAAGTTTGTGAAGGTGCTTGTACTTTTCCGGTTTTGTCACGGATAAGAAGATGAGCCGACTCTATGATATGGAATTGCTCTGTGCTTACGTAAAATTTATCACTTATTCAAGTTTATTTCTTAGACTACTTCCAAGTTGGGAACATGTTAGTTTCATAAATTCAATATAATAGTCATAGTTTAGGCTGGATATTACTGACTAGTTTCAAAAAACAAAATATGAACATATATAATATTGTATTTGGATTATGTTTGTCACGTTGAATTACATCGCTGATTTTTCATTTTGATAGTTATATGTAAAATATGTTTTTGATGCCGGTTTATTTCTAGTGCTTCTAAAAGGTCCAGACTATTGCATTTGTTCTCTATATGGAGAACTTCGAAATTATGGTCAAAAGCATGTCCTGATTCTTGAAGGTGCCTGGCATAGGTAAAATTCGATTTATTCTAAACGAATTAATCCTTCACCATCAAGAATCAAGACATGATTCAGATCATTATTTCGAAGTTTTCCATTTAGAGAACAAATGCAATAGACTTACTGGACTTTTTAGAAGCACTAGAATTGAACCGGCATCATAAAAAACATATTCTACTTAACGACTAAACAGATTTAAACCGATCCCCGTTATTGAACCTTCTTGAATAAATTCAGAAAATTTTCAAACACCTTCATTATATCACGATTCTTTTTGCTCAAACTTTCATTTAAAGAGACCGATGTTGGAAAAGTAGTTAGTTACCATATACACCTGATGGTCAAAATGTAATTTGAAAATCAATGTGAATGTGAGTCAATATTTAATAGAAGTAAAATCTGTATGATTTCAAATTCAGAATTATATATTCTAACTTCTAACTAGTGAAACTATATACAAAACTATCAAAATGATAATCTTATATATAATCAATATAACATATTTTTCAATGTCTGGCAAAAAACCTGTTTACATCCCGACATGAAACTTATTAATACAAATGTTTTAACAAAAACTATATAAATATGTATATTAACATACAAATACAAGAATATCCACTATTCCAAAATTATCTAAAATTCTCGAAATAAAGGATCAAATAAAAATGATTCAACGAGAATTTCAACATTTGATAGCTATTTCGGTCTCAAGGCCACCTCAGGAAAGTATTGAATTCATATTCAAATATATCACAAGATCAAAATTTAACTCACCAAATAAGATGAAACCTGGAGCGAATAATTTCGAAGTAAGCTTTAAAGTATCCAAAATAAACAGAAATGATCAACGTGTTGTTACGTTTAACCCATAACCATTTTTACTTGGAACACAGAAAAACATAACAAAAATTATTCACTCCAAATAATGGCCCATGATAAGAAAAATAACCAGAATTTCAAGAATACTAATATAAATAATTAAGGAATATATTGTGGATATTTAGACTCTATATGAATTTATTTCATAATTTAAAAATCAATTTCAATGTGAGTCGATACTTGATAGAAGTGAAATTTAAATGCTTTCAACTTCAAAATTATATATTATAACTTCTACAATATATATATTGAAACTATATTTACAAACTATCAAAGTGATATGGTTATATATAATCAATATAAAGTGTTTTTCAATGTCTCGGAAAAAAACTTCTTTTGTATATGTATATTAATATACGTACATAATTATTGTTAATACATTTATATTAATACGTTTCATGTCGGGATGTAAAAAGTTTTTTCTGAGTCATTGAAAAATATTTTATATTGATTATATATGAGGATATCATTTTGATAGTTTTTTATATAGTTTCAATATATATTGTAGAAGTTAGAATATATAATTCTGAATTTAAAGTCAAAATGTGATTGACGGAAAAATCGTTGTGTAAATAATAAATATTAGCGGAAATAGAGTGTTACTTTAATTCATATACGATGAATTTCCATCAAGTTGAAACCGAAACAATCAAGTCAAAGTGGAAAAGTTAAAACGTTTACTAATTCATCTTCTTCGAAAGAAGCAATGTCATACATACATTTTGAATATTACGTATTTCTGAATGTCAATTTACTCAAATCGACGATGCAGCCTGTAGCCATGTATCGACTACGTGGTCAGCATAAAGCTAAAATTACACCCTTAAAATTAGAATGTAAACAAACGAGGCAATATCTGCTTGCAAGGAGGGTGACTCAAAGTTATCTTGGAGGAAATTCCTACGAAGGGCATTAATTAAAGTCGTTGCGAAGTCCAGGCCTTGTCTAGAGTGTCAAAGGCGGCTCTTTGTCAAGGGAAACTGACCGCTCGGCATATTTGAAGCTTTGATGTCCACTGTCTTAGTGTTGTACATGACTATTTGAAGGTGTTGTGGTATTTAGCAATGTATGAAAGCTCTGTTTGTCTTGGAGGGCAAAGCCACCGCGATTTGCTCGTGAGAGCTTTGAGGACGGTTATTTCAAAGGTAGAATGATACGTTTTTTCATGCAAGGAAAGCGTGGAAAATGTGGCTATGTGAAATCGTTTTGCCGCCTCCTTCTATGCTTTGTGAATGAGCCGACTTTTTGATTAGCGATGCATTGAAATATTGAGCAGGTCAGGGATGTAGTGCACTGTGAAAATCTGCAATATTGTAATGACGTATAGGCTGATCCATGCATAGAGTGATATCTTTTGTCCACCAAACCGTAATTACCTTTTAAAAATCAGAAAATCGTGAAAATCTTTGAAAACTGATAAATATAATAATTAGAACCCTATCTAGGGGTAAAATGTAGAAAACATATTTCCACTGGACGGGGTATGGGGTGTTTAGTGGTATTCAAATTCGAAATATTTGCATTCCAAAGTAACGAAGTTGAAGAATGACTTTAAATGCAGAATTTTATATTCTAACTTGTGTGTTTCCTTATTCTTCATTAACTTCTCTCCATGTGAGTTTCTATAAGAATATTTATTCAGTAAATACAAATCAATTATACTTACAACATACCTATAAGAAAAATCGAGAATAAAAAGTCAATTCTTCTAGAAACAGTTAATCTCTACAAAACAACAAAACTCTCAGTGAAGTGACAAATCCTGATGCAGCTAACTAGACTGCGTTACATTAGATATATTAAATTATATACAAAAACTATCAAAATGATATATAATCAATATAAAATATTTTTCACTGTCTCGGAAAAAACCTATCCAACATAAAACAGGAATATCTTGTGGGGAAATATTACGAAATTTGAAAGAGGTTTTTAAAGGGAGGTTTTTTGAAGAATTTCTCATGTTTATGTTGGGAATTTTTAGGGTGGAATTTGTTTTTTATGATACCAGTATGAAACAGTACTTCTATTCTAAATGTTTGTTGGGTAAGTTCAATCAATATTCTATATTTTCTTTGGATTGTTTGATTTCCTTTTGATGCTGTGTGATGAGTTTTAATCTTTTATTGTTACTAAGGAAGGAACAGTGTTATTAGGCATTCATTTAATTCAGTTTTGAAAAGTATTTGAGAAATTTCAAAAAATTAAGATTTGTAGCGAGGTATCAGGTGTTTTTTTTAAAGTGAGAGAAATTTCCATAGGGATAAATTTGATTTGACAGAAGGAAGAAGCCATGTTGTTTTGACATTTCTGTTCAGTAAGCATTGACAAATTATCATGGAAAGACTCACGCCGCAACAACGTTTACAAAATGTTGAAATTTATTTTCAAAATCAGTGCTCTATTCGCCAAACTTATAGAACACTTCGTGAAATTTATGGTTTAAATGATACTCCATCAGAGCAGCTTAATCGTCGAACTATCGATAAATTTCAGACAACATTTTCTCTAATCGATGCAACAACAACAATACAAAGAACTGTACGTACAGAAGAAAATATCGCTGCTGTAATTCATTGTGTTAATGATGATCTAGATTTGTCTATTCGTCGACGTTCACAACAAGTTGGACTTGTTGCATCCACCACATCGAGAATCTTGAGTAAATATCTCAGTCTACACCCATACAAGATTCAACTAGTTCAAGAACTAAAGCCACTTGACCATAATAAGCGTCGTTTGTTTGCTGATTAGGCCCTAGAACAGCTTGAAGTTGATCCACTTTTTTATCGTAAAATTGTGTTTAGTGATGAAGCTCATTTCTGGTTGAACGGCTATGTAAACAAGCAAAATTGCCGTATATGGAGTGAAAACAATCCTCAAGAAGTTCTGCAGGTTCCATTGCATCCTGAAAAATGTATGGTGTGTTTTACACGCTGGAGGCAGCGTCGGTCTATATTTCTTTAAAAACGATGCTGAAGCTAATGTTACAGTGAATGGTGCTCGTTACAGATCGATGATTTTTTGTTTAAAAGTTGAATGGTATTGACGCAGAAGTGTTTTGGTTTCAACAAGCTGGTGCTACACCTCATGCTGCTACCGTAACAATTGATTTATTGAAAGAAAGATTTGGCGATAATATTATTTCGCGAATTGGTCCAATTAATTAATTTATCAAGATAACTCCATAACTCCACTGGATCATTTTCTTTGAGGTTATGTCAAGTCATTGGTTTATGCTGATAAACCAGAAACCATAGATGCTTTGGAAGCCAACATAACTCGTGTTACTGATGAAATAAGGCCTGAATTACTCTAAAAAGTGGTCCAAAATCGGTCTGGTCGAATGCGGTTCCTCAAAGCTAGTCGTGGTAGACATATGCCGAAAATTATTTAAAAAAAAATGACAAAATTATCTTTCCAGTAAAAAAAAATTGGCTTCAATCTTAATTTAAATGTGTTTTATTTCAATTTAAAGTTCTATCACTCTGAAAAAAACACCTGAGGTATCATAATTACTCTGTTTGTTATTTAATATATTTTTGATAATCCTTATTTTATTCAATTATTGCTATAAGTTATGCATATATTCTCCAATTTCTCGAATTTCAACCAGAATCCTTCAATGTATTTATTTCCTTATCAATTTGCTTCAGTTTTTCATTGTATTTTGCTGATCTCTATTTTTTATGGTCGTCTCTATTCCATTAGATGCAGTTTCTACTCAATCCATTTAACATATTTGTTGTTTTGCGGCTATAATTCCTTCCTCAATTATAGATCATTCATTTTGTACAATTAGTTTAACTATAATGTACGAACTCGCTGAAGCTCTTAAGGTAAAGTAAGAATGTTTATAATTTTCTACACTAAAAACTTTTCTTTGAATAAAAATGCTTCAAAAAAAAAACCGAATATCAGTTATATAATTTGTTAGTAAATGAAAAATTTGGAAAAAGCACAGAAGTGAAGTCAGGTGAAGTCGTTACTTCACATCTGAATGCTAAATTTTAACTCGACCGTAGTTCTGTTGCTAGAGTTTTGGTAGCGCTCAAAGCTGCTCTGCTTACAAAATTTTCGAATTTTTTTTAATCCTCTAATCACACGATCCTCAGGAAACCCTACAGGAACATACACGTCATTATTCTTCTACCAAATACCAAATTTCAGATCGATCAGATCTGTAGTTTCAAAAAGACCAGGAAAAATATAAAAAAATTTCAAATCTGATTAACTCCGGAACCGATGGACCGAGTTTGTTCAGTACCGAACTTATCCGAGATATTTAGGCCCCATACCTATCTTGCGAGTTTCAAGCTTCTAGCTTTTTCTGTTCGAAAGAGATAGTGTTTACGGTCGGATTGGCCGGAGAGAATTACTTTAGACCTCGGATTCTTCAACAGCGAGTCCACCTTAGACGTTTTCCGGCTCGTTTTCCAGCTCAAAAGTAAAAAAATGCAGACCTTTTGGCGAAATAATATCACGCTGCTCCTAGAATGACTGTGCAAAAAAACAAATTCTCTTTTTAAATCGACTAAATGCGATAAAAAAAGTTACATAAATGTTCGGTTCTTCTAACGATAATTAGATTTTTTCTCGAAAATACTGGATAACGGAACAAATTCCCGATCAGTATCGGGATTTAACGGAATTTTGGGGCTCATTTCAATAAACCCATTCTCGACTGAAGCAAATAAAAGAAACTACCCTACATAATACGAATTCCGGGGATCGTCCATTCATGCAGCAAATATTTGCGATGTTTTATGGCGAGTACAATTGGCATTTCCGCTCTATCCCTCCAGAGGAAATATGAAAAATATCATCGATATGTTCTGAACGTCTCTAAATACTGATTGGCTGTAAGCCATCAAACATTTTATTCTGCCGACATCTATCGAGCTAGATGAATCGTGGCATATTGCCTTAGGGCGCGATCGATTTTGCTGAATATTACGCAGGGCAGGACTACCAATCCATATTATTCTGAAATGAACCAAGAAACATGAAAAAGAACGCCTCGTTTTTTTTAACTCAACAAGACGTTGCTTACTGTATTCGGGTTTCGCAAAGTATAGTTAATAGGGGGTGAAATTGTTATCATATTAGTGAAAGTGTTGCAAATACTCATGAGGAAGGAAGATCAAGAGCTATAACCGGCTAATACGGTTAACTGCAAGACAAAATTTCACAGTCTGATGGGCGAATTTTGGTGTGGCGAGAATGGAGTCAATGGTATAATGAACATTTCATAACGCCAACAGCTCTTTTAAGAGGAGGCTCAGTATGCGTTTTGCGAGGCATTAGTTTGACAGAACGCACAGATCTTACTATCCTCATTAATACAACCACGACAGCGGTAAGTTATCGTGATTTGATTGTAGAAACAATTATGTCCCTTTTTCGGCAGCAATTGGCGATAATTTCACGTAAATAGACGATAATGCTCGTCTACACCGGGCAGAAATTATCAACTTCAGCATAGAAAAACATGGCATTAACCAAGTGGATTGGCCCTCTATCTCTCCAAACCAAAATTCTATTGAACATGTGTGGTCTGCAATGTCACAACAATCACATCGCTTATCTGACCCACCGCAGACATTAAACAGCTCGCCAATGCAGCATAAAGTAGGAGCACTACGAAGGGCAAGAGGACGTCTCACCCGATATTAAACCGTGATTTCAAGGTGTTTCTAAAGGAACCTCTTTTTAAGGCTGCAGACTCCACTAGGTAAGATTCCTCATTTTGTTTATTTCTCTACTGTGTTGTCGCTCTAAAGCAGTTTTACTTACTGTTACCATTTCGAGCATCTTAACCAAATGCAGATGCCTAACTTAATACATCAGTAAATATAAAAAATCGCTTTTTTATTTTCCTCAATATAATACTATAGAGGGTCTTTCAATAGGAACGCCTGATTTTAAATTGACATTGCTCACGCATGTCTGCCATTATTCACTTTTTGACATTGACAGTTGTATTTGCCAATGTCTACCATTTAAACATTGAAAGGTACATACTCCAATAACGTTCATAAATAATACATATTCATTATGAAAAATCGCGATCTGTTACTCTAACTTTACGTGCTTTAACTCCAATTTTTGGTCTTTGTTTGAAAGTTTGAAACAAATTTCACACTTCATAATGTTACAGTGCCAGTGACACAAAGAAATGCAAGAAGTGAAGAGAATATTGCTGTTTTACGTGAAAGTGTTCGTGGAGACCATAGTTTATCGATTTCTCGACGTTCATAAGAACTAGGTATCCCCCAGACGTCTTTGTGGCGAATTTTATGAAAAGACTTGGTCTACATCCATACAAAATTGTTTTAACCCAAGAACTCAAACCAGCAGATCATTTAAAGCGTCGTGTATTTAGTAATTGGTGCTCAGAAAAAATCGGCAGAATTGGACCGATTAATTATTCGCCTCGTTCCTGCGATTTAACTCCACTGGGCTTCTTTCTTTGGGGTTACATTAAGTCATTGATTTAAAGCAATCATCCAGCAAATTAAGACGATTTACAGATCAATATTGAATAAGTAATTGCTAACATACGACGTGATTTGTGTCAGAGAGTCATGGAAAATTGGGTTAAACGACTTTATTCCGTCCAGCGTTTCCGTGGTGGACATTTTAATGATGTTTTGTTTCCTAACTTATGGTACCCAGTTTACTTCACAATGGTATAAAAATTTCAATAATTTTCGGATAAATAATGTGTTTTATTTACAAAACAAAATGGGGCGCTGTTAATGAAAGACCCTTTATGTACGAAAATCAA
Organism: Megalocaria dilatata; assembly: GCA_034642435.1. Taxonomy (NCBI): domain Eukaryota; kingdom Metazoa; phylum Arthropoda; class Insecta; order Coleoptera; family Coccinellidae; genus Megalocaria; species Megalocaria dilatata. The sequence continues at coordinate 47,198,486 of CM067858.1, read as the reverse complement.
ACACTCCAATTTTTGAGCATTATATTTGAGATTATATACCCCACTTGTTTCTTTCGATTGACACATCCATATTTAATGGATCCTATATTATTCTCTGCTCGTGAACAATGCAAAAATAAAAGTATTTCTTCGAGCTATGTTCAAAGGGGACTCGGAGGAACCCGAAAATATAGTTCCAACCCTGGGCGTTCATGGAAAAACTATCAGTCGAGGGGAGCGCGTTACGGCAGAAAAGAGAAACACATATCTTTGGCTTTTCGGCCAATAAAACTTGATTCGAAGATTCGCTCCAAATCGCCCTATTTACGACGCTTCTGACGACTCTCGATAACAATTCTATTTCTGTTTGCTCTCAGATACAGGTATATAAAATGTTATAGATTCTTCCAGTTTTATGACAACCCTTAGAGCAAACGCTCGATAGTTTCCATTTCGTGTCACGATTTAGAAACGTATTTTCATGGGATTAAAACGTTTCCACTAGAAATGACAGGATTCATAATCATTGTACAAGGTTCTAGGCAAACACACATCAGGTTAAACCAAAGAACAGACTGTGTGTTCAAAATTTTATTGAGACGCAATTTTTTTCCTTGACTAGATAAAAAATGAACTGAAAATTCAAAACTGCATTCACTGAATTGAAATTTGAGCTTTAGTGCTCTTCTATTTCAACAGCTATACTGGGTGGCCCATATAAAAGAATCCAGCCGAATATTTCATTATAGGCAAGCGCCTAGTGCATCTGAATGTGGTAGGCGTGAAACTTGTGCTCCTGAGGATTCATTGAACTACTACTCGTAAATGCTCAATTATACCTCAGGCTACACTAAGCTTCCTTTGGCTTGTGTGTGGATCTTCTGTTACATTCAGTAAAACCTCAAGCTGCTTGTCTTCGTTAGTGACCGATTTTATCCTTTCTTCTTTTTGTACTTGACATCTCCTGTGTTTACGCATCTGTTCAAAAGACTCCGAAAACTAGATTCTTTGGGATGTCTTCTCTCTAGCATTAATTCGACCAGCTAATAAACAGTTTCTGTGGCACTGCTCCAATATGAAAATCATTTTATTTTTTCCAAAATACGTCCTGACTTATCGTATTCAAGAGTAACTTTGAGTTCTAGAGATTTTTGGAATGCCGATGAAACACTGATATATTGGTTGAATACATATGTGATGCTTATTCGAAAAAACATTAACATTTGTACAAACTTCGAATATCAATCATCAAACAGATTCAATCTGTGTCTCCCACAATTTTAATTTAAAAAAAAATTAATTCAAAAACTTTTACAATTGAATTAATGTCTTCTAAGCACAGCTTATATTTAATAGACGTATAAAATTAAAACTCAATATACAATATCAAATGGAATTAAAAAACCCAACAAATATGAGTTGTCAGTTAAAATTAACAATTAAATAACTTTTTGAATGAATCGTTCCAAACATGCGCACTGAACTCTTCGGAGAAGCGGAAACGCAGCTTTGCTTGGAACAAAATGTTTTGTTTTCCCATCTTATATTTATGAAAACTAAATCTTTTTCAAAAATATACAACATAATTTTAAGAACTTCTCCAAAACTAATTCATTTGAAATATTTAATATATTTAAATAAGTTACTTCAAAAACGCTCAAAACATGTAGCACATCCTCAAAAAATAATTAGAATTCAGATAAGGTCAGTCCAACTTCACATTTGAAAGACAAAATCAATTAACAATGAATAAACTTACTCATATCACCTTGTGGAATCTCTAGTTGATGAACATTCATACTAGGTACATCTAATATTCAAGGTACTCTATGTTCTATGCTCACCACAAAAATTTTTTAGGCACTTTATGGTTTGGTTAAACCAATCGACACTGTATAATGAATTTCTTTATTTGAAAACCTAATATAATTATATCCTACAATTTTAATTCCAAAAAAATTTAATTCAAAAACTTTTAGAATTAAATTGATGTCTTATAAGTACTGCTTATATTTAATAGACGTATAAAATCAAAACTCATTATACGATATCAAATGAAATAAAAAAACTCAACAAATATAAATTGTCAACTAAAATTAATAAATAAATAATTGTTTGTCTATTAAATATAAGCAGTACTTATAAGACATTCAATTAATTCTTAGTTTCTAAATGAAATTTTTTTTTAAATTAAAATTATAGGAGACTAACAAATTGAATGTGTTTTGATATTCAAAGTTTGTAATAATCCCTTCATCAAGTAAAAAACCGCTTCTCATTATTTTATTTTATATATATTATATAACTAAATATACCTGGTTTTTAAATAAAGAAATTCATTACACAGTTTTGAGTGGTTTAACTAAGACCATAAAGTGCCTCAAAACTTTGTGTTTTTGTTCGACTAACCTTATCTGAATTCTAATTATTTTTTGAGGGTGTGCTACATGTTTTAAGAGTTTTTGAAGTAACTTATTTAAATATATTGAATATTTCAAATTAATTAGTTCTCAGAATTATGTTGTATATTTTTGAAAAGGGTTTAGTTTTCATGAATATACGATGGGAAAACAAAACATTTTGTCACAAGCAAAGCTGCGTTCCCGCTTGTCTGAAGAGTTCAGTGCGCGTGCTTGGAACGAAACATATTAATTGACAATTTATATTTGTTGGGATTTTTATTCCGTTTGATATTGTATAATGAGTTTTGATTTTATACGTCTTTAAAATATAAGCAGTGCTTATAAGACATTAATTTAATTCTAAAAGTTTTTGAATAAAAATTTTTTGAAATAAAAATTGTAGGAGACTATCAGATTAAATCTGTTTTGATATTCAAAGTTTTTAATAATTGTTTTATCAAGTAAAAAACAGCTTTTCATTATTTTATTATGATTGGAATATTCCAAAGTTTTATAATTAGCTCAATGAAATAGTTCAATAGTTTGGAATAGTTTTCTTTGGATTTTGAAAGATATTTCAGTAGAATTTCCTAGAATAAGTAGCAGATCATTCATTGATCGAGTAATGCTTTACCGAATATTACCTGCATTATTTGTACCGCAAGTTTAATTTTTTCAGCTTTTTCAAATATCCTTCAGTTATTATATTAATTTTTCATATAAAATGATCAGTTGTCATTTTTTGTGTCTGTTGAAAGCAAGAATGCAAATAGCTCTAAGGTTACTTTTGAGAAAATATGAAGCGTTTAATTGTTTAAGTTATCATGAAAACAATATAGAATGATATATTTGAAAGAATCAAGAGATAACAATTTGAAGTTCTCCATATGTGGCCGTTTATAAAAGACGGCCTATATATAACATGTTGATCATTTAGGAATGATGAAAAGGCCAATCTTTCAGTTGAAAAATTTTCTTATCAAGTTCGTGTTATGGTTGCTTCTGGAAATCAGTTGACACTTTTACCGAACTATTTTTCCCTCAACTTTTTACAGTTTTGTATGAATACGATTTATAGCGTTGGAAGAACATCTCTAATATTTTGCGTCACGATAAAGATATTGAAGGTCACGTATATAGAAAAAAAATTTCTTTGATGCAGAAAAGAATTTCCTGAGATACAAGGAGCCTGCATTCGAGTGAAATTTTTGAGGTGTCTGGTTCGGCATCTATGCACTATTGCAGGACCCGTATATTCTTAAGTGTCTTTATTTGCTGAGGAGAGTGAAACATATGTCATTGAAACAGGGCTGTGAAATCCAGACCACGAAATGGCTAAACCGTTATTATTATTTTGATATAAATAAAAATTCCGCAATATCTAGTTGACCTTGAAAAAATTTCGAATAAAATATAACCACGTGTGAAAACCACCACCTTGTCTCGAGCTCCACAATCCAAGACCAAAGTAATATTTCTCCCCAAAAGGAGCTGAGCAATTATTAAATTTATGCTGATTCTACGTCTTAGTTCAGCTTGGCGTTCGAATTAGAGCAAGATTTACAATATTACCTTGATACGCCTTGCCTAATTCTAATTTATCTATGTGGGGGAGGTCCGGGGTACTGCATAAGGAAAACGTTCGAGATATGGAAATTACGATCTGTCGGGATCCCATTACAATCGTAAAATTAAATTATGACTTTTATAATGCCGCAGAATGATTTCCGAAATGGGGCGTTATGTTAAACCTCGAGCAGATACATAATTCTGCCGGTTTATGTCTTTTTCATCGGTTATTACATTTGGATAGGATATTTTTTTATGCAATCCGTTAAAATTTACAATTATTATTATATTAATCGTCTATAAATAAATATAAACTCTTTCAATGATTCATATCCTTATCTTCCTTATTATATTTTCAAATTAATATACATGAGAGGTTTATCACTAATTTTTGAGGAAATTAAATGTACCAACTGAAATTTTGCTTCTCCTAAAACATCATATTACGTTTAACCATAGTAGAATCAGGGATTAATTTGTTCGTAGTGCTGTTAAAGTTTTTTCGCATTCCTCTTGCACCTTGAGATTTTATTTATTCTGTTAGGCTCCTATAAATTTCAATTTAAAAAAAAATTTCATTCAAAAACTAGAATTAAATAAAACGAATGTCTTTGAAAAACACTGTTTCAATTTATTAGACATATAGAATTAACACCTATTACACAGTCCAAAAAGGAATAAAATAATTCCAAGAAATATAAATTATTAATTAAAAACACTAAATAAATACCTGAAGGATACAAAATTGTTTCGTATCTTGTATTATAAAAACCAAATCTTTTTCCAAAAATGCAAAACATAACCTCAAGAACTTCTCCAAAAACAATTTCCTTCAAATAAGTTCCTTAAAAAAATTCCTAAAACATGCAGCACATACATACAGCAATTTAGAATTCCCACAAGGAAAACTCCTCAGCCCTACTTAATATTTAAAAATTAAAAATAATCAACAAAAAATATCTTACCAGACTAGCTTAAAATCTTCTTTCTGATCTCAAGAAGTTAAATTATGGGAATTTCTCAAACTTTCAAATGGACGATGGAAATATGCAAATAGACAGAGAAATCGATAAATCTCAAAAGCTCGGGTAGCTAGATAGCTAACGGATGATAATTCGAAATTTCGAACCAATATTTGAATCTATGTTGCTTTTTATAGAAGTAATTCACAGATTTGAAATTTTCAGACTGTTCAACAAGCGCGCAGAAGCTTACGACTTCAGTGATTTTTTTGTAGTCATAACGCAACGTCATTTGAGTGTTTTTTAATACTTCAATAACACAAACAGCTGAGCACATTATTTATATTTTTTTCGTTGTTTGAAGGTTGCCGAAAAATAGACATCTTTTTAATTTATCGAATTACGGCATTTCTGGAACTTCAGAAGTTTATATACAGTTCTTTGAAATATGTCTAATTATTTTGAGTCTGTATTGTTCTGGTGATTTTCTTTTCTGTATGTATTTTCTATGGACTTTTTCCGGATTTGCCTTCTGCATATTATTATGATGATATACTTGATAGAGGTAAATATAATGATAATAATATTTATTCGCGTCAATATCATAATAGTAGAACAAATAAATACACCAAATATTCGGACCAACTCAAGAACGCCCATTTAAATTTTAATTTGAATATTAAAATGAAAATTTATGTAACCTTCACAAATTTAATAACAGAAAAATTAATTGAATGTATCTTGAAAACAGTCTCTAATTTGACAGCCAATGGAAAATTTCAAAATTGCACAGAAACCTAAACTACATGGAGGATATCATAGAAATCAAAAATTAATTGAAATTATAACTCACATTTTTTGGCCAAAACTATTGATTTCCTAGAAAATATTTTTCACTGAGAACTCGTGACCCAAAAAATACAAAACAGATTAGAATATAACTCTTTTTTTTTCAAATATCTTTAGAAATGTGTGATATTCAAATGAGTACTTTGCCTTTTCTGGTCAAAACTTCGGGTGAGGCTGTGAAAACAGTTTTTGAGAAATTTTCTGAAAAATTGGACTAAAATATGTTAGTTTTATAAATTTTCTGGGGTTTATTTGTTTCAAAATTTGAATATCAGAACAGATTAAAATATGTTTGTCTTCTACAATTTTAATTTCAAAAAAATTTGTATTCAAAAAACTTTTAGAATTGAATGAATGTCTAAAATAATCACCGCTTACGTTTAATAGACGTATATAATCAAAACTCAATATATAATGTCAAATGGAATAAATAAACCAACAGATATACGAAAGTCATTAAAATTAATAAATAAATATTTAAAGGAGACAAAATTTTGTTTCTGGTCTTACCTTTAAGAACACCAATTGCCTTTTAAAAACATGAACACACTTAAAGGACTTCTCAAAGAATATAATTTATTTGAAATATTTAATATATTTAAATATTCGAATAAGTTAATTCAGAAATCTCTCAAAACATGCACTTTATTTCCAAAAAACAAATATAATTCTAAATAATCCCTTCTTCGGGCCTAGATGATATTCCAAATATCAAAATCAAAAAACTAACCTATATCAACAACGCACACGTGCAAAGAAATGAATGTTTCGAAACACAGATCAACTTTATAATTCAAGATTGATCTATGTTCTAACAAAGTCAAAGAACAGTGTAAGTTATTTTTAAGGCTTATTTAAATACATTGATATTCCATAATGAGATTTATTGAAGACAAAATATAATTATAATATATATTATATATAAAATAAAATAGAAAGGCTTTTTACTTGATAGAAGAAATATAACAAAAATTGTATATCAAAACAAATTAAAATATGTTTGTCTTCTACAATTTTGATTTCAAAAAATATTTTTATTCAAAAAACTTTTAAAATTAAATTAATGTCTAAAATAAGCACCGCTCACATTTAATAGACGTATATGATCAAAACTCAATATATAATGTCAAATGGAATAAATAAACTAACAGATATACGAAAGTCATTAAAATTAATAAATAAATATTTAAAGGAGACAAAATTTTGCTTCTGGTCCTACCTTTAAGAACACCAATTGCCTTTCAAAAACATGAACACACTTAAAGGACTTCTCAAAGAATATAATTTATTTGAAATATTTGATATATTTAAATATTCGAATAAGTTAATTCAGAAATCTCTAAAAACATGCACTATATCTTCAAAAAACAAATATAATTCTAAGCAATTCCTTTTTCGGTCCTCAATAATATTCCAAATATCAAAATCAAAAAACTAACCTATATCAAAACCTCACCACGTGTAAAGGAGTAATGCTTCGAAACACAGATCAACTTTATAATTCAAGATTGATCTATGTTCTAACAAAATCAAAGAACAGTGTGAGTTATTTTTAAGGCTTATTTAAATACATTGATATTCCATAATGAGATTTATTGAAGCCAAAATATAATTATAATATATATTATATATAAAATAAAATAGAAAGGCTTTTTACTTAATAGAAGAAATATAACAAAAATTGTATATCAAAACAAATTAAAATATGTTTGTCTTCTACAATTTTGATTTCAAAAAATATTTTTATTCAGAAAACTTTTAAAATTAAATTAATGTCTAAAATGAGCACCGCTCACATTTAATAGACGTATATAATCAAAACTCAATATATAATGTCAAATGGAATAAATAAACTAACAGATATACGAAAGTCATTAAAATTAATAAATAAATATTTAAAGGAGACAAAATTTTGTTTCTGGTCCTACCTTTAAGAACACCAATTGCCTTTTAAAAACATGAACACATCTTAAGGACTTCTCAAAGAATATAATTTATTTGAAATATTTAATATATTTAAATACTCGAATAAGTTAATTCAGAAATCCCTCAAAATATTTCTTCTATCAAGTTAAAAGCCTTTCTATTTTATTTTATTTGTTTCAGAATGAGTTTTTTTTGTTTATGGAACAATTTATGATTTTATGTTTAAATTGTTCAGAAAATTCATTTTATTATAACATAGTGGTTCCATAGTGGTGCAAACCATGAAGATATTTCAGTGTGTTTTGTAGTTCTGAATGTGTTTCAAGGAAGCAAGTAAATATGTCTTCTACATATCTGTACCAAAATATGATATGCTTTGCGTGTGTGGATTTTAAGATTTTTCTTTCGAAAAAGGACATTAACATTCAGCGACGAGTAGGCTGAGAGTTGAATCCATGGCAAGTCCACCTTTCTGTTTGTAAAAGTTACTCTTGTATTGAAAGTAATTTTTCCCCATGCAAAGTTCGAAAAATTGTCAAAAAAAGCTTCTATATACTGACTTTCAAGTTGAATCATAAAAATTCATTGAAATAAGGAACCAAAAAAAAATTTTATCGATAAGTTCTTCATCTTTCAATACATATTATACCAATATTTGTTAATAATATATAATAAAATAATAAAAATTACAATTTTGGTATTTATATTTAATCTATAGATTCACAAAATAAATGTGTGATGTATATTACATTAAAATATCTTATCTTTAAAATTCGAGCTTCAAGACAAGAACCAAATATCCCGGCACCAAATCGTGTGTTGATCAATGGAATATTTTCTGCTAGAAATTCACACAAAAGTGATCTTTTGTCCGATATTGAGGTTTATGAAGCATATTAAATGTAGTTCTTATACTAAGTTTCATGAAACTTCATGTTACAAATTCTGGTAAAAGTATGGTCAAACTGTTCGATACTTCTTAATAACTTTCACACAAAATTGAGCAGTGAAACCCAAATTTCAAAATGAATCCGATTTGAATGTACATTCTCGAAACTGATAGTTCACGAGAAAATCACAACAATACCTTCGGAGTGTGCCATGGAAATATCTTGAGTTAATTTAGAATTATTACCATGGACCCCAGACCTTTGAATATAATAATGTGATATAATTTTAAAAATAATGTAATGAGATTGATTGTACACATTATGCCTGGATTATATTGGAGATATAACCCATCTCGCGACTAATAATATGGAATTTGTGTTGAACATTTATTACTTGAGAGATTTCCTTTTATTATATACATAGTTATTACGTATTCTATTATTCTTAGACATCCATCTCGGTTCTTGGGGATTGGAATAATTGACGCCAATCTGTATGGGTTCTCTGCAGTTTTCTTGCAGATGTTCCTGAAGGAGGAGAATTGAAACACTTTTCCTCGTCAGCTCATGTCTGATTATACATTAAAATTTATTATGCATTATTATTTTCCACAATATGATTTTCTTCAATGGGATCAATTTTGTGTTCTATTGAACCTAACGTTGTCTCATTCAAGAAGAATGATCTCAGGAAGCATGCAACAAATTCATATAAAACTATCATTATATCAGTATTGAAGTTGTCATAATTCTTGGAAAATTTCTTCAGTAATTCACGTGCTAGGTGAAGAAATTACTTACAAATTTGTAAGTACGTTCCAACTGGTTACAATCTGTGAACGAAGTCCGATTGACACTCAAATCTATTACCACAAATATCGGGTGTTTTTTTTTAGAGTGATAGAACTTTCGATAGAGATAACTGTGATTTGACATAAGGTGTAAGCGATGTTGTTTTGACATTTCTGTTCAGTAAGCATTGACAAATTATCATGGAAAGACTCACGCTGCAACAACGTTTACAAATTGTTGAAATTTATTTTCAAAATCAGTGTTCTATTCGCCAAACTTATAGACCACTTCGTGAAATTTATGCTTTCCATAATAGTTCATCAGAGCAGCTTATTCGTCGAACTATCGATAGATTTCAGACAACATTTTCTCTAATCGACGCAACAACAATAACAAGACAAATAACTGTAGGTACAGAAGAAAAATCGCTACCGTAAGTCATAGTGTTAATGATGATCCAACAATGAACAAGTTGGACTCTGTGCATCCACCACATAGAAAATATTTTTGTAACGATCTTGGTCTACACCCATACAAGATCCAACTGGTTCAAGAACTAATAGATAATAAGCGTCGTTTGTTTGCTGATTGGGCCCTAGAACAGCTTGAAGTTGATCCACTTTTTTATCGTAAAATTGTGTTTAGTGATGAAGCTCATTTCTGGTTGACCGGCTATGTAAACAAGCAAAATTGCCGAATATGGAGTGAAAACAATCCTCAACAAGTTATGCAAGTTCCATTGCATACTGAAAAATGTACTGTATGGTATGTTTTACACGCTGAAGGCATCATCGGTCCATATTTCTTTAAATACGATGCAGGAGCTAATGTTACAGTGAATGCTGCTCGTTACAGATCGATGATCAATGATTATTTGTTTCAAAATTTGAATGGTATCGACCCAGAAGTGTTTTGGTTCCAACAAGATGGTGCTACACCTCATACTGCTACCGTAACAATTGATGTATTGGAAGAAATATTTGGCGATAACATTATTTCGAGAAATGGTCCAATTAGTTGGCCTCAAAGATCATGCATATAACTCCACTAGATTATTTTCTTTGGGGTCATGTCAAGATCATTGGTTTATGCTGATAAACCAGAAACAGTAGACGCTTACTCGAAAAAGTGGTCCAAAATTGGCCTGGTCGAATGCGGTTCCACAGAGTTAGTCGTGGTGGACATATGCCCGAAATTATTTTTAAAACATAAATGTCATAAAATAATCTTTCAAATAAAAAAAATTGGCTTCAATCTTAATTCAGTTGTGTTTTATTTCAAGTTAAAGTTCTATAACTCTAAAAAAACACCCGATATTACTTGTAAAAATGATTTTTGCCAATTTCTAAATTGAAGTTCTCAATTGAATTTGAGAAGTTTGATATTTTATGATTGCAAATTCTTAAGTATACGATCATCCTCCTAAGCGAGGTGAAAACCCCCTCAAGAATCTTAAAAATATTGTTGCAATTATTATTAATTAGTTCGAAATATAAACTTGACGAAGCCACAGTGTTTGTGATACAATTGTCGTGAAATTAATAAATTGTGGAAATAATTTATATTATTTAAGAAAGGACCGATTCAATTAAATTTTCTGTAATTTCAATAATTCTGAAATTTTCATTTATTTTTCGAAGAACTGATAATGGAATGATAATATTAGGATTTGTTTTGTGTATTTTCTGATGAAAATTAACTTTCTTTATTAAAATGATTCTCGATACTGAAAATATTAACAAATATTCGTTCGTTTTCAGAATCATTCATTCCATGGAAGATTTCGAAATTGAAAAATTACGAACATATAGTTCAGCTTGAGCAGTTTTGTTCATTTAAATCGATCCAACTTGAAAATACTTCGAACATTTCAGTTTAATAAAAATATTTCAACACAGCTTTAGAACTTGAAACGAAATTTTTAGATAGCGATTTGAATATATGTGAACTGATATATTAACATTCTAATGTTCCGAAAAATGTTCTAATCTTTAAGATATGATAGAAACTTTGATGATTCCTTGGGAAATCGGAACTCGCTTTCATTTCAACGGATATAATACGATACAGTTTCGCCTCTCAATTTTTCGATAGTCCAAGTCACGGTATGTTAAATATAATAATCAGAATTCAAAATCAAATTTCCGGTGCAGAAAGGGTTTTCGTGAAGTTAAAGTAAAAAATCTGAATTGGAACGTTAAACGAAAGTTTCAGACAGGTGCTACGAAATACGAAAGTTGTGAAAGTAGGGAATTTTTACACCCCCATGGGCAAGGTGAGAAAACTCGTTACTTTTTGTCATGATGCACCAATTTCATAAGTAACCATATGCTCAGTATATTTTTGACACGTATTTATGAAAAGTTATTCATTCAAACTGTATCTAAACAACTTTTTGTCTTATAAAAAAAATATTAAAAAGGGTTTTTTACTTGATAGAAACTTTATTGCAACATCTCAAATATCATACAGATTTACTCTGCCTCACTACAAATTTTGAGTTTAATTCTATAAAAATTTTTCCTCAAAATCTTTTTAAAATTGAACTAAATAAATGTCTTAGAAAACACAGTTTCAATTTAGTAGACATATAGAACTCTCATTATACAGCACCAAAATGAATAAAAGAGCACAAAGAAAATATAAAATATTAATTAAAAATATTGCACAAATACTTGAAGGATACAATTTTTTTCAGAACCACTAGCAATATAGACAAAATAAATTCATGACGCATAATAAAGGTAAATAAAATAATGAATCACGAGTCTATAAGATGACTTGTAAGGTTCCATAATGTTCTTTATCGGTCAGATCGTTCAAGAAGAGAATCCACGAACACCAAAAGAATTACACTGCAAATTCCACACATTCAACATACGCTAACCATTTAATAGAATTTGAATATAATTTCAGTAACGAATACAGAGTTATCCATATCGAAGTAAAGGGTCTAGATTAACATTCTTAGAATCACTTGAAATAAACCGATATAATTTTCAGAAGATTCTCCTGAACGAAGAAACATATACTAATAGTTCACCTCTTTTGAATATCTTCATTTCGTTTGGAAATACCAGCGACCACCCCAATAACTTTTATTGCCATTATCGGTTTCTCCCCACCTTATTGGGAATACCCAAGAACTGTCGTACTACTTTTAGCCCCATTTGCTGTAATATATAATGTGTTTTTTTAGAGTGACAGACAGAACTTTAAATTGAAATAAAACACATTAAAATTAAGAATGAATTCAATTTTTTTTATTTGAAAGATAATTTTATGACAATTATATTTTAAAAATCATTTTCGGCATATGTCCACCATGACTAGCTCTCAGGAACCGCATTCGACCACTTTTTCGAGTAATTCAGGCCTTATTACATCAATAACACGAGTTAAGTTAGCTTCCAAAGCGTCTATTGTTTCTGGTTTATCAGCATAAACCATTGATTTGACATAACCCCAAAGAGAATAATCCAGCGGAGTTATGTCGCATGATCTTGGAGGCCAATTAATTGGAACATTTCTCGAAATAACGTTATCGCCATATCTTTCTTTCAAAAAAATCAATTGTTACGGTAGCAGCATGAGGTGAAGCACCATCTTGTTGGAACCAAAACACTTCTGGGTCGATACCATTCAAATTTTGAAACAAATAATCATTGGCCATCGATCTGTAACGAGCAGCATTCACTGTAACATTAGCTACAGCATCGCTTTTAAAGAAATATGGACCGATAATGCCTCCAGCACGTAAGGCACACCATACAGTGCATTTTTCAGGATGCAATGGAACCCGCAGAACTTCTTGAGGATTGTTTTCACTCCATATACGGCAATTCTGCTTGTTTACAAAGCCGTTCAACCATAAGTGAGCTTCATCACTAAACACAATTTTACGATGAAAAAGTGGATCAACTTCAAGCTGTTCTAGGGCCTAATCAGCAAACAAACGACGCTCGTTATGGTCAAGTGGCTTTAGTTCTTGAACCAGTTGGATCTTGTATGAGTGTAGATCCAGCTCTTCACGCAAAATTTTCCATGTGGTGGATGCAAAGAGTCCACCTTGTTGTGAACGTCGACGAATAGACAAATCTGGATCATCATTAACACTATGACTCACAGCAGCCATATTTTTTTCTGTACGTACAGTTCTCTGTCTTGTTGTTGTTGTTGCATCGAGTAGAGAAAATGTTGTCTGAAATCTATCGATAGTTCGACGAATAAGATGCTCTGATGGACGATTATGTAAACCATAAATTTCACTAGTGCTCCATAAGTTTGGTGAATAGAACACTGATTTTGAAAATAAATTGAATCAATTTGTAAACGTTGTTGCGGCGTGAGTCTTTCCATGATAATTTTTCAATGCTTACTGAACAGAAATGTTGAAACAAAATGGCTCCTACCTTCTGTCAAATCACAGTTATCCCTATCGAACGTTCTATCACTCTAAGAAAAATACCAGATACATGCCAATACATATCTAAGAATCTACATAGGTTTTCACACAGTAGCAGTTCAAATGTAGAACTTGAGCCATTGTGTGGCGAAACAATTGTAGTTATCAATGATAAGTTTGTGGAAATTTAATTTTATTTACTAATAGTTAGACAGTGTGTTTAGAAATCAGTATTCTGTATGATCTGAAGAAGTGAAAATAAAAATCCAGATACGTTATCAGTTATTCAATAATAAGTGTAAATCAACAATAAGTGTATTTAATTTCAATTGCTGTGGATATACATCAAGTAAAAGCAACTAACATTCAATCCAAATTGGGAAACAATTTTTCCAACTCTTCTGGTAGAAAAGCGTAGAAATTATCTCTTTTAAATAAAAATTCTTTTGAAGCTACTTACTTTTTACATTCGAGACTTAAGAGGATATTGAAGCAATTTATTTTTTGTTATAGGACCTTAAAAATCAACCCAATTGCAAACATCAACAAGAAAATAATAGTTTCCATTAGAATACATTGATCCACAACCCAACCAATCATTCAAAAATTTAAATATCAAAACAGATTTATTCTGTTAGCCTTCTATAAATTTTTATTTCAAAAAGTTTTTTTCCAAAAACTTTTAGAATCAAATTAATGACTTATAAGCACTGCTTAAATTTATGTGATGAACATAAAATACGTTGGATTTTTCAAATTCTCTAAGTTTAGCGCTTCTTCAACAAGAATACCACAAGCTTTGTCTGGTAAGTTATTTCTTGTTAATTAATGGATTTTAATTTTTTTAAATGTAGAGTAGGACTGACGAAGAGGATCTCCTGCATGTTTTGAGAGATTTTTGAAGTGACTTATTTAAATATATTATATATTTCAAATTAATTTGTTTTGGAGAAGTTCTTAAAATTATGTTTCGCATTTTCAAACAGATTTTGTTTTCATAAATAATGATAGTAATAAGAAAAAAAATTTTGTCTCCTTCATATATTTAATTATTAGTATTTCGAATTGACAATTTATATTTATTTGGTTTTTGATTCTATTTGATATTATATAATGAGTTTTGATTTTATATATCTACTGAAATTAAGCAGTTCTTATCAGACATTTATTTAATTCTAAAAGTTTTCGAATAACAATTTTTTGAAATTGAAATTTATAGGAGGCTAACAGAATAAATCTGGTTTGATATTTAAATTTTGTAATAATCCTTCTATCAAAAAAGACACTCCATATTATTCAATCATTTATTTTTTAAAATTCTCCAAAGTACGATAAACAATTATGGTAGCAACACTATTAGTAGTGATTATTCCATTTAAATATTTATTGATTAATAACCAATGAACTTCCGATTGAAGAAATAAATAAATCTTACCGGAATATTGGAATGACTCCTCCTTCCATGGAAATGACCGTTATCGAAATTGCCTTAGAGGCAATCCTTACGAGGATGATCGTTTACAAAAGGTCCGCATAACACCATTTAATGCAATCTCTAGTGACAAGAGCAGGTGTAATTCCTAGTTGAAATGGAGAAGGACCTAGGCCATTATAGTTATAATGACGCTACAGAATATCTATAAAGTAATAAATAGAGCGTAGGGCGTTGAAGCAGAGTAGCCCATATGGTAACATTGTAATTACTACAATAGCCATAATCTATTTCGAACACGTAATATAGCAGCGTTAAGACTTCTTTGCCGGGAGAGCCATTTATGCCTCCCGTATCTGCATAAACTATCTTCCATATCCTTCCAGCAGCTGTTATGTCCGAAAACAGCCTGGACTACTACTTGAATAAGAATATGAAACAGAGGCGGAGGGAGAAACCCTTTGATGGTAATTCTGGACTTGGAGGACATCAGATACATACTCTGAGATTGTGAAAAATTTTAGATGGCATAATTGTTTCTTGCTAGACAGGCAGATCAAATAAGTGAACTCCGGCGTCGATTTCAAGGGAATGAGATTATAAAAGGGAAGATTTGGCATTAGCAGCTTGAACGCGCTCATACAATTATATTTGAAGAAATACCACTGATTGCCACTGTTAAGTTCACTCAAATATTCAAAATATATTACATTTATCTATATATTTAATCCATTCACACCGATATTTTACAATAATGAATTTGATATTATATCGAGTGTTTTTTAGAGTGATAGAACTTTAAATTGAAATAAAGCACATTTAAATTATGATTGAAGCCAAATTTTTTTTTATTTGGAAGATAATTTTATGACATTTATGTTTTAAAAATAATTTTCGGCATATGTCCACCACGACTAGCTCTGAGGAACCGCATTCGACCAGACCAATTTTTGACCACTTTTTCGAGTAATTCAAGACTTATTTCATCAATAACACGAGTTATTTTGGCTTCCAAAGCGTCTATTGTTTCCAGTTTATCAGCATAAACTAATGACTTGACATAACCCCAAAGAAAATAATCCAGTGGAGTTATGTCGCATGATCTAGGAAGCCAATTAAATGGACCATTTCTGAAATAATGTTATTGCCCAATCTTTCTTTTAATAAATCGATTGTAACGGTAGCAGCATGAGGTGAAACATCATCTTGTTCGAACCAAAACACTTCTGGGTCGAAACCATTCGAACTTTGAAACAAATAATCATTGATCATCGGTCTGTAACGAGCTCCATTTATTGTAATATCAACTCCAATATCGTTTTTAAAGAAATATGGACCGATGATGCTTCCAGCGTGTAAAGCACACCATACAGTGCATTTTTCAGGATGAAATGGAACCTGAAGAACTTCTTGAGGATTGTTTTCACTCCATATACGGCAATTTTGCTGGTTCACATAGCCGTTCAACCAGAAATGAGCTTCATCACTGAACACAATTTTACGATAAAAAAGTGGATCAACTTTAAGCTGTTCTAGGGCCCAATCAGCAAACAAACGACGCTTATTATGGTCTAGTGGCTTCAGTTCTTGAACCAGTTGGATGGGTGTAGACCAAGATCTCCACCCAAATTTTCCATGTGGTGGATGCATAGAGTCCAACTTGTTGTGAACGTCGACGAAACGACAAATCATCATTAACACTATGACTTACAGCAGCGATATTTTCTTCTGCACGTACAGTTCTTTGTCCTGTTGTTGTGGTTGCATCGAGTAGAGAAAATGTTGTCCTAAATATCGATAGTTCGACGAATAAGCTGCTTTGATGGACGATTCTGTAAACCATAAATTTCACGAAGTTCTCTTTAAGTTTGGCGAATAGAACACTGATTTTGAAAATAAATTTCAACAACTTGTAAACGTTGTCGCGGCGTGAGTCTTTCCATGATAATCTGTCAATGTTTACTGAACAGAAATTTCAAAACAATATGGCTTCTTTCTTCCATCAAATCGCTGTTGTCGAAAGTTCTATCATTCTAAAAAAACACCTGATATATTGACATAATCAGAAAAAAATTCCGTTGATAAACCTTAAATGGGGAATCAGAACCACTCTCAAGTGGCCAGATTTAATATAATACAACCATTATAATAAACACAAGACAAAATATTAAATTATATGGCAGAAATATTTCTCGACACTGTAGTATGTTTTCTTCTTCAATATTTTTTGATTTCTTTCATTAATTGTGTCCATTTCATTTTTCATTTTGTTTGCAGTGTGATTTATTTGTAGTTGGGCGATGTTAATCCTATAGTGTTAGAATGTGAAGTTGTTTGCATTTCGCGTATTGTATCGTGATTAAAAATGTTTCAATTGTCGGTCTTTACGATCCTGGATGAATAATACACAGATAAGTATGAAAATACAACAATGTAATCATATTCTCACAAGAGATATTTCTGCCTCTGTTTTTGCTAATCACGCCAGTAAGAGTTCTCACAACATTTTTTTGTTTCATAAACACGTTTTTACTGTCTTTAGATTATTATTTTCTATTATTATCCTGATACTCCTAGATATTCTATTAAGATCCCTCAGAAGCTCAGCTTGTGCGAGTTAGGAGTTCAGTTGTGTTCATGGTAGGCTTCAATAGTGCGTCTTGCGCCACTTTTAGGTTACAGCACTGTTAATATTTGACCCAACAGTGAAATGGTTTGGATCCTCTCCAAAAGATTATATCATAATTCAAATTGGTGTGGGAACAATCAAAATACACTTCTGGACTTGCTATCTGTTTGTCACATATTTGAAGACTGCATTCCTTTACTATCAAGATCTTCACTCACTGTTTAGAGAACTTCAATGAGTGCTGTTTCCCCTGATCTATCCGTTAAGAATCCATGTTGTTCCATGCAGAAAATTGTTTGTATTTTGAAAAATTTGACAAACCTTTCTTTAATGATTGCTTCACATTATTTAGACACAGAGATGGCAGAATTGATATGGGCCTACAATTTTTGGGATGATTAACATCGTCATTCTTATGGATAGGTATAATCTTTGCACATTTGTGTTATGTCTTATGTCTATAAAAATAAAACAGAGACCTTTATTTGATTCAATTTCAGATGAATTTTCAAGAGATTTTTTTGGATTGAATTTGTAGAGGTTTTCAGGAAAAAATTTCTAATTGATAATTGAAATATTCATTAATAAAACCTTTCAAATTTGGATTATGTTTATTCATAATAATTACAATTTGTCTTTTTCACGCGTGGCAGTTTTCAGGTATTCAATTTGTGATCTTCTTTTAAAGATTTTTCTCTGGAAGCTCACTTCACTAAATACTATACATTTCACTGTGTAGGTTCTTTCTAATTTACTTCAAGTCGGATCTGTTGAGTAGAAGGTATGAGGATATATTTTGTTTTTTATTTAGCAAACGAATAACTTCCGACTGATGAAAAAATTGATGAGAGTTTCAAATGTTCTGAAGAATGTGCTATATATATTTTTTTAAATAAATAGAAAGATATTCATTAATGGTCGAAATCAGTCTAATTGTTCCGAAATAGTTCCCATTTTATATTCACAAAACTGGATTAAATATTTATAAATAACATTCTGACTGAGATATACTCAACTTTATGAGTGAACTTCAATAATGACTTGTGTGCAATTTATACAATTACATATCTACGTATGTGCTAAGCCGTCTGACGCAAAGTGTCTATCAATCATTCATAATGAAATGACTACAATATTCAAAATCTTCATATTATAACCCCGTAGATATTCCTGTCAAAGTCTGTAACGTCATAAAATGAGTCAGGTTTCTCCCTCATAGCAGAAAAACATACTGACTGCGCTTATCACAACGTAGATCAACGGGAACCATAAAATAACTTTTTTCGCTACATTTGGCGATAAAAACACTGGATTTCCCCTAAATCCCCGCGAGACTCACTTATTGATACCGTATTTATAGGTATTATAGATTCTGTCGCCTGATTGAATGTTTATGTAGGGACATTTGATAACCCCTGTATCATGCAGTGCGCTTTTTAGGCACAGTCACTTATGCACTCACCTACAGCAAGAACGGGGATGGGAAATGTAGTTTTTACTGCTTTTATGAATATCCGTCAGGAATCTGAGAACACGACTGCATATTCGTGGATACAGAGTTTACGAAGTTCACTAGTATTTTATCATCGTAAGTTTGGATGAGGTGAGATAGCTTTTGCAACTCTTAAACTTCGAATGATGCTGGTCTTTACTTGATAGGAATCCATTTTACACTTTCATTAAATAATAAACATATATATTTTGACATTTCTATTAATTCTTCAAATGATTATTAACTAGTCTGAAATTTGGTAACATACTATATTCAAATAGTTTCTGTTTTAGGAAAAAGGTACAATAAATATTTCTTATTAAATTTGTGAAACCAATCTATTGGTTTACATATATTATATATATGTATCTATTCACCCTAGGTGAATAGATACAATAGAAGTGAATAAGTTAACCCAGTTTATTCATATAATAAATTCACCGAATTTTTTAATCAGTTTTGATCTAAACTTTCTAACAGGTTCTGTTTCACACCCTTTTTTATGCAAAATCTAAAAACGTTCATAAAAATCATGTGTCTCTTTCATTCTACAGTTCGTCTAGAAAGTATCCGGAATTTATTATTTTTCATAATTTTGATATACCAAATTTTTGTAACATTCTAAGACAAAAGTAATGTATAAAATAGGTTGCGCAGATAGTCGGCTATGGCCAAAGTTACATGGCAACACTATTCGTTAAATATTGTTGATTGTCAACAATTATGAAATAATGTCGCATACTTTATATCCAGAGGAGTGGCGTTTTCAGCAGGATAATACAAGATGCCATACTTCGACCTATATTCAAGCTCGGATGCAAGAACACCAAGTGACAACCATTTCATGGACAGCAGCTTCATATGGTCATATGTGGACTAATAAAGATTGAAGTTGAATGAGCAGAGCCACGAAATAAAGATGATTTAATTCAGTCAGTCCTGGACTACCATCAGGGAAAATTATGAAAATGATCTAGTGTACTTCTGGTGTACTTCGAAGTTTAGTCAAGTGTTTACAATTAAATGGACGTTGTATAATTGAATAAGATGAATAGTTTGTTATAATTTTTTAAACATTGCTGAATCGTACTCAAAAAGCGAGTTGGAACAGTTTTGAAGCAGTAGTGTTTGGATTTTCAGGAAATAACAAAGCTGAAAACTACGAAAAGTTAGTTGGGGATATGCTAAAAAATTTTAAGGCCATGGGCTGCAGGATGTCATTAAAAGTAGACATACATACATAAGTACAAGTAAACAGAAGAGCAATGAGCACGTTTTCATCTTAAGTCAAGAATTAAAACCACAGATTTTGAAAAATATCGTTGAATCGGCCTCCTAAATAGATGAGCAAACTTTTTCATGTCATATATTTCTTTTCGTGTAATTACGATTTGAAATATCGAAATTTTAGGCTTTAAACTCACAGTCAAATTTTGTGTAATTTATGTTAGATTAGATGAAACAATTTTTTGAGAAATTTTGTATTTATGTGAGAAGGTTTATGAAAAATCAATCAAGTTTACTATTGACTCTTGTTATTGTGGAATATAAATAATCTGATGCATTTTCAGTTTCTATTTCCAATTTGAACATCTGTTTTTAGCATAGCACATTTCGTAAATATCATTTTCATATTGTTTTCTGGCTATCATACTATCTATTATTGATGACGAATAGCCGTTACTAGTTGCTATTTGTTTAATTGAATTCAATTCTTGATTAAAATTAATCGAAGAATTGTTGATTGTCTATGTATCATGCCATGAAAAGCTGATTTATGTTAGATTAGAAGAAATAATTTTTCGAGAAATGTATTTGTATGAGAAGGCTTGTGAGAAAAAAATCAAGTTTATTATTGACTCTTGTTGAATACAAATTATTCTTGTTGAATACAAATTATTTAATGAACTTTCAGTTTCTACTTCCATTTTAAACTCATTACTTTCATGTAATGGAGAAAACCTTCAAGTTGTCTACTGGTACTTCTAAAGCATACAATGATGTCATCTACATATCTGTACCAATCATCTTGTTAGCAATTCTACTTTTATTTTCATGATTTGTTCTTCCCAAATATTAGCTATAATTAAGCCTTCTGTATTACTGTAGATTTCTCATTTCAGTTCAAGACGGAAATCAGAGCAACAAAGATTCACAGAAATTCAGAACTAACTATCTGTTGAGAAGGTTGATGGAAAGTGGAGAAATTATGAATATTAATAAATCTTGTTATTGTAAAATCCACATAATTTAATGAGTTAGACCTTTTCATACAGATATAACATTTTCAAAAAACTCGTTTCATCCAATCCAGCATAAATTATCGGTATATTATAGCACACATAGATCAACAATTTATCTCTGAATAATTTTAATTATGAATTGGATTAAAAAAAAAGAATAACAATTAAAAACGAATCATATTTGTCAGGTGTTTAACAATTATCATGTGGTACCTTCTCAAAAATTCATATTGGACAAACCAGAAGGTCATTTGACACTATAATAAAGGAACACCGACGCTCTTTCCTCTATTCTATGTATGCGAAACATTTAATAAAAGAGAAACATTATTTTGATGAGCATTTTGATATTTTGGAGGAAAATCATTGTGGGACAGAGAGAAAATCGAATACATCGGACGAATGTGTAAAATAGACAACATAAATGCATGGATTCGGGGAAAGACCATGGAAGAATAGAATGAACATATAGACCGACTGAATCAAGATCGAATAGTGAGAATTTCAAGAGATGAATCACCCTTAGGACGCAGGAGTATCGGAATACCCAGAAAGAGATGGAGTGACAACTTGCCCAGACAGATGATGAGATGAAAATGGCGAATCTTCGTTGTAGAACAGGCAATGTGCCATATTAGGAGAAGGAAGAAGAGGAAGAAGAATCTAATAAAAAGCTCTGAATGCCCCCCTGAATTCATGTAAATAGTCGAGGAAGAAAATTTCAATTTATTTCATTTTGAAAAGATTAATTCTGATCAATTTGGATCATTGTGATCGATACGCTTCCCCAGGATAGCCCAGCAGATAATTCGATGAATTCATGATGGAGAATCTAATAAAAGAGCCAATACTTTGCGGAATTCATATAAATACAACAAAAGCTTCCAACATTCGGAAGTAAGTCTCTGAGGTAATAACGAAACGAATATTCTCCTTTATATCCCTTCTTGTAATGATGAATATCCCTTAATACTTGCCATTTTCTCTGGAGCCCAACCGATGTAATATATGTAAATCAGATCCGAAGCCAGCTTCTTCAAAAAAGGTATAAAACCTATTCATAACTTTTTCTTATTGTATTCAGGAACAATGTACGTTGAAAAGGGATCATTGCCGAAATGGAAATTTATGGTTAAGAAATTATTCCTCCTTCATTGGACTCTAAATTAGGAAAGTTCTTTGTGGAAAATTCTCGTGAATTATATGTCAACTCGTCCGGCTTTTATGGCAGCTCTATTATATTATACAGAATAAAATTTTTGATTGAAGAGTGCGATAATAGAGACTACAAAGATTATTAAGTGGAATAAACATCTTTTGGTACTGCACAGATGGTATGAAGATTCGAAACACAAACGAAATTTAAAAACATGACTAGAAACTGGTTCATATGTTCAGTTTCTGACTTTATATTCACACTTGATGCTTCGAGAATACCATTTCAAAACACCAGAACATATGGAAACAAGTTGTAGAAATTACTATGTTTTACTACCAATAAATTGATATTTTACACAGTTAATTGTGACTCGAGTTTCGGGAATTAACTATCCCATTTTCAGAAAACTGAAACAGTTCAGTACAATATATAACTCACCAGCACAATCAACCGCTAACCCATATTTTTGCTCTAAGTAATTCAATATCTTTGTTATATTTCATGATAGTTTTTCACTGGGTGAATTGATTATAATATATCATTCAAATAATTATATAAATTATGGATTTGCGTCTACTTGGTGAAAGCCATAAAAAAGAATTAAACATTAATATCAGAAATCTGAAATACTTTCAGTGTTTTAATTTCAAATTTATTGGAAGGTAAACGTGGATAGAGGACAATGGTAGATTTTTATTTTCTCTAGACTGTTATTTTGTATGTTAGAGATTGGCAACAGTAGTTCATATAGTCTTTTTGAAACTTTTGTTGTATTCAATGTCATAAAAACAGAAACAGAAGATTTCGTAGACAAAAATTAATGCTATATAGATAAAATACAAGGGGTGATCCATTTGAGATTTGCATTTGTGATCGGCTTTATATGAAAATTTAATGACTATTTCTTCGAACTTTATTAGAAAGGTTGAAACCTATATAATTCAAATGACTGGCTTCAATATCCCATCCGTTTAACTCAATTTTTCAGTAAATTGTCGATTGTTTAAGGCTCAATCTTATGAATGGCAACTTGGATTTCGCGTTTAAACGCATCAATCGTTTCTGGATGGTTGCGTTACACTTATCTTTATCGGATGCTCACAAAAATCGTCATACGATGAAACTTCTGGGTCGATACCATTCAAATTTTGAAACAAATAATCATTGATCATCGATCTGTTACGAGCACCATCCACTGTAACATTAGCTACAGCATCGTTCTTAAAGAAATATGGACCGATGATGCCTCCAGCGTGTAAAGCACACCATACAGTGCATTTTTCAGGATGCAATGAAACCAGCAGAACTTCTTGAAGATTGTTTTCACTCCATATACGGCAACTTTGCTTGTTTACATAGCCGTTCAACCAGAAATGACAAGCACTAAACACAATTCTACGATAAAAAAATGGATCAACTTTAAGCTGTTCTAGGGCCCAATCAGCAAATAAACGACGCTTATTATGGTCAGCTGGCTCTAATTCTTGAACTAGTTGGATCTTGTATGGGTGTAGACTGAGATATTTACTCAAGATTCTCGATGTGGTGGATGCAACAAGTCCAACTTGTTGTGAACGTCGACGAATAGACAAATCTGGATCATTAACACTATGACTTACAGCAGCGATATTTTCTTCTGTACGTACAGTTCTCTGTCTTGTTGTTGTTGCATCGAGTAGAGAAAATGTTGTCCGAAATCTATCGATAGTTCGACGAATGAGCTGCTCTGATGGACGATTATGTAAACCATAAATTTCACCAAGTGCTCTATAAGTTTGGCGAACAGAACACTGATTTTGAAAATGAATTTCAACAATTTGTATACGTTGTTGCGGCGTGAGTCTTTCTTTGAAAATTTGTCAATACTTACTGAACAGAAATGTGGAAACAACATGGCTTCTACCTTCTGTCAAATCACAGTTATCGCTATCGAAATTTCTATCACTTTAATAAAAAATCACCCGATAGATTCAGCGCGAAAACGATGTGTGAAATGCATTGAACAAGGCGTGGACATTTCGAACATTTGTTATAAGTTGGAGTAGCCTGGTTTCTTCATATTTTTCCATAAAATCTGTACTATTATTAGGAGTACAAATAAGTTTCCGCCGTTTTATTGTAGATGGCGCGGCACGGAGTTTCGGTTAGCTTTCGCAGATGATAACCAGCTAAAAAATAGTTTGGACATTCAAGAACAACATAATCTATTAATATCATTGATTTTATATTGGTAAAATATAATTTTTATATGTTGTATAAGTTGAAAATGTCAAAATTTGAGCCAAGTAAGCGTCATTTGCGGGAAATATTAGTTTACTTCTTTAATTTAAAGAAATCAGCTGCTGAGGCGCATCAATTGCTCGTAGAAGCATATGGTGAGGGTGCTTTGAGTGAGAGAACGTGTCGAGAGTGGTTTCAAAAGTTTAAAAACGGTGATTTCGACGTAGAAGACAAAGATCGCAGTGAAAGGCCAAAAATTTACGAGGATGCAAAATTGCAGGAATTATTGGAGGAAGATTCATCTCAAACACAGAAAGAACTTGCTCTAACATTAGAAGTCACTCAGCAAGCAGTCTCACATCGTTTAAAATCATTAGGAATGATTCATATTTAATTTGTGTTAAAAAACGGCAGAAACTTATTTGTACTCCTAAAAATAATTTAGTTCGTTTGAATTATTTTGATTCTACTGATACATTTATGATTCCCATGAGAATTACTTTACTATTCAATTCAAAAGAACTTCAAGATAAACCAAATTTAAGTTTGGAATATTTCAACTTATCGTTGTTATCTTCTTAGCCATGATATTATGGCAGAGGACAAGCAGTTAGCACAAAATGTGATAAGTCATTCGGAAGCACACTAAATCAGGTATTTCTTACTGAAAAGAAAACATGTCCATAATCAATAAATTTTCATCGATAAAACCATTGCAGAAATATGACTGATTTTGTTCGCTTCAGAATTGTGATATTCATCTCCTTACCGCGCCCCCAATAAGAATTTTTTGGCATACAGAACTTCTCATCTTATAGCAAATTTAATGCCATTTCCAGATATGTGGTCAAATTTGATGAGGCTATAGGGATCACTGAAGTATAATTGATTTTATGGAAAAACTTGAAATGTTTCGTGAAATCAAGAAATGTTAAATTGAAGAAAAACCATCAACATTTCGATCATGTGTTATAGGACATTTTTTGTTGCAAATAACTTGTAAGATCTTTCCTTCAAGTTTGGCCCTTTTAAAAGTAGACACATTGAATAATTTTTCGGATATGTGCAGATTCTTGAACGCAGCCTTAACTTATCTTCGATGCAGCCATTTAACAGATTGAAACTCCACACTTATGCAACTTCACTTTTTATATAGGGGAAAATGCTAAAAAGAGGCCATGGCTAAAGAGTCATAAAAAGTATCCCTCCCTAGAAAATGCAAAAAACCCAAATTTATGAAGATTCGACTTCGTTGTCTCCTCGAGAAAAGCCCTATTTCAATTCCTATTCGAATGGAAAATATTTCAATAGCATACGTTTGTGACAAATTCGAAAATAATATACGACATATCCGGAGGACCTCACATAGGGGAAGCAGGAAACCACTCTCCAATATATAACTCGTAAATTCGATTTCAATGACCACAAACCCGATGCCTGTTGACAGCGGCAGGGAGAAATATGCATGGTCCCTTTTTCTTCTTCCATCTCTTCGCATATATATGAAGGAAATCCTTATGTTTGGTATTTTTGGCAGAATATTCTTATTCATCGTATGCAACGATAGAAGAATAGCTGAATCGGAAGCGTGGGTTCGTTGCTGATTTTCATTTAAACAATAACATTTCTTAGACAAAGAAACGAAGAAACTGAATAACAACAAGGAATAATTGAACTCTAGGAAGCAGGTGAAAAACCTGATATTGCACACACAAAAATTTATTGTTTTGTTCTTAAATTTTCATCATTTTCATAATTTGAATAGAGCGAAATCGTACAGGTTCTGCTAGTTAGAGTCATGGCATATCGAACGAATAAAGATAAATTAATACAAGAAAAACAAATGTTAACTTCCGCTATTTTATTGATTTTCACAACAATTGTTTCGTCATACCATGACTTCATCAGGTGAGTATTTAAACTGAGGTATACAATGCAAAACATGACCTTAAATACACAGCTCTGGTACAAAAAATAGAGGGGTGAAAAGAGAGGTATACAATTGATGAAAAATATTAAGTAGGGGGGATCTATTTAAATCTATTTGATCATTCAATAAAATTTGTCTTTTATTATATCTATTGATTTCTAAAGTTTCTAACATATTTAGTTTCTGACTTTTGTTTTCAATATGTAATATTTCATAGTTCATATTGAAATTATGGCCAGTCTCTAACAAATGATTGGCATAAGTTGAATTCGGTTTATTATTAATGTAACATTTTTCATGTTCCCGTATCCTTGTTTGGAATGAACGGCCTGTCTGTCCCACATATACACATGGGCAATCACTACATGTTAACTTGTAAACTCCTGATTTTTTGTTTTTAGGAATGACGTCTTTATTATTTTTTATTAAACTGCCTAAAGAATTAATAGTTTTAAAAGAGATGTTATATTTTTCTTTTTTCTTTAAATATCTAGAAATCTTTTCAGATTTTTGGCCTATGTAAGTTAATGAAATAAATTTGGTTTCGCTTGAATTTTGAAATTTTGGATATACAAGTGATATTGCTCTCTTGTAATTTATTTTTTCAAGTAAATTGTCTACAATTAACGGATTGAAATCATTATTTAAAGCTATTTGTTTAATCGTTTTATACTTTTTGTCAAAATTTTTTTTCGTCATGGGTATGTTAACTAATCTATAAAGCATACTATTATAAGCTGACAATTTTTGTGAAAATGGATGGTTTGAAGTATAATGAATCGTACCATCTGTATGTGTAGGTTTTCTGTATATGGAAAAGTCATGTCTATTATTAATTTTAGTAATTTTTAAATCTAAGAAATTGATGCTATTATTTACTTCATCTTCCTGTGTGAATTCAATTGTTAGATATAATTTATTGATAGATTCCAAAAATGAACTAAGTTGTCTATTTGTGCCATTAAATAAACAAATTATGTCATCTACATAGCGGTACCAATAAACGAAATCTTTAAAATATGGGAGTTTTTGGATATTGGTTTCTACGTGATCCATGAATATTTCTGATAACAAGGGGCTTAATGGGTTCCCCATTGTTAGACTTTCTTCGTCTAGATAAAAGACCGTTGAACATAAAATAATTTTGATCTAGGCAAACGTTTAAGGCGTCTAATATTTCTGTTTTTACAACAGGATTAGTTCGTTTTTGGAGTAATAAATCATCAACTAATTTTATGGTTTCACTGACCGGTATACTAGGAAACAAGTTTTTTACATCAAAGGAAACAAATTTGGCATTGTTTGGGATATGTATATGGTTAATTAATACCCATGACGAAGGAAAATTTTGACAAAGAGTATAAAACGATTAAACAAATAGCTTTAAATAATGATTTCAATCCGTTAATTGTAGACAATTTACTTGATAAAATAAATTACAACAGAGCAATATCACTTGTATATCCAAAATTTCAAAATTCAAGCGAAACCAAATTTATTTCATTAACTTACATAGGCCAAAAATCTGAAAAGATTGCTAGATATTTAAAGAAAAAAGAAAAATATAACATCTCTTTTAAAACTATTAATTCTTTAGGCAGCTTAATAAAAAATAATAAAGACGTCATTCCTAAAAACAAAAAACCAGGAGTTTACAAGTTAACATGTAGTGATTGCCCATGTGTATATGTGGGACAGACAGGCCGTTCATTCCAAACAAGTATACGAGAACATGAAAAATGTTACATTAATAATAAACCGAATTCAACTTATGCCAACCATTTGTTAGAGACTGGCCATAATTTTAATATGAACTATGAAATATTACATATTGAAAACAAAAGTCAGAAACTAAATCAATAGATATAATAAAATACAAATTTTATTGAATGATCAAATAGATTTAAATAGATCCCCCCTACTCAATATTTTTCATTAATTGTATACCTCTCTTTCCACCCCTCTATTTTTTGTACCAGAGCTGTGTATTTAAGGTCATGTTTTGCATTGTATACCTCAGTTTAAATACTCACCTGATGAAGTCATGGTATGACGAAAAATTTGTTGTGAAAATCAATAAAATAGCGGAAGTTAACATTTGTTTTTCTTATATTGAAGATGAATTTCCGTCAAGTAAAGACCGAGACAATCAAAAATTCAAAAGATAAATTAGTTATATAAACTAAAATAATAAGAAGAGGTATTTACTAAATAGGAGGAATATTACAAAATTTGAATATCAAAACAGATTTAATCTGTCCCCTCTAATTTTAATTTAAAAAAATTTTATTCAAAAATTTTAAGAATAAAATTAATGTCTTATAAGCACAGCTTATATTCAATAGACGTATAAAATCAAAACTCAATATACAATATCAAATGAAATAAATAACCCAACAAATATAAATTGTCAATTAAAATTAATAAATAAATATTTGAAGGAGACAAAATTTTTTTCTGATCTTACAATTATGAAAACTAATTCAAAATACAAAACATAATTTATTTGAAATATTCAATATATTTGAATATTTAAATGAGTTACTTCAAGAATGTATCAAGATATGTATATCTTCGAAAAACAATTAGAATTCTGATAAAGTCTTCATCGGTCCTACTTCACATTTAAAAAATAAAATTAATTAACAACAAATATAACTCACCTCACAGACCTAGTGATATTCTCGTTTTGAACACACCAACTTAAAAATCCAAGATATTCTATATTCGTCACATAAACCACAGAAAGCTGTAAGGCATTATATGGTTTTCTTTCAACCACCTGATATTTCAAAATGAGTTCTATTCAAACCTAAGTATAATTATATATTATATATAAAATAAAATAATAAGGAGAGATTTTCTACTTGAATAAAATTTTTTTGAATTGAAATTATATTAGGAGTACAAATAAGTTTCCGCCGTTTTATTGTAGATGGCGCGGCACGGAGTTTCGGTTAGCTTTCGCAGATGATAACCGGCTTAAAAAATAGTTTGAACATTCAAGAACAACATAACCTATTAATATCATTGATTTTATATTGGTAAAATATAATTTTTATAAGTTGAAAATGTCAAAATTTGAGCCAAGTAAGCGTCATTTGCGGGAAATATTAGTTTACTTCTTTAATTTAAAGAAATCTGCTGCTGAGGCGCATCAACTGCTCGTAGAAGCATATGGTGAGGGTGCTTTGAGTGAGAGAAGTGTCGAGAGTGGTTTCAAAAGTTTAAAAACGGTGATTTCGACGTAGAAGACAAAGATCGCAGTGGAAGGTCAAAAATTTACGAGGATGCAGAATTGGAGGAATCATTGGAGGAAGATTAATCTCAAACACAAAAAGAACTTGCTCTAACATTAGAAGTCACTCAGCAAGCAGTCTCACATCATCTTCTATAATAAATATTTAATTTGTGTTAAAAAACGGCGGAAACTTATTTGTACTCTTAATATCAAAATAGATTAAATCTGTTTTGATATTCAAATTTTGTAATATTCCTTCTATCAAGTGAAAAACCTCTTCTTATTATTTTATATATAATATATAATTATATATAATATATAATTATGTATAATTATATAATGAGTTTCAATAAAACTCATTATGAAATATCAGGTGGTTTAAAGAAAACCATATAATATCTCACATCTTTCTGTGATTGTTGTGACGAACATTGAAACATCTTGGATTTTAAAGTTGGTGTGTTCCAAACGAGGATATCATTAGGTCTGTGAGGTGAGTTATATTTGTTGTTAATTAATTTTATTTTTTGAATGTGAAGTAGGACTGATGAAGACTATCGGAATTCTTATTGTTTTTTGAAGATTGTTTTGGAAGATTTTTGAAATAAATTATATTTTCTGAGAAGTCCTTAAAATTATTTTTGAAAGGGAATTAGTTTTTATATTTGTAAAATCAGAAACAAAATTTCCTTCAAATATTTATCTATTAATTTTAATTGACAATTTATATTTATTGCGTTATTTCTTACATACGTCAACTTATTTTCTGATGCAATAGATCCAAATGTACCAAATGAAAATGTCTGGCTCCAGATCACTTTCAAGAAATTGTAAACTATTTTATTCTCTAGATTCCTTAAATTCATTGAATTTATTGCATTCAAATAATGGACAAATACTTCTCCTATTTAATTATTGTCTAAAGCATGTTGAAGCTGTCTAGTTGAAGTTTCTTCACAGAATTTATTCACGTCCTCTACTTCCCTAGTTTATTTTCACATAAACATGAAAATATGATATAATTTGCACCTTCGTCAACCGATACAATTCATTTCAAATTCGAATCGAAACCAACCTCATAATTTTACGAAAACAAACATCAAGCAGCGAATGTCCCCTCAATTTTTCTTTGGGATCGAATTAATTCTCCCGTAAGACTCTAAATTAAAACCGAATATTTACTCAATTTTCTACTCTACCTGCTTTTCGAGTTCCTTCAATAATATCCACAAACCGAAACCGTCATCTACTTCATTTCGAAGTCCATTCTGATGAATTTCCACCCTTCTTAATTACAATGCGGAAAATGAAAACGCCGTACAAGTTGGGTCCTAATTCCACTGTTATAAGGGCTCCCTTTTTCTCTAATCCTCAATCGCTGAACGGTCTTCCGGTTTCTTTTATCCATTTGTTCATATTTTCCGCTTGTGATAATACCCGTTTTATTGTCAACAGCGAACGGCAGTAGAAATGCGCCAGTTTTGTCTGGCGATTTCCCGAGAAATCAGAATATGCAATTAATTTCTATACCCAAAGCTTTGAATTGCTTAGAGGCGTTGTGAAATCTTTCTAACTTTCTAAATCAATTGTTACGGTTGCATCATGAGGTGTAGCACCATCTTGTTGGAACCGATAACTTCTGGGTCGATACCATTCAAATTTTGAATCAAATAATCATTGATCATCGATCTGTAGTAAGCAGCATTCACTGTAACGTAAGCTCCAGCATCGTTTTTGAAGGAATATGGGCACACCATACACGTGAATTCTACCAGAATAGTTATTGGCTATTTGAGGATACCTCTTTTCCAAGTGACTACACAGCAGTCTCTACAGTCCACCCCTAGAGGTAGAAAGTGTGATAAGGATTACGCCATATCATCGCGCGTGGCGAGAACCCCTCCGAAGAGATGAACCCACCAGCTTCCAGTTTGGGCCCCGACTGGAAAGCCAGAACCGTCTGACTGGTAGCAGCCCAACCCCTACTGGCTCAGCAGGTCAGTACCCGAGTTGGTTTGAGAGCAACTCACGCGCCGGAGGGAATTCTTATCCATCCACCCGAACGCAGTCCCATGAACTAAGATAAACTCAAGATTGACAACTACAAGTGATCCTGGTACGAGCACCGTTTAGCGGCCTTTACGTCCTGACCCACCGAACATTTGATTGATCCTGGCGTCAAGCACTAATGGCAGAGCCATTTCGTCGAGATCCACAAACCCTAAATTGTTACGCATTGATCCAGGGGCCAGGACAGGCCGGTCGAACCGTCAAGTCCCGCTAAACCCAGAGTCGTTTCATGAGAATATCCCGAACATGGGGGTCTGCGAACAAATAAATGAAATACCCCCTAGTCCAGCATGCGGACTTTCAATGATTGCCCCCTTGAGTCCAACACCAATGGGGTGGCCAAGTGGTACAAGTAACACCTGTGGGCAAACCACCCCCCCGAGGTAACGGAGTATGCTACATAACGCACTCGGCCATTACGCCATTACACAGAATCCGGAGATTCATACTGCGATAGGATAGAGTACGCCAGTTTTAAGGGAGAAGCCCTGTGCTGCGACAGACTCTCTTGTCACTGAGTTAATCAACCGGCTCAGCCCTCAATTTCACCTGAGCAGCAAAACTAGGGCCCCATTCGGAGATCTGCCACCATACAGGTCCAGCAACAGGCGCGAAATGGCATTACGTTAGACACCAAGACTTAACCCTCCATTTCGCCGGGACGAAACTAGAGTCCTAGTCATGACAAGCACCCCCATCACGTCAAGATCTAATGCGTGGGGAGCAGGGCACGTCATACAGTGCATTTTTCAGGATGCAATGGAACCTGTAGAACTTCTTGAGGATTGTTTCCACTCCACATACGGAATTTTGCTTATTTACATAGGCGTTCAATCAGAAGTGAGCTTCATCACTAAACACAATTTTATGATAAAAAAGTGGATCAACTTCAAGCTGCCTAATCAGCAATCAAACGACGCTTATTATGGTCAAGTGGCTTTAGTTCTTGAACCAGTTGGATCTTGTATGTGTGGAGACCAAGATCGTTACGCAAAATTTTCCATGTGCTGGATACACAGGGTCCAACTTGTTATGAACGTCGACGAATAGACAAATTGAGATCGTTCTGGGTCGATACAAATTTTGAAACAAATAATCATTTATCATCGATCTGTAACGAGCATCATTCACTGTCCAGCATCATTTTTAAATAATATGGACCGATGATGCTTCTGGCGTGTAGAGCACACCACACAGTGCATTTTTCAGGATGAAATGGAACCTGCAGAACTTCTTTAGGATTGTTTTCACTCCATATACGGCAATTTTGCTTGTTTACATAGCTGTTCAAACAGAAATGAGCTTCATCACTAAACATTAATTTACGATAAATAAGTGGATCAACTTGAAGCTGTTCGTGGGCCCAATCAACAAACAAACGACTTTTATTAGTCAAGTGGCTTTAGTTCTTGGACCAGTTGGATCTTATATGGGCGTAGACCAAGATCTTTATGCAACATTTTCCATGTGGTGAATGCACGAAGTCCAACTTATTGTGAACGTAGACGAATAGACAGATCTGGATTATCATTAACACTTTGACTTACAGCAGCCATATTTTCTTCTGTACGTACAGTTCTAACGCATTTACTTAACTCAACTCCAAAAAGTTTTGAGAAAACATTTTCATAAAATTAAAATTTATAGTGAGGTCAGCGGAATTATTCTGTTTGATATTTAGAACAATAAAAAAGCTTTCTATCAAGTAAAAAACTCACTTTTTATTATTTCATATAATTTTTCGCTCAGACATTTGAACCCAATAATAATAGATCCGTTACCGAATTATAGTAGTGACGAGGAAAAAATGCACTTACACAAGTAAATGAAATAAAATAAAGCTATCTACATCGCCTTTGAGATTGTATCGATGATATAGAGAACTCACGATATGTATACTTAGTTACTTGAGAATTATCCACCCCCCTAGATATACCCGAAACTCATCAAATCCTATAAGATTGCTCTGTTAGCAATTTTCCTCACCCTGTGCCACATCAAGGGGTTGGGAAATGACATTCGATATCCCTTGTAACTTGGTTAGATTTCTGAATTACAAGTATATATAACGGTATTATCAGAAAGGATGTTTATTATTATTATTGAATGGAGCTCTGATATAGAGAATTCATTTTTGTTTTCATCAATCGTTATGAAGAATGAAGAAAACGTTGATTACAGTGGTTCATATACCACCTAGCTGAAGATGCTATTGTGTTAGCGAAACTATCTTTGTATTGAAATAATAATAAAATTCCAGAAAATCAGAATACCCTTATTTAATATTAAATAATATTAATAAAATCATAAGAAGAGATTTTTTACTTGATAGAAGGATTATTACAAAATTAAAATATCAAAGCAGATTTATTCCATTAACCTTTAAAATTAATTTTAGTGTTTGTTCAAGAACGATACCTCTACGTCTGTCTAGTAAGTTATTTTTTGTTTTAAATGTGAAGTTGAACTGACAAAGATCTTATTGAATTTCAAATTGTTTTTAGGATATGCTACATGTTTTGAGAGATTTTTGAAATAACTTATTAAAAGATTTGAATATATTGAATATTTCAAATGAATTAGTTTTGGAGAAGTTCTTAATATTATGTTTTGTGGTTTTCAAAAGGATTTGGTTTTTATAAATCTGAGATCAGAAACAAAATTCTGTCTCCTTCAAATATTTATTCAGTATTTTTAATTGATAATTTATATTTTTGATTGTCTATGTCTTTACTTGACGGAAATTCATCTTCAATATAAGAAAAACAAATGGTAACTTCCACTATTTCATTGATTTACACGACAATTGTTTCGTCATACCATTACTTCATCAGGGGAGTATTTAAACTGAGGTATACAATGCAAAACATGACCTTAAATACGCAGCTCTGGTACAAAAAGTAGAGGGGTGGAAAGAGATGGTTTACAATTAATGAAAAATATTAAGTAGAGGGGATCTGTTTAAATCTATTTGATCATTCAATGAAATTTGTCTTTCATTATATCTATTGATCTCTAAAGTTTCTAATAGATTTAGTTTCTGGCTTTTGTTTTCAATATGTAATATTTCATAGTTCATATTAAAATTATGACCAGTCTCTAATAAATGGTTGGCATATGTTGAATTCGGTTTATTATTAATGTAACATTTTTCATGTTCTCGTATCCTTGTTTGGAATGAACCTGTCTGTCCCACATATACACATGGGCAATCACTACATGTTAACTTGTAAACTCCTGATTTTTTGTTTTTAGGAATGATGTCTTTATTATTTTTTATCAAGCTGCCTAAAGAATTAATGGTTTTAAAAGAGATGTTATACTTTTCTTTTTTCTTTAAATATCAGGCAATCTTTTCAGATTTTTGGCCTATGTAAGTTAATGAAATAAATTTGGTTTCGTTTGAATTTTGAAATTTTGGATATACAAGTGATATTGCTTTCTTGTAATTTATCGTATCAAGTAAATTGTCTACAATTAACGGATTGATTGCATGATATTTAAAGAAAAAAAAGAAAAATATAACATCTCTTTCAAAACCATCAATTCCTTAGGCAGCTTAATAAAAAAATAAAAAATCAGGAGTTTACAAGTTAACATGTAGTGATTGCCCATGTGTATATGTGGGACAGACAGGCCGTTCATTCCAAACAAGGATACGAGAACATGAAAAATGTTACATTAATAATAAACCGAATTCAACATATGCCAACCATTTATTAGAGACTGGTCATAATTTTAATATGAACTATGAAATACTACATATCGAAAACAAAAGTCAGAAACTAAATCTGTTAGAAACTTTAGAGATCAATAAATATAATAAAAGACAAATTTTATTGAATAATCAAATAGATTCAAACAGATCCCCCTACTTAATATTTTTCATTAATTGTAAGCCATCTCTTTCCACCCCTCTATTTTTTGAACCAGAGATGTGTATTTAAGGTCATTTTTGCATTGTATACCTCAGTTTAAATACTCACCTGATGAAGTCATGGTATGACGACACAATTGTCGTGTAAATCAATAAAATAGCGGAAGTTAACATTTGTTTTTCTCATATTGATAATCTATATTTCGTTGGGTTTTTTATTCCATTTGATATTATATAATGAGTTTTAATTTCATATTGTTACTGAATTGGAGCAGTGCTTACAGGACTTTAGTTTAATTCTAAAAGTTTTTGAATAAAATATTTTAAAATTAAAATTTATAGGAGGTTAGCAGAATAAATCTGTTTTGATATTTAAATTTTATATAATATTGAAAAAGGGTTATTCCGATTTTCACGAATTTTTTTGTTATTTAATACAACAGTTGTTCCTCTATCATTATATTAAATATGATAAGCAATGGATTTCGGGAACAATCTTAGTTATAAATAGTATGAGCTATGGTAATAGAAAGTTCTACAGATGAGCCGAATTAATTTATTTTAAGCTTAGTTATTCAAAATGTAAACCTACCTGATGACACTACTGTGATAACAAAACAGTTGTTGTATTAAATGACAATAAAACTTTGTGAAAATCAGAATAACCTTATTTAATATGGATTTTCATCAAGTAGAGACTAATTCAATTAAATATTTATTTCATATTAATTAGGATGAAAAAGAATACGCACAATTTAACTTGCATTCCTTCTAATATTGGATGGAGTAGTCCGTTACTTTGTGATAGTTCATTTTAATGGAATGAAATAAGGCATTACTTTATTTTCTAACACATTTCTTCTTTCAAATCTCCTATTTCATGGTCCTTTCAGAAAATTATTTCATCATATATCTCCCGATTTTGATTCTCTTATTTTATTTTCGGATATGAATCATTTAGTAAATACATATAAATGATTCTATTATATAGTTTGTTCGAATATTCCAAATGCTAGTGAACGGAACACTAACTAAAGGATGAAAATGCAATATGAATGCAAATTATGTATGTATATTCATTTGCATCAAAAACAACATTATATCTGAAAATACATACATTATGTTGAAACTGCGATTTTGCCATGTTATTTGATATATTTTCGAATGATTCATTATAACGCAATAAAGGTAAAGATTAAAACTACTATTTATTCAGTCATACCAGAATGATTTGATTACAGAACCAATCAATTTCGAACAATAACAGTTGAGGGGATATGACGATCAATGGATTTATGGAATCCAGTCCGTCACTCATATACATAAATATCCAGAGTAAACTAATTAATTGGTTATTTAAAATTCAAATTCATATCTACAGGTATTTCATTGCGGTTAATTGGCAAATTTTCAATGTTGGAATAATGTACAGGGCATTATTTATTATTGTATGCAACCATGAATGGTTGATTGAGTGTATTGTGGACTAGATGTTGGTTTATTCAAAGTGACTTAGTTGGGAACACTGCGCGAGAAGCGAAGCTATTACTGCGATTTATGGACAGAATAGAATGAAATAACGATATCTAATTATATATCAGAGTAGGAAACGCCTTCTCTAGTAACATTGATCATATCTATAATATATACAGATTGTACGTGATGATTCTTTATATGAATTATTTTATAAAAAAAATATCTCCATGTGTTTCCGTCAATTAAATACAATCAATTCTTGCGATACTTAAAGAAAATAAACTGCTCAAAAAATTTCTTAGTGAATAAATATTCCTGTTACATTAAAGTAGTTATCAATCAACTAACGAAGCTTATCTTTCTTCACCGTGTAATGCATCGATCTAGCTTATAATCAAAGTATCAATGGCTCTGATAAGATAGGGTGTAACAATGGAGTGAACAGATGTTAAATGTGACAGGAGCTTAAACGTAAGTCTTTTTGGAGTAAGTTTTGTATTTTGACACCTTCAGTTATTAACAGATCGAATGAAAGAAAAATTGGTTATTGATAATTGCAAAGTAATTGAATTTATTCATCCTTTTAGAAAAATGAATTTATAGGTTCTCATGGGGTGGTAACTATCAATGGAAATCGTTATCATTCAATGTTTACTGATTTTTTTATGGCTTGAATCGATTCGTCCTGATTTGCAGAACATGTGGTTTCCTCAGGACGGTGCCACTTGTCATACTGCCAATGACACAATGCCGGAAACAACATTCGGTGATTCGATTATTTCAAGAAATAGACCGATAAATAATCCGCCTCGTTCCTGCGATTTAACTTCATTGGACTTCATTCTTTGAGATTAAATTGACTCATCGACTTACAGCAATCATCTTGCACGATTTACGGATCAATATTGAACGAGTATTTGCTAACATACGACCTGATTTGTGTGAGAGAATCATAGAAAATTGAGTTCATCGATTCAATTTCTGCCAGCGTTTCTGTGGTGGACATTTAAAGATGTTTTATTTCACAACTAACGGTATCTATTTAACTTTATAATGAAATTAAAATTTCAATAATTTTCGAACGAGTAATGTGTTTTATTCACAAAACAAAATGGGGCGTTGTTAATGAAAGACCCTTTACGAGACATATTTAGATGAAAACGGAAGAAAATGTAGAATACAATTTTCTACAAACAAGGGAGTACAAGACGAGTGCAAAGGTATGTTCAACATCATACGCAAGATACGTTTCTGCAATATGAACTTCTAATCGCGTTGGCCTTTATTACAATACTACTAATGACGGTTATTCATCATCAATAACAGACCGTATTATCGCCGGAAAACAATATGAAAATACTATCAACGGAATGAAACCTATGCTAAAAACCGAAGGAAGAATACACAGTTCGCTCAATACAAATAAAAAAATTCCTCAATAACATACATATAAACATATTTCACAGAACTAACAATTCATCAGGAATTTTTTTGAAAAACGCAAAACCTAAAATTAACAAATTACATTTGTCAGATGGTCACCAATGATCATGCTGTAACTGCTCAAAAACTTATATTGGACAAATCGAAAGATCCTTTGATATTAGAATAGAGGAACACCGACGCTCTTTCCTCCATAATAAGTTGGAATCTACGTATGCGGAAGATCTAATAAAAGAAAAACATGATTTCGATGAACGTTTTGAGTTTGCATAAAGAAAATGAGGGTTTGAAATTGAATCTGTTGGAAAGCTTAGGAATAAACCGACTTAGAAATTCGGTGAGTTTACTGAATGACATAGTGAGTTATTTTATTCACCTTTATGAGACCTATTCATCTAGGGACATTTCAAAAGATAAACCTTTTAAATGCAGTATGTTACCAAATTCCTGACCAGTTGTTCATAAGCATTTAAAAATGGTACTATCTAAAAGAAACGCATCATGTGAGCAGCTCACAATAATAAATAGAAATCAACATACAGGGTGATCCAACGAAAACTTAACACCTCAATTTTCCGACTTTGAAATGAAAATGTGGAATAACACTAGGACCCGACAATTTCTGATTCGAGGAGGAACATCTTTTCTCCTTTTTTCATCCCCGTAACTTAAACTGTCTAACGGGGGTGAGCACAACCCCTTGATTTTGAATAGGGATTAGGAGTGTTGCCATAACTAATTTTGAAGATCGTATCGTGTACTATCTGACCCTAAAATTTCACTTCAAAATCCATCGATAATGAAATAACACCGAAAATAGTGAAAGAAGCAATGTGGAATTTATCACAAGAGTGTTTTTCGTATCCGATACATTTATTTAGTATTTAGTAGTTATGTTGTTAATTTTTTGTCCAAAATGTATTAATTTCTTGTCCAAAAAAGTAGACGAACCATTATTTTGGTTTACCTTAGTCTATCGTGAATTTTTAAGAACGTTACAAATGTGTCAAAGCGATTGTAAATTTTTAGTAGAATTAAAATGATATATTCCGTAAAAGAAAGGGTGCAAATGATGAAATTATTTCTTATAAATAAGAACTCTGCGCGAACAACAGCGGCTTTATTTAACGAAGGACATCCGCAAAAAATGTATCCGCTGCTTACGTTGTGCAACTGGTTGCCAAATTTGACGCTACTGGTTTAGTCGGAAACAAAAAGAGCGTGCATGAAAGAAACGAAACGAGGGACGTAGTTGTCTCAGGATATAAAGCAATGGATCCGACCTTGAGTACTAGGAAATTGTCCGATGTATCTGATGTTTCACGCACAACAATCATGATAATCCTGAAACAACATAAATTCCATCCTTATAAGATACGTTTGGTTAAGGAACTGCATGAGGATGATCCCGATCATCGACTCCAGTTCTGTGAAGTTGTCAGTGAAATGATTAACGTTAACCAAAATTACATGTTCAATATCTGTTTTTCGGACGAGTGTTCATGTTACCTTAACGGCTTGTAAACCGGCATAACTGTAGGTATTGGTCAGATGAAAATCCAAGATTATTTCGTGAGGTGCATACTCAGCGTCCCCAAAAATTAAATGTTTGGGCGGGTATTTATGGGAATAACATAATAGGCCCTTTTTATACCAGGTAATCTCACTGGCCAAATTTATTTAGATCTATTGGAGAACGTTATTTATCCAGCACTCGTGCAAGTAGTGGAGAATGCAGAAAACCATCAAACGATCATTTTCCAACAATATGGCGCACCGCCTCATTTCGTTCAACCGGTGTGTCAGTTCTTAGATGAAAATTCTCCTCACGCCTGGATTGGAAGAAGTGGACATATTGAGTCGCCACCCAGATCACCTGATCTGGCTCCGCTGGACTTTTTTCTATGGGGTCACCTGAAATCCAAGATTTACGCTACCCAGTCTTGAGTCACTGGATGATTTGCGAACTCGCATCATCAATAAATGCCGTCAAATTACACCAGAAATCTTTAGTAACGTACGCGAACGTTTTCAGCAAAACTTACATTACTGCATTAAAGTAAATAGTGCCTATTTCCAGCATTTAATAAACTTATCACAAAAATAAGTACTCTTCCACTATTTTACTTGTCATTTCGTTATCGATGGAAATTTTGAAGCGAAATTTCAGAATCAGATAGTACTCGATAAGATCAAATGAGGTATCGCAGCATCCCTCATCCCTATTCAAAATCAAGGGATTGTACTCACCCCCGTTAGGTGGTTGAAGTTAAGGGGATGCGAAGAGCGGAAAAGTTGTACATTTTCATTTCAAAGCCGGAAAATCAAGGTGTTAAGTATTCGTTTGGATCACACTGTGTACTATTTCATAATTGAAGTTTTTGAATTTGTATTGTTCATTTACTGAAATTAGCTGGTGAATTTTGAAAACAATTACAAAGGAAGAAATTGTCCTAACCAAAAAGGTGAGTTATAGTTTTTATGAATTATTATCATGAATTTTTTCATATTTCTAAATATTGTATCATGTAGTTGAATTTCATCATGTCCATAAATAGGAACTATATTTTTTAGGCATAATTTTTTTATTTCAAAAATAATTTAATTCTTTAAAGGGTACAGAATGTTCTCTTCCCATATTCATACTCAAACTTGTCAATAATTTCTTTCATGGTAACCCAGTCTCACATCCCTCTGATATCAAACATCAATTTCCAAGCTGGAATCCAGCGATAAAATCTTATGTCCGACAGAGATCTGCAAGTATTCCATAAATAAAACAATTCCATGCCCGACTATTTTCCAAAGTGTTGAAAGCGGTATTATGAATGAACTGCGTGAACGATTTCAAGAACTATCTCGACGTGACGTCCTGTGCATATCATATCGCGTGTTTTGTAGCCATTTTGTCTCTAATTAAATACATAACAATTAACAGGGCCGCGATCTTATATCTCAAAATGCAATAAAGGCAAAAATAACCGACAATTAAGTGGGAAGGTAATAATGGTTCACTCAAGTGAACGCTGTTCAACATTGATTCGTTGTATTTTAAAACATTACTCTAGTGAGAACGTTTAGAACAATATTCTACTTTGTTTGATTGATTCGGACTTTTCTTGGTGGAAACTCATTTTAATTGAAAAATATATAGGAGACAGTATTTCATTTCCACAAAAATGTTTATAATACAACAATTGTTTCACCACGATGTGGCTTCTTCAAGTTTCTACATTTTACTGGCTGGTAGTGTTCAGTAAAACCGAGTTTAAATACATTGTTAGGTAAGTGACAAAATAATGGAAGAACAAGTCATAAAAACTCAAGTTGTTCATTGGAGTTTTCCGCTGAAAAATGCCATTAGAGAAGGATATTCAATAATGGAGACTTGTCAACATCTGTTTGTTCGCTCAGAAGGATTTTACGGGCATTGTACTTGTTGACTTCAAGAAATTCTAAAAGTGTTGATCTAGAATTTTGGCTTTCAACGTGGATAATTTCATAATTATTGTTGAAATTACGCCTGAATTCCTTGAGATGATCGGCATATGTCGAATGTACGGAATCAGATATATAACTCCTTTGGTGTTTTTGGATTCTTTTCTTGAAAAGACCCCAATCTGTTAGCCTTTTCAATAACTTCCCAAAAAAATATTTTACTTTAATGAACCCACAAATCCCAAAATCTTATTCATAAATAAAACTTCATAAAACAAATGATCCAGTAGTTTCATTAATCACATCACCAAGCATAAAATTATCGAGTTTTCATTTCTATTATTCAAACTGAAACAAACTTGTTAGCTAAATACGCTATTAAATATAGCATCCGACTTAAAGACGACATTCAATCCGTCCAATTGGCCAAAAATATTATTTAACAAATACCGCCAACAACGGTTACAACCCCTTTTTTATAGATAAAATGGTATCCAATAAAAAGAAAATTTCATTAAATCTCGTGTACCCAATCATAAATGAGGACAATACACAGAAATATTTTTTGTTATCTTATGTTAATGGATTATCTGAAAATATTGCTAAATATTTCAAAAATATTTGCAATTAAAACGCAGCTTTTAAAACCATTAATAACCTTAGTTCCTACATAAAAAGTAAATAAAGAACATACATCTGAAGTCTACAAGTTGGCTTGCAAAGAATGTCTTTTAGTATACATTGGTCAGACAAGTAGATCATTCAAGAA
Organism: Megalocaria dilatata; assembly: GCA_034642435.1. Lineage (NCBI taxonomy): Eukaryota > Metazoa > Arthropoda > Insecta > Coleoptera > Coccinellidae > Megalocaria > Megalocaria dilatata. The sequence goes on along the minus strand of CM067858.1, from coordinate 47,155,293 downwards.
AATAATCCAAGAACACCAAAGGAGTTATATATCTGATTCCGTACATTCGACATATGTTAATCATCTTAAGGAATTCAGGAATAATTTCAACAATAACTATGAAATTATCCACTTTGAAAGCAAAAGTTCTAGATTAACACTTTAAAATTTCTTGGAATCAACAGGTACAATGCTCGTAAAATCCTTTTGAACGAACAAACAGATGTAGACAAGTCTCCATTACTGAATATCTTTCCCTAATGCCATTTTTTAGCGGCAAATTCCAATAAACACCTTGAGTTTTTATCACTTGTTCTTGCATCATTTTGTCACTTACCTAACAATTTAAACTCGGTTACATTGAACACCATCAGCCAGTAGAATGAAGATACCTGAAGAAGCCACATGGTAGTGAAAAAATCGTTGTATTATAAACATTCTTGTGGTAATAAAATACTGTCTCCTATATATTTCGCAATATTCTACTTTCATTGATTATTTTCCGAAAAATGATCTTGAGAATTTGTAACAGAATAGAATTTTTAATCTTCATTTATTCAGTTGACAACGTTTAGTGTATCTGAAACAATGAATACCTAATTTGCTCCACTTCAAAATATTCTCTATAAAATAGAACAACCAAATTTAAGTTGAATCAAAATTATGTAATGAATTACCTTAAGTATATTCTCTTTGTAATGATTCGGTTTCATTATTTTTTATGCCCTAAGACCTCAAAGTAGGGGTAAATCGTCTATTTTCAAAATATAGAGAAATTAATTTTAGTTGAAAATTTCTGATTATTTTTATACCTATTTGATGGTTTGAACGAGAAAAATTTGAACTTTGAGCGTGAAACTTTTTTCAGAAGAATAGAGGTACCAGCAAAATAAACCATTCAATCAAGAATTTCACCTGAATTAGTCTTATCATAAAGAAATACCTAGAAACCTGGGTTATTATATGGTTTGTTCGGAAAGTAATTTCGATTTTTCCAGGCGGAGGATTTAATTGTATTTTTTCAAACTGAACTTCATACTTAAGCCGCATAATCATTATATGTTTTGAGAGCTGATATACTAAAGGCTTGTGTGTGAAGAAGTTCAATTAATTATACGCAGTAATTTTCCGTTGTTGCCCTTTTACATATGGAGAGCAACAAGCAGAATTTTCGTCATATTTTACTTTACAGAAAATATAAAAATGCTATTCAAGATGTGTATAAAAAATATGTGGTGACTGTATGCCAGTGGTTTGCAGAAGTTCGATCCAGCAATTTTTATGTCGAAGACGTTCCGGAAGGCCGGTTGAAGCTCATAAAGACACGACAAAGGTATTAGTTGATGCAAATCGGCGAATAACAACACGTGAGATCGGTGAGAGGTTGAATTTATTCAATTCAACTCTTTATTATCACTTGAAGAGCCTGGGTTTAACGTCTAAGTACGATACATGGATTCCCCATATTCTCACGGAGAGAAATTTGTGTCGTCGCGTTGATTTCTGTGATTCTCTTCTCAAATGTCACTAAAATGATCCATTTTCGATGCGCATAACTAGTGAGGGCGAAAATGTGTTGTATATAAAAATGCCAACCTCAAGAGATCATGGAGCAAAAAAGATGAAACAGCTCAAAGCATTTCGAAAGCCACTATTTGTCAGTAAAAGTGAATTAAACTTTTTGGTTCGCAAGCTCTGACAAATATGCAATTAAAATCAGAAAAAATTTCCCATTTCTGAAATTGGAATGAAAATTGTCAACTAAGGATTGAAATTGGGTGTGAAGCTTTTATATATTGAAACATTAATATTTGAAACTCTTAATCGAAGTAATATTCTTTCCTCACATAGAATTATTCCTTTCTTGTTATTTCTCATGTGTTTTCCCATATTCCACTTTTATGGTATTATATTTTATAGATAATTAAAATAAATTGCCAATTTAATTTTATGTATTAAAAATGTACAAAAATAAAAAATGATCACACTTTCCAATGTAAAAGAAACAATTCAATTTTAAGCTTCAAAAATGTACAACAATAAATAACGATCACACTTTGAGATGGAAACGAAAATGAAATTCGATGATGAAGAAACAGAATATTTTGCCAAACATTTTTACGAATAACTAGTTGTTGAATTAATTGATAACTGTTACAGTATAAATTAGGACCGCTTATGCTAATTTTTTTGAAACTGTTCATTATACACCTGAATATGTTACCAAAGGATAAAGGAAATTTTCAAATTTGAATGAAATCTGGTTTGATTAATTCTGTGAACCTACATACTGAAAATAGGACAGAAGCTAAAACAAGTTTTTTATTATTTTGACACACATGTGAGATTTTTACGGTAGGCATCCAGATGATTCGCTTATTTATCGAGATGAAATCTAAACTTAATTGCGACTCTGTATGAAATAAAATTATTCAACTCGCGTTCAAAAATGTGCGGTTATGAAACCTGTAAACGCATTCGCCATTTTGTAATATTCATGAGATATTTCAAAACATCACATATTAAATTATTTTCAGGGTGACATTATACAAAATGCTTGATTGAAGTTATATATTAGAAGAAACAGTCACTCGTTTTTTTAAGCGAATATAATGAAAACACATTCATGATTTAGATTTTCATCAAATTTCTACCTTAATATACTTGGATCTTGCGATAATGAGGTGACCATGAATAACATCAGTCAATCATTCACAGTAAGAGTTTTTCTGGAAAGATAATTTAGATGACTTTTCGAAAGATCGTGTGATAACTCGACCACAACTTGGAGGATGTTGATTTTTCATAATTTTCTGTGAATGTTTTGTTTTTCACTATCACATGTGAATGATATCTGCTTCCTCATTCATGACATATCTGTCCGAAAACCTGTCTACCTCTACAAAAAAGACATCTATAAAGAAAATGTGAGCAACTTGATCATCCAAACGTTAACGTTCAAGCTGCCAATCTAAAAGGTTTTCCAACAAGAGGTTTCATTTTGATATAAAAAATAAAGAAATATTTTTTGAAAAAAAAAACAATGAATGTTTATTTCATTGTAAAAAAGGAGGCATGTCATAAACTACGGAAAAACGATACCAACTAAATGACGACACTGCTACGCTTACAGCACCATATTTTTTTCATGAAATTTTCCATGACCAATTCGCACATTTGTGGCTGTATGTCCTCGATAACTTCATGAGTTCCATCTTTAAGGCCGTGAATCGATTGTGTAGCATTGGTATAGATCCTATCTTTCACGTGGCCCCAAAAAAAGCAATCTTAAGGTCTTAAATCACAAGATCTCGGTGGTCAATTGATAGTACACCGCCAGCCCAAAAACTGCACCCAAACAGCGAAGTTACGACGTTGCTGGTGATCTACCGGCTTGGGTTCATCTGTTAACTGAACTTTAAAAGCCTTAAGACCTAAGTCTTTATGCAAAATGCGGTGTCGATTGTGGAATGCCTAATTCCTAAGATCGACGAGGAATCGACGAACCTGAGTTTTCGTCAACACCATGCGCTACAGCAGCAATATTCTCAGTGGTTCTTGAGTGATGCACACGGTTTCGATTCTGCACATCACTAACTTATCCCAACAGGTCAAATTCTTCCACCAGTTTCACTATTGCCGGCCGAGAAGTTGCTTCACGACGACCCTAATGTGCTTTAGTTTTGTGAACTGTGGCTGCAAAATTTTCACTATTTTTATAGTGAATTTACCAATTTCAATGCATTGTTTAAGCGTGTATCGTTCCATTTTTAGTGATGGCGTAGTTTTTACTTGTCAAATGTCAAAAGTTGACAGCTTCAAAAGTGGCAGTTGCTCAGAAAGATGGCTATTCAAAATAAAACCTCTTATTGGAAAACTCCTTACATACGTTTGAGAATAACTTGGTCAGCTGGCTTCAACTGTCTTGAGTTCAAGGTATCCATGCAAATACAAATGTTAAATATGTCATAAATGCCGTAAAACAAGCGTGAATGCCTGCAATCAACGCCAGTCACTTTGTAGATTTCTGATTTATTATCTTTGTTTGATTTGTTTATTATTTTCGATGCAAGTATTCAAGTAATTAGTGGTTTTGAAAATATAAGTAATAGTTTTCAAATAATTGGAGATATATTCAGATATTCTATGAAAAAAGGGGTTAATCGGTTGTATTTTTGTAGGGTCTGGATTTTATGATGCGATAAACATGACATCATTTTTCGTTTCGTTAATTATAATTTCAATTATAAGTGTTGGGGTCAAACTATTATAAAAGGTTATTTGTTGAGATATATTGAGTTCTTTCGCAAAATTCTGAGGGTTCGTAGGTTTTGTCAATAAACTATAGATTAAACTGTTTTAAGCTCACTTTTTTCGTGAGATGGTACGTAACTATGAATTTTCCTAGAGAACTTAAAATATTAGGAGAAGAAATAAGGTCGTGCGGTTTTGATAACAGATGTCGCGACTACTTTAGTATGCCATTGTTTCATCTGGCAATACTTTTTATTTTGAAATATCACCATAAGGCTTACTTTTCAACATGTTTTATCTCGCTGAAGTGTAAACAATATCTACAGAACCTACACGACACTTTCCAATTACACAAAAAGCTTAAAGAATCGGATGGTGTCTACAGAAAGAGAAAAGAAGGGACATTAGTCAACGATAACGGACAAATAGTTACTGATATTCAAGAGAAAACCACAATCTGAAAAATATATTTGGAAAACTATTCGAAAATGGTCTCAAAACAAGGAATGCGTATCTAGCAACCTCCAAGTGGCAAATTTGTCTCATCTTTCCTATCATAAATATTGATGTTGATAACTTATTGCAGAGATTGGTTATATGATTCTTCCAATTCAAATCCGATTGAAATTCCAATCCTAAATACTTAATAGAAGAAGTCATACTCAGTTTATCGCTAAACATAATCTTCTGTGTTTTTAACGGATTCATTTGCAAATCATTAGATGAAAACCAGTTTATCGCTTCAACCTCTGCGGTTTTAGTTTTCTCGTGTAAGTTTGTCCTCAAGTTGTACTTGTTTAGAAATGAGGTAAAGCTACAGATTTCAGATTACATGGTCAAAAATATCATTCAGGAACAGAAAAAACAAAATCGTACCCAGGATGGATCCCTGAGGAACACCTACATCCATTCTCCGCAAAGACGACACCTCCCCATTCCATCTCATTGCCTGATACCTGTCTGACATGAACGACGTGAACATTTCTAATGCCTTTACTCTGACTGATGGCGTACTCTGTCGAAAGCTTTGCTCAGATGAACACATGACATTTCTACCTCTTTGCCGTTGATTTTTCTCTTCTAAAGCCTATGCTTCATTTAGTTGCAGTCTTTTTTCCAAAAGTCAACTAGGCGGTTTTTCAACACTTATTCGAAGATTCTCGAAATTATGGGTAAAATAGATATTGGTCTGTTATCTGAGCAGTCTTCTGCGTTTCGCTCTTTTGGAATCGGTGCCATTTTCACCTTATTGGGAAAAATGCCCTGGTCTATTCTGTAATTGAGGACTTTGCATAAGGGTTTCTTTATATGTGATACAATGCATTTCAGTAAAGGCACCGTCATCCCATAAGAGTCATCGGATTCCTTTCTCTTCATAGCCTGTATTATCTCCGTCTCGGTAGCTGAACGCAGAAATAAAGATTCCGAACCATTCAATCTGCTTTTCACTGGGTATTCCAAGTGGACTTGATATTTGATTCCAACTTTTCTGCTATTACCGACTGATGAGAAGTGTGCATTGAAATTATCTGCTGCTGCATCTTCTCGTTCTGTTTCCTGCTTCTCGGTTAATAAACCAGATTTCTCGACTTTTCTTCATAACCTTTCGCAGCTTCCTAGTATTCCTCAATTTCACTGAACTATTAATTGCGTCCTTCAACGACTTCTTCAACATCTGACAGACTGCTCGACTATCTTGGTCTTTCCTCACTTCAGCAATGGTAGTAGCTACCTCTAGCCTGTTCTTGAGATCTTTTATATACTTCGTGTCATTGTACAATTTTCGTTGCTGGATTTTCGTCTTTCATCTCTGGAAAAGTAGAATTCAATATCTCGAGAAGTCTCCCATGAAAGTTACTGTACTGTCTTCTCGCGTCACTAATATACAAACAAATCCAATCTTCAGATTTCATTTTCTGATCGAATCGGTAAGTATTCACTTAATTATCTTTCTCATAATTTTAAAACTGTATTTTTTAGATCGATGGTCGGTACATGGAAATTTCACTATTTGAGCACGGTGATCGGAGAGATAGGGTTCGAATATTAACTCTTCACAATGTTCAGAAAAATTTGTGAATATGTTATCGATACAAGTTGAGGATTATCTACTTACTCGAGATGGTTCACAGAACATATGTTTCATGCTATAATAATAGACGTGAATCCAGTGCTTGTTCAACAATAGAAAAGAAGATTGAAAAACTCCCCGATGGTGGGCGATAAACGACCGCAACAGTTAATCTTCATTCAGGTATTCTCACAGCTGTAAGTTCTATCTCCCTTTCAATTGAAAGTAACTTTATTTCAACCAATTCTCTGAAGCAAATGACATATTTTTTAACAATCACTGCTGTATTCCCAGAGAGACATGATTTCCAACAACTAGTGGCTAGCTACGCACAATGCTTCGAACATTGAATGTATAACCAATTTATCACAATAAGGGTCCAATTTTCGTAAACAACATTGTATTCAAGACATTTTTAGGAAATTGTTAAAATTAAATATTTTAGGGTTTTAGGGAATTAATTTGGCTATTATCTCTAGTATATGAATGATACTTGATTGATTACTTCAATGTGACGTCACCTTATATTATGCTAAATAGCGTTTAGGAGAATATTTCGAATTGTTCTTCTTTAACTGCCCAATGATGACAACCAAATTGCTGGTGGTATCAGATGAGACAATGTTATAATAAACTAGTAGGGTCATCTGTTAATAAAACCCCACGAACTTATTCATACTCCTAATAATCGGAAACATTCTTTTCTATTATCATTAGTTTCCATTAAAATTTACAAACAATTTGAATATCCTATACCATATTCCATATGTCATTGCCGGTATGGGATTTACAAAGCAATAACTGAACTGAAGCAATGTCAAACTTAGAATCGATATGGCCACATCGGTAGTGACACATCCACGTCTCGAGATAATTACTTAACTTGGACCCCAAATAACTTTCACAATTTAGTGCAATCACCTGCTTTAGTGGCCATAACACGGTTATTTACTACCGCGAGAGGCTATTTTGCCCTCACATTTAAGTCGTCAAATGTTACAGGGGGAACTTTGAGCAATTGTCAAAACTTAATTAAATCATTCATGGCGTCTTGCCATGTTTGGTTTAGTGGTCATCTCGGAATGGATTAAAGTGGGATTCATACACGAAATTTACCAGACAACATTTGGTGTAAGTAACACCTCTGTTCATTAAGAAAGGTATGCAAATATTTCAACCTAATCATATGAAATATTTTTGAGATTTACTCGTTCAGCTCCACTTAAAAATCAAAATATTCTTCAACACGAACTGATTGAATTTAAAATTATTACTATAACACGTGAAGAAAATGCTTTTTCCATTTGATGACATGAAAAATATACCTACTATTTTATCGGGTATTTTTTTAGAGTGATAGAAATTTAAATTGAAATAAAACACATTTAATTTAAGATTGATGCCATTTTTTTTATTCGAAAAATAATTTTGTTACATTTATGTTTTAAAAATAATTTCCGGCATATGTCCACCACAACCAGCTCTGAGGAACTGCATTCGACCAGACCAATTTTGCACAAATTTTTCGAGTAATTTAGGCCTTATTTAAACAATAACACGAGTTGTATTGGCTTCCAAAGCATCTATTGTTTCTAGTTAATCAGCATAAATCAATGACTTGACATAACCCCAAAGAAAATAATCCAGTGAAGTTATGTCGCATGATATTTAAGGCCAATTAATTGGACCATTTCTCGAAATAGTGTTATCGCCAAATCATTCTTTCAATAAATCAATTGGTGCGGTAACAGCATGAAGTGTAGCACCATCTTGTTGGGACCAAAACACTTCTGGGTCGATACCATTCAAATTTTGAAACAAATAGTCATTGATCATCGATCTATAACGAACACCATTCACTGTAACATTAGCTCTAGCATCTTTTTTAAAGAAATATGGACCGATGATGCCTCCAGCGTATAAAGCACACCATACAATGCATTTTTTAGGAGGCAATGGAACCTGCAGAACTTATTGAGGATTGTTTTCACTCCATATATGGCAATTTTGCTTGTTTACATAGCCGTTCAACCAGAAATGAGCTTCATAACTAAACACAATTTTACGATAAAAAAGTGCATCAACTTAGAGCTGTTCTAGGGCCCAATTAGCAAACAAACGACGCTTATTATGGTCAAGTGGCTTCAGTTCTTGAACCAGTTGGATCTTGTATGTGTGTAGACCAAGATCTTCACGCAAAATTTTCCATGTGGATGCACAGAGTCCAACTTATTGTGAACGTCGACGAATAGACAAATCTGGATCATCATTAACACTATGACTTACAGCAGCGATATTTTCTTCTGTACGTACAGTTCTTTGTCTTGTTGTTTTTGCATCAAGTAGAGAAAATGTTGTCCGGAATATATCGATAGTTCGACGAAATATATCGATAGCTGCTCTGATGGACGATTATGTAAACCATAAATTTCACGAAGTGCTCTATAAGTTTGGCGAATAGAACACTGATTTTGAAAATAAATTCCAACAATTTGTAAACGTTGTTGCGGCGCGGGTCTTTCCATGATAATTTGTCGATGCTTATTGAACAGAAATGTCAAAACAACATGGCTTCTACCTTGTGTCAAATCACTGTTATCCCCATCGAAAGTTCTATCACTCTAAAACAAACACCCGACATTAGAAGTGAAAAATAGTTCGTGCAGTTTTATTTACATATGTTGCTACTACTAGTTTATTATTCCATTGTTTCATTTGGCAATACCTTCATTTTGAAGTGTCATCATCAGGCTTTCTCTTCAGTGTCTGTTATTTCTCTGAAGTGTAAACAATTTATTTTCTGTATACTCCGAAAATGTCAACTTTTTTACCGAATAATGTTTATGCGGGAAGTTTCACTCAATATGAAAAAAAAGGCTGCTAAAAGAGATCGTATTCCAGTAGATTTTTAAGGTGACCCTGCTCTAGCTGAACGAACGTTTAAGAAGTTGCTTGATTTAAAAGTGACAATTTTGAATTGAAAGACGAAGAACGACCCTGAGTGCCACCAAAGTCTGAGTATGAATAATTGGAGACAGAGCTCGTTGAAGATCCATCACAAACGTAAGAGAAACTCGCAACTTAACCAGCCATTTGCCATAGTTTGAAAGCAATGGAAATGATCCAAACGTTTGGAAATTTGGTGCCGTATGAAATGAAGCTAAGAGACATCTAACACCGTTTTTCACGTGTGAGCAACTGCTCCAACGGAAAAAATGACCTTTTTGCATCGAATTTTGATTGGCGATGAAAATTGGTAAGGTAAATATTCATGGCGAGCAGGGCATGCTGTGTATTCGGTGGGATCTGCTGGATATTATGTATAATGAGCTGCAAAAATCGATCGGAAGGAGCACAGGGAATATATACCAACGACAATTGATGCGTTTGAATCGACTATTTCAAGAAAATCGCGTATAGTACGCCGACAGACACGACCAGTTCATTTTGAAGGATGATACATGTTACGTCGCCCGTGAAAACGTACCTAGAAATGCTCATATTTTTCGTGCTCTAATTACATGAACCTCACGAAAATGCATCTTATTTTTTTCCTCCTGAATATCGAATTTTAGATCGACCGAATGTGTAGTTTCGAAAACATTGAGAAAAATGTGGCAAATTTTCAAACGTGCATAATTGCAAATATAAAATAATAATATTATCTGTAATATTAAAAAAAAAACGCTTCGAAATAAATTTTCAATCTATATCTGTTGTATTTATAATCTATACTTTCACACCTGTGTGTGGCAGTTTTCAAATACTGAGTGTATAATCGCATCTTCTTTCGAATTATTTTTCGTATTATTTTTTCGACGATTTTAATTATTTTGTTAAATGGCACTCAATAGTTGACCACGTTTATCAAAGTTTGCTTTCAAACAGAATACTTGGTGAATGAAGGTATGTACATATATTTTATTGATTGGTCTATATGTCTATGAAGTGAAACAGGGTTTTTAAGACATTTCATTCAATTTAATTTTATAAATCAATTTTATAGATTTAGAATGTGTATAGGTTTCTAAGAATAAATCCAGTTATTATCTCTATCATGAATGACAGTCGACCGATTACTTCAATGTGACGTCACCAGATTTTTTGTTGAACAGCCTTTAGGAGAATTTTTTAAATCGTTTTTTTAACTGTAATTTTGTTAAGAAATTCTTATGAGAATTGGAAATAACAACTCTCTGCGTGCTCAACAAACACCACTCAATAATTTGAGATTATATTTAAAAACCAGTCAAAGAGTCTATTCTGAAATCTTCCTTTTTTTACTAAAATAGAAGTTCAATAAATCATTAGTGTACTGTTCACAAATTTCTGGCCACATTTCGTTCCAGCAACAACAATATTCTTCCGAATATGAGAACACAGTCGTTAATCCGCAACAACAAGATCGATTTCAATTTGCGTAGAGAATAGGAAGCCAAAACGAGACGTAATTTTAAAATTCAAATTATAATTTTTCAGTGCGCCCCCAGCCCCTGACCGTAATTCAAATCCTCGATAGAAAACGACCTCGAAAAATGAAAAATTCAAGAGCCATTGCAGATCATCGGACTGTGAAACTTACGTAACTCGGAAAAATTTAATCGCCGATGGAAAAATTATATTTATCTAAAAGACCTGTTTTATTTGGGAATGGGCGAGAATAAGATTACTCGCGGTCCATTGAAAAAAAATTGCCCGTTGGCAGTGCGGAGGGTCGAACGTATTTTATTTTCATAATTGTGGCAGCTTGGATGGAAAAGGAATTATTTCGGTGTGGGTGGATGGGGGTGAAGGAGAGGGGTTGGTAAACCCTTCGGCAAATGCTACTCAATTCTCTCCTGCGGTAATATTGTCTGGAGATGGAAACTAGACTTCATTCAGAACAAATCATACCACGCGGTTACGCCTGCTCGTACCAGAACGCCAACTGAAAGGTTTTCCAATAAAAGGTTTCATTCTAAATAGTCCGCTATCTGGAGAGCTTTCACTTTTGAAGCTGTCAACATTTGACATTTGGCAAGTAAAAACTACGCCATTACCAAAAATGGAAAAATACTTGCTCCAACAACTCATAGAAATTGTTAAAATTCGCCACAAAGAAGTTGAAAATTTTACAGTCACAGTTCGCAAAACTAATGCACTTTTGAGTTATTGTGAAGCAACTTCTCGGTCGGCAATAGTGAAACTGGTGGAAAATTTTTAGCTGTTGGGACAAGTTAGTGATGTGAAGAATCGAAACTGTGTGCGTCGCTCAAAACTAACTGAGAATATTGCTCATGTAGCTCGTAGTGTTGGCTAAAACCTAGAGGTTGGTCGATTTATCGTCCATATTTGGAATTAGGCATTCCACTAACGACATTACAACATATTTTGTATAAAGATTTTAACTCTTGCAGAGGGGGTGGAACGGACCATATACAAACTATGTCAAATGGCGATATACAGGCCAGAGGCAATAGTTTGTGGGAGTCTCAGAACTGCTGGACGAGCTTTAAACGAACAGCACCCAATCGATGCGCTCGGATCTAATGACAAAAGTCACGAGCCGAACGACATTTCAATGTAATCATTCCCAGCCGGGGCGAGTGGACCCAACATGCTGAGGTTCTATTGAAGACCAACCTTGGCTTGTTCACAGAAGGCTCGTGAACGACGAATGGAACGGGAACGGGAGTCTATGGAAGCAAACCTAGAATTAATATCTCATTGAGTCTTGATCAATATGCAACCATATTCCAGGCAGAACTATTTCCATTGAGACAGCGGCAGATCTGCTGATGACACGGCAATTTCAAAATATTTACTGATACTCAGTCAGTACTAAAATCTCCAAAATCAAGCTGTTATACATCGAAAACAGTCTAAAGTTGCCGCACGGGTTTGAACAGGCTCAGTATGTAAAACAGAATCACTCTTGTTTGGATACCGAGCGAGTCCAACTATTTGGGTAACGAAGAGGCAGATCGGCTGGCGTTTGCTGGAGCTGCGCTGCCTCTGGTAGGCCTGGAACCATTCCTGGAAATATCACATGACGTGGCTAAGCGGACGATAACTGGCAGAATGATGTCAAGACCAGAGTCTTTCTGGCTGAGCCATCCTGACCTGATACATTCGAAGTCGTTCCTTGGAACAGCTTCGAACCAAAAGATGGTGGACCTAGGAATAAGTCTGGATGAGGCCAAACTAAGAACACTTGTCGGAATTATGACAGGTCATTGCAGGCTGAAAGCGCATATGCACAAAATCGGTCTGAATGAAGACGATGAATGCATGCTGTGCCTTAAGAACACTGAAACAGCCATGCACATCGTCTCAGTGCCTAGCGGTGAGTCGCATCAGATTCGAGGTTTTTTCGTCGAGCTATTACAGCCCACTGCGAACTGAAAAAATTACCCCCGAACAAGATTATGGGTTTTATCCAAAAACTCTATCTCATCCGAGAATTATAAATTAGGGGTGAAGCACAATAGTCCGTGCGGACGCAGTGGATAGACGCTCACTCACTATAAATGCTATATAGGACTATTTAAGAGAATCGTACATGTTTGTTTATAAGATCACAACTATTCCCTTGAAAAACGGCCTAACTGTGGAAAACACTACCATCCATCAATATAATACAAGAAATAGAGATTTATTCAATCTGGATAAGAACACAAAAAGAATTTATGGAAAAAGAAAACCTAACTATGCCACTGTAGAACTTCATAACAAATTACCTCGAGCCATCAGATCTTCCACATCGCTGGGAACATTTCAAGCAAGATTGAAAAAATGTCTAGTTCCTAGTGAACTCATAATTATTATTAATTAATATTAGTTTCTTTATAGCTGATCAAAAATGAAAATTTCAAATAGCCCACCCCTAAGATACCTTTCTGACATAAACCAGTAAAATAAAATCTGTACAACTTTTTCAAAAACTCTGAATTCAAAAGAAAATCTATATAACTTATACCCTGACGAAATCCTTCGAGATGGATAAAACGTACGTTAGTATCAATAAAATAAAGTAGAAATGGAATCGTGTGTTTCATTAATCTTCGATGATAAATAAGGAGAAAATAAAATATAATTTCAAATGTTTGATTGTATCGGTCTCTACTTGTCTGAAATACATCTTGATGATTGAAATAAAACAACTTAATTTCTCCTAATTTATTTAATTTCACAACAATTGTTTCGTCATGACGACATGACTTCGTCAGGTAAGCATGGTACTAACTAAATATTTGAGATTGAGTTTTTCAAATATTCAAAATGTACAAAAATGAAGGTAATGGGAATTTACAGTAATTGTTTTTTTTTATTATCACACAAAGTTTCGGAAAAGGTTAAGTAAGGGGGGATTTATTGAGGTCCGTCTGGTCGTTTAGGAGAATCTGGTTTTTATTGTATCTGTTAATTTCGAGGGCTTCTAGGTAGTTCAACCTGAGGTTCTTTTTTTCTAGGTGTAAGATTTTGTAATTATTGTCGAAATCATGTCCTGTCTCCAAAAGATGCTCAGCATATGTTGAATTTTCGTTTTTTCCAAGATATGCTTTTTCATGTTCACGTATCATAGTGCCGAAAGATCTACCTGTCTGACCCACATATACAGATGGGCAAGTACCGCAGTTTAACCTATAGACTACAGACTTTTTGGTTTTATGGATCAAATCTTTATTATTTTTTTTATTTCCTAACGTATTTCTTGTTTTGAATGAAATGCAGTTACTCTTTTTCTTTAAATATCTTGCTATTTTTTCGTACAAATAGCAAGATGTTTAAAGAAAAAGAGTAACTGCAACATTTCATTCAAAACAAGAAACACGTTGGGAAATTTAATAAAAAATAATAAAGCTTTGATCCATAAAAACAAAAAGTCTGGAGTCTATAGGTTAAACTGCGGTACTTGCCCATCTGTATATGTGGGTCAGACAGGTAGATCTTTCGACACTAGGATACGTGAACACTAGAAAGCATATCTTGGAAAAAACGGAAATTCAACATATGCTGACCATCTTTTCTAGACAGGACATGATTTTGATAATAACTTCAAAATCTTACACCTAGAAAAAAGAACCTCAGGTTGAACTACCTAGAAGCCCTCGAAAATAACAGATACAATAAAAAACAGATTCACCTAAACGACCAGACGGACCTCAATAAATCCCCCTTACTTAAACTTTTCTGAAACTGTGTAATAATAAAAAAACAAATTACTGTAAATTCCCACTACCTTCTCTTCTGTACATTTTGAATATTTAAAGAACTCAATCTCAAATATGTAGTTAGTACCATACTTCCCTGACGAAACAATTGTTGTGAAATTAAATAAATTAGCGGAAATTGAGTTGTTTTACTTTTATAATCGATTCTGAAATTTGGTTACATACAGTATATACGTATTTTCAGTTTTTAGATGAGAGTACAATAAAATATTTTTATTGCTTTTGGTAAAACCACTGCGTCCCTACTTGAAAAGTTCCAATAAAGGTGAATTACATAACTCAGTTTGTTGATTCAATAAATTCTCCGAATTTCCAAATGGGTTTATTTCGATACTTTCCAACAGGTTCAGTTTTAGATACTTATTTTCTTGACGCAAAATCCTAATACGTTCATCCTCAAAGTTTGGTGATATTCGTCGTCTTCCAAAACAAAATTGCCACTTTTGAATCGGCCAAACCACATCTGAAACGTTCCTTCAGCTGCAGCTTGGTCACCATAAACATTCACTAAACTATAATGATTCGTAGCATCCTTTTTCCTCATATTAATGTAATGAAGTGAAACTTCCCGCAAAAACACATCATTCGATACAACATTTTCAGAGCACACTTACACTTACATTTCAGCCAAACGACAGATAATGATGATACTTCAAAATGAAGGTGTTGCCAGAGCAAACAATGAAATAATAAACTGTTATCAAAACCACACGAACTTATTTCTACTCCTAATAAATCTATGATTGGATGTAAATTTGTGATTTATTAAACAATTTCCGGTTTTTTCTCAATGAAAGAATAATTTCAATTTTTGTCGTACTCAGAGCTGAAGCACATCCACAGGGAATTCATCTTTTCCGTTCCATATTCCATCAGAAGTCTAAATCAAGTTTAAACCCCAGCCTCCCGTGTGTAACGATCCGATACAATTTCAAATTGAAAACAGGGCATCTGATAAAGGACACGACCAAGACACGAGATTAGCCATAAATCCTGCGGACAATTGCGTGAAATGGGGAGGACGATCGCTTTTACATTCGAATGGATGGATCTTATCACAGAAAATATTTTAAAATGTCACGACAGTCCATACGACTCGGGCTTTAATATGAAAATATTAAAAATCCGAGTGAAATCCTTTTAAATGCCGTATTAAGGCGAATTAACATGAAAATGGTTTGACAGTTGAATGGCTGCACGGCTCTTTCTGAAAGCGGACGCCTTGGGCGTTTGAGAATCGCCCTGAAATGCTGAAATTCATATTCCTGGCTTGTATTTGCCAATTATTGGGCGGTATGTTTGTTTCGTCCAATTTGTATGCACGCAATGGTTTCTAATGGATGTTATATCTCATACTAATTGACAGTTTTCGTCAAAAATACTAGATTTAACGGTATACGGATGTTGAATGTTTGGATTGTATGACTCTATAGAAACCAGTATGTAACGATCCACTGTTGATTTGAATTACAATCTTTAAAAAATGCTCCAACAATGTGATTAAACTAACACCATTAAGATGCTGTTATCGCATGCACTGTAGAGCATTATTTTCATGAGGCGTAGAATTTCCAGATTTCTTTTTTTCGTATTGTGAAGTTCCACGAAGATACACATTGTGGTATTCTTATCGAATTAACGTACCTAATCGATGAGAATTATCGATTATTGAATTTTTATTGTTTCTTATAAAACGTCTGATCAGAAGGCATCTTAGTACCGGAGATCTTAGTACCGGATGATCTTAGTGCCGGAGATCTTAGTACCGGAGATCTTAGTTCTGGAGATCTTAGTACCGGACATCTTAGTACCGGAGATCTTAGTACCGGAGATCTTAGTACCGGAGATCTTAGTATCGGAGACCTTAGTACCGGAGATCTTAGTTCCGGATGATCTTAGAACTGAACAATCTTGCTGGAGTGCCTTTTTGCTTGGGTTATCTTAATACCAGGAAATCTTCCTTATGCTAGATTTAGAGTATATTATTACCGAATCATATTAGTTATGGATTCTCTACTGGTCGTTTGGAACAAACTTAAATTTAAGATCCATTGATTATATGAAGAAAAGTAACTATCCTTGGAGAAAGCACTATCACTCCGACACCTTGGAAAACAATATTCCAGGAGAACCTCAAAGATAAGTCCTTATGTAAATCTCGGACCTCAAGCTAACTGTGGAACTGTATTACATTGTAAATAAGAGTCACTATTTTAATAGTGAAGTTAAAATATATAAAAAGGGAATAAGAGTTTTCATTTTCACTACAGGGTTGACAATTTGGGATTAATTCAGGAAAGACAAGTTTTATTTATCTTTTCCTTGGCGCAGTATGAGGTATTATACGAAGTAGAATGTTTCATGTGTGGACGGACAAAATCGCTAGTGCAAGTCCAAGCACTTTTTATTATGTGTTGGATTAGCGATTTTGGTTTCAAGTATTGCTTGGATATAGAAACATACGTTTTTTATCGTGTAATTGATGCCTTCACTACTATTCTCCGTTGAAGAGGTATGGCGTCTATCAATAGGTATTATATCATTTAAAATATCTTAGCAGCTGCGTTTATAGAGACCAAAATTTTACTACCTCATTTATGTTTCGAATAGTTTGAAAATTCATAAAGCAAAACAAACGCTTCAGCTGAGAATTCTAAAAAAACTATTCGTTCTTTTGTTGAAGCAAAACCTGATGGCAATAAAGAGTATGATGCTCGTTAATCGTCGTTTTTCGCCAATAGGACAGCTGGAATTCTAATTTGTTCGAATTCTACAAAATTGGACAAAGTATTGTTATGTCCTTTTTCTAACAAATTGTTAGAATATGTGGAATTACTTTTAGTATTGAGGAAATGTTCACAAATTCTATGTCTATTCTATGACTGGAAGAATTTTCCGACATGTATTTTGCGAATGAACATTTGAAGAGTTTCCTCAATAATAAAAGTAATTCCACATATTCTAACCATTTGTTAGAAACCGGACATACTTTCAACCATAATTTTGAAATTCTACATAAAGAAAGTAAAAGTTATGCCTTAAGACTGTTAGAATCTCTAGAGATAAATAAAGACACTAAATTGGAATATTACGTAACAAACAATTAGATTTAAATACCTCACATCTGTTAAATATATTCAGATAAGCTAAAATTTGCAAAGAATCTTTTTTGGGTTTTAGTGCTCAATAAAAATTTATTGTTCTTATTGTAATATAAATAGCAACGGATTTCGGAAACAAGCTTAGTTATTCAACAAGTAAACCTTCCTGATGATGTTACTGTGATAGCGAAACAATTGTTGTAAACATAAAAATAAAAATTGTGAAAATCAGCATAACCTTATTTGAATATTATCTCATATATTATTTACCTGTCAATATTCCTACTCGTTAATATATAAATAAAAATAGATAAATATTGAAGAAATTGTACACTTTAACGTATGCTCGACCATCCTGAAGAATCCCAAGGGCTCTGCTTGCAACGTCCTCGGATGAAACTTGTCTTGGTTTAACAAAAATTCGGTTTTCAATCACGTAAAACCGTTTGATGTTTTTGGAAACTAAATACATAGTGAGTTACTATAATCCCTATAAAATTATGTAATAGAAAAAAATTTAGATGAATCTTCGGAAAACATCCATATCGTTAGTTTTGCCAAAAATTTTCGAATCAATTGATTCAATAAACCACGAATAATTCATACACCTAAAATAGACGGAAATAAATTTCCACCCGTCCACACTTTTCACGACAAAACCGTGGAAAAATTGAAACCGTTTATTATTCTAATGTCAATTTGTAACCCGATTCGGAGACATTTGTGGAGGAAATCACGTGCCACGGCGGAAATTCGATCGGCATCAAACAAGAAACCATTAACTTCATTCGAAATGGCATCACCCAATGTCAATTCAGAGTCGACACGTCAAAAATAATGCATTATTTGATGTTCGACGGTGCTTTCTCTGTTTGTAATGCGTTTTTTCGCCCCCTCACTCGACGGCGTCGCTTTGTTTCATTTAGGGGATGCGAAATGTTGATAATCAAAAGTGGATTTATAATGTTGTCGGTTGCAGATGTCTACGTAGGAAACCATTAAGCTGAAGGATGATTTTTCATCTTGTTGCTATCTGATTTTCGAGTAGTCTGGAAGGAACAAGCAAAATCTAATAAGATAAATCACGCGCAGCCCAATGAAATGGAATTCCATGTATATTTAATATGATCTTAATACTATAAAAAATGTGAGTTCTCCAAAACATTAGAAAACGAGCATTTACTCGTAATTGAAACGGTCTTTACGTGATGGAATTTATAAAATAACACTGAAAAAGTTTTTGCTGATTCCACAAATTTTTTTAATATTATTTTGATATAACGATCGTTTCGCTAACATCGTCAGGTAGGTGGTATATCTAACCTTTTTGAAGTACATTTGTTTCTGAAATCGGGTTCTATTTACATCACAGTGGGTACAAAATTCTATTGAGGACTACAACCCCAACAAAAGGAGATCTCTGGAAATTCCAGTTCCTCTGAGAATATTTAACAGTGGAGAGTTATTTAAGTTTAATTGTTCTTTGAGAAGTATTCCGATTTTGTTGTTCTTATTCATCTCTAGTGACAACAATGTCACAATTCAAAATTATGATTGAAAGTATGTCCCGTTTCTAACAAATGGTTCGAATATGTGGAATTAATTTTATTATTGTTCTCTCTCTTATTATTGTTCTCCAATTCTCTGTTGGACAGTTTTTCTTGTCGGTCCTTTGTAAACTTTTCGGAAATCACTGTAAGTTAACTTATAAACTCTAGGTTTATTATCTTTATATGTAATGTCGTTATTAAATTTACTGAGGTTCAAAAAGTTTTGAATGAAGTTCTTAAATCATATTTATTTTTCAGGTACGAGTATGTAGCAATTTTCTCAGGAATACTTTTAGTATATTTTAAAGAAAAGTATTCAAAATTTTATTTCGTATTGGGATATATCATATTTGGAGCTACTTTATTATTTTAATTCATTAACAACTTATCTATCAATGTAAGATATTCTCGATTCCTGAGTATGTTAACTAATCTGTGGATCATATAACTTAATTCTGATGATTTTTGGTTAATAGGATGATTTAATTTATTGTGTATATGTTGGTTCATCAGATATTGAAAATTCATGCGAATTAATGATTCTGGTAACTGTTAAATCAAGAAAATTGATAGAGTTATTATGCTTAGTCTCAATAGTCAAAAATATGGAAGGATGTAGTCGTTGATAAACAAATAAAATTGTTTTAGTAGTTTGTTTGTCCTTATGAAGCAACAGAAAATATCGTCGTATACGAAACCATACCAATATAAAAATATTTCGTAAAGAGAATTTGGTGAATTTTAGCTTCAATATTGTTCATGAATATTTCGGCTGAAAAAGGATTTCATAATCAAAGCTTTTTCATATTTATATATTTTATTTTTGAATTACAAGTTACTTTCAAATCGGAAATTTATAATTTAACCTGCGCCAAAAAGTTAACATAGGGCAGACGGAAAAAACTTTCCTACAGAGAATCAGAGAACATCTGAAGGGTAAGGTAGGTTGTTTGTAATTCATTATTGTTCTGCATTAGAAATCCTATAACAGGTTGCTTATATAGTCCGTCTAGAAAGCATCTGGAATTCATTATTTTTCATAATTTTAATATACATCTTTTTTGTAACATTTTAAGACAAAAGTAATGTATAATATAAGTTGTTCAGCTATGGCCAAAGTTGCATGACAACACTATTTGTCGATTGTTGATTGTCCACACGTATATATTTTATGAAATAATGTCACAACTGGGAAAAAGAAGGCAGTTAGAATATTTGTATAAAAAAGGTTTTCGAAACGTCAAAAAATTTGTATATGAGGATAAAAATGGCATGAATATGAGGCATATACCAGTTTCAGGAAGACCGGGTAAGATTAAAGGAAACAATTAAAACGCTTTATTGGCCTTAGGACGATACAATCGGCGCCTGGGGTTTCAAATTGGCTAGGAGATTTGGAAATCAACGAAATATGAAAGTATGTCCAGAAACCGTCCGTAGGTCACTGAAAAGATAAGGCAACATATCAAGGAAAACAAAAAAATCCCTATAATGACACCTCTACAAAAAGAACGAAGGATAGAATTTTGTCAACATTTTCAAGGAGATAATTTTAATAGTGTCTTTATATCTGATGAAAGTTGTTTCCCACGGGGTTGAAACACTCAAAAATTCTATCAAAACAACTTGTTACCGTTCAAATTTCCAAATTTCCCACCAAAATAATGGTTTCGGAAGCAATATCTCAGCGTGGTGCTTCTTTATAGTTGATGGTACCATCAATAATGAAAAGCATTGTGGCATTCTGAACGATTTTCTCCTTGAAACGGCGCATGCTGTATATCCATAGGGGTGGCGTTTTCAGCATGATAATGCAAGATGCCATACTTTCGACCTATAGTTAAAGTCGAAGTATAGGTCGATAAGTGACAACCATTTCATGGCTAGCAGCTTCATCAGATCTTAGTCCCATTGAAAACATATGGGGTCTAATGAAGATTGAAGTTGAACGAGGAGCGCCACGAAATAAAGATGATTAAATTCAGTCAGTTTTACAGTCCGAAAATTATGGAGGTGATCCAGTTTCGGTTGTACCTCGACGTTTAGTCAAGTGTTAACAGTTAAATGGAGGTTGTATAAGTAAATAAAATGAATATTTTGTTTCATTTTCTAATTCAAGAATTAAAAATATATACTAAATAATTACAATTGAGCTTTGTTTTTTCCAGATACTTTCTATACGAACTATATTATACAATATAAATGATTTATTATGTTAAATCGATAACAATACCTTATATTTACTCATTTCTGGCTTTAAACAACGACTATATATGTAGGATAGATGCTTCATCGTTTGACGATCATTTCGAAACCATAACCGAGGAAGTTTTGACATTGTTGAATAAATTCGTCGAAACGAGCAGAAAGGGCTGGAGGGATAAGAGGTTGCAACCGACATAAATTCAGCAGTAAGGTATAATAGCAAACGAAGGACAAATATGTCATCAACACATTCTCCAGGCCACATATCATAGACATTCCATAACTCGAAGGGAAGGAACTTAGTAAGACGTTTGCGAGAGATGCGACATAAACAGCATTCCCGAAGTTCCTCACACGTCAAATTCATCCAATTCTGGAACGAACCCTTTCGGTTCGAACTTATAACTACTTCGACAACACGCTGTTCTGTTAATCTGAAGAAAAATAACGCTTTCAAAGGGCTCTAGTTGATCACATCTGTGATCTACTTGGGGGTATTATTCTTGGACATTTCGTTTCACCTTTGGGTTATTATTTTCGACTAACAAACTGTAGGAAGTGAAAAAATTATCAAAGAAAAATGGTGAAGAGCACTGACATGAAGTCCGAAGCTTTTGTGGGATTGTTGAACAGTCCATTCACCTTGAAAAATTCTAATCTATGAATAACTTCTTGAAGAAGATACATATAATTAATACAAATTTAAGAAGTACCGACGTGAAGTCAGAAGCTTTTGTGTGTTAATTCCTTTCAACCACAATGACTATAAAATAATTGCTCCCTTGTTTTTTAATCGTACGATCATCACGAAATTAGCTTCTTGTCTTTTGTGCTAAATTTATAGTCGAGTCGTATTGGCCTTAACTCCTTATAAATATCATCAGAACTTTTCGTCAATTTCAACTACAATTTTTCATTAAAAATTCATTAACACTCATTGACATAATTAAAAGCACCGAAATACCACCCAATACAAAATTAGTCCTATTCGATGTTATAAATCTGTTTCCTAATGTACCTCCCGAAGATGTAATAACTCTTATTGAGGATTAGCCATTCCAGAGTAGAGTGAATTGAGTAATAAAATCAGATATCGTCTGCTTACTGAAAAGTATTGAGTTTACAAGGAAGGTAGAAACTGGAAACTCATTAAATTCTTCGGATTTAACAATAAGTAGAGTCAAAAGTAAACACAATTTTTCTATTTCACCTAAACATTCTAAAACAATTTCTGAAAACTCGTTTTATCCAATTCAACAATTATCAGCATATCATAGCCATGACGCATATATGATTAACAATTCTTTCATCACAAATAATAGCTGCAATTAATTCTCTAGAACCTCTACAGATTTAAATCTAAATAAATCTCATGAAAACATTTGGAAATAAATTTTTAAAAAACATGTTCTAGATACCCTGTAACACTTTATAGACATATATATTATCATCACATGCGGTTGAAATTAACTAATGAAGAATCAAAAGTAATATACAATAATGAGCAAATTATTTGGACATCACCTCATACATAAATGTTTTGATTGGATTTCAAAGAATCACAAGTTCCATCACCAAAAATTGTTCAACATATGATTCAAAATGACCTTTTATTTTCCTTTTTTGAAGAAAATATAGCACATTCTTCGGAGAAAGAACCTGATAAATTCGGATCTAAATCTCTTCAGTAAGGAGTTATTTAAATAAATAAACTAATCATTAAAAAATATATAAAAATACCTTTCCTTTACCAGACATTTCTGCAACAACTAAGTAATTTTTGGATAACGAAAATTAGGTTATGTCACAGAAATATACAAAGAAAAAAGATACGACTTAGACTCGGTACTAGATAACCGTCACGTGCATGTGATATAATACAAAGAAATTTCTCAATTTTGTTTATTCAAATAACTGCTATTACTGAAGAAATTTGGGTCCGAATTTATCAGGTTCTTTCTCTAAAGAATGTGCTATATATTCTTTAAAAAAGGAAAATAAAAGAGGCCTCTTTGAGTTATATGCTGAACATTTTTTGATGATGGAACTTGTGATTCTTTGAAATCCAATCGAAGCATATATCGGGTGTTTTTTTTAGAGTGACAGAAATTTCGATAGGGATAACTGTGATTTGACAGAAGGTGGAAACCATGTTGTTTTGACATTTCTGTTCACTAAGCATTGAAAAAATATCATAGAAAGACTCACGCCGCAACAACGTTTACAAATTGTTGAAATTTATTTTTAAAATCAGTTATCTATTAGCCAAACTTATAGAGCACTTCGTGAAATTTATGGTTTACATAATCGTCAATTAGAGCAGCTTATTCGTCGAACTATCGATATATTTCGGACAACATTTTCTCTACTCGATGCAACAACAACAAGACAAAAAAGTGTATGTACAGAAGAAAATATCGCTACTGTAATTCATAGTGTTAATGATGATCTCAATTTGTCTATTCGTCGACGTTCAGAACAAGTTGGACCCTGTGTATCCAGCAAATGGAAATTTTTGCGTGAAGATCTTGGTCTCCACACATACAAGATCCAACTGGTTCAAGAAATAAAGTCACTTCAACATAATAAGCGTCGTTTGTTTGCTGATTAGGCCCTAGAACAGCTTGAAGTTGATCCACTTTTTTATCATAAAATTGTTATTAGTGATGAAGCTCATTTCTGGTTGAACGGCTATGTAAACAAGCAAAATTCCGTATATGGAGTGAAAACAATCCTCAAGAAGTTCTGCAGGTTCCATTGCATCCTGAAAAATGCACTGTATGGTGTGCTCATATTCCTTTAAAAACGATGCTGGAGCTAATGTTACAGTGAATGCTGCTCGTTACAGATCGATGATCAATGATTATTTGTTTCAAAATTTGAATACGTAACAATTGATTTATTGGAAAAAAGATTTGTTGATAACATTACTTCTAGAAATGGCCCAATTAATTAGCGTCCAAGATCATGTGACATAACTCCTCTGGATTATTTTATTTGGGGTTATGTCAAGTTATTGATATTCATGGTGATGAACCAGGAACAATAGACGCATTGGAAGCCAACATAACTCGTGTTATTGATGAAATAAGGCCTGAATTACTCGAAAAAGGGGTCCAAAATTGGTGTAGTTGAATGCGGTTCCTCAGAGCTATTCGTAGTGATATATGCCTAAAATTTTTTTCAAAACATAAATGTCATGAAATTATCTTTCAAATAAAACAAAAATTTGGCTATAATCTTAATTTAAATGTGTTTCATTACAATTTGAAGTTCTAACCCTCTAAAAAAACACCCAATATGTATAAGGTGATGTCTAAATAATTTGGTCATTATTTTATATTTCTTTTTATTCTTTATGAGTTACTTTCCACCACATGTGATGATAATATATATGGCCTATTAAGTGATACAGTGTATCTAGGAGATGATTTTTTTAAAATTTAATTCTAAATGTTTTCATCAGATTTATTCAGATTTAAACCTGTAGAGGTTCTGGAAAATTAATTCCAGCTACTATCTATAATATCCAAATTGCTTCAATATATATAATTCTTTCATTACCGAAAATTTTTTATAAAGAATTAAATTTAATTAAACAAATAGGAACTAATAACGGTTATTCGTCATCCATAGACAGTTTGATAGCCATAAAATTTAGATAATATACTCTAGGCCAAATACCGAAGAAAAAAATATATAATCACCTACTATGGTAAACCATCTCTGAAAATGGAAAAATTCCTCAATAACATAAGACATAAACATATCTTTCAGAATTAATAATTCGTTGAGAATAATTTTAAAAAACTCAAAATCTGATATGAATACTATTAAAAATAGGAGAAAATTTCAAATATGAATAAGTGCGAAACCATGGGACTGATTTCGAAAAAGGAGATTTCCGGGCTTCAAACGTACTTTGAAAATTTTAAGTCTCTTTTCGAATATTATAGATTTTAAGGTATCGCTGATCCGCGCACAAAATTTTGTTTTTCGAATTCTTATCCTACGATCCTCATGAAATTCGCACGTAATTCTCATATTTCCGAATGCTGAAGTTTAGCTCTATCGAATCTGTTGTTTCCAAATTATCCGGAAAAATATGAAACATTTTCAATAACGGCGAAATTATTGAGCCGATTCTGGTGTAATGTTTTTATATAGTACAATAAAATGAAAGCGCCTTAAATTTTCTTATGCAAAATCATTTCATGTATTATTCTTCATTTTGTATCGGTTTGCAAACCCCAGTTTCAGTCAAACAAATGCAATTTCAGTGGCAACCAGCTTTATTCTTGTGTTATCGTACTTCAAAGACTATTAACGATTCCCTGCCATATGCAAGTGTTGACCTCAGAATGTTTGCTTTTATGTTGACCAAAACAACCATCCATATTCCAAGCTCCATACTATTCAGATCGGAAGGGGTGAAAAGTGAAGATTTTTGTATTGAGTTTGGCGCGGGCGGCATTTATTTCCCTTGAAGCGGGCTCAAAAGGGTGCCAACATTTAAATTAAACTCTGCGTAGCTTTGTGAAAGCAATTGACAAGTAATTTAGTGAGACCAATGGTCATTTGTGTTGTATAAATGAGTTACCGGAGAGTGAATAAAATTAGACGCAGTGGTCGACATCAAAGCTACGCAGGATGGAAACCCTTTCAAGGGACAATTGAAATGCCGATACGTTTGTAAATGGTGATGGTGTGATTTGATTCGCGAGCTTTGACGGATCTCAAACAAATCCCGACGTTTCTCATTCGGGGAGCGATTGGAAATTTGGTTTCGTCATTTAGTCCTAGCGTTCTGCTAGAACCGTAGAAAAGAGAGAGGGGGTGTTTGTAGCCCCTTATAGTGTTTGTACCATGCAATTATTCCTTCCGCCAGATAACTTGAATTAACTTAAGTGTGGGGAAAAATAAATCTATTATTTTTTTTCAGTAGATATGAATGTTGTGATTGATATCTCGTAAACTATCGATCAAACAATTTCAGATTTATACTCGTTGTCAAGGTGATGTTTCCCACTAAAAAATTCTGTTGCTGTTTTTGTTTAGAGCATTCAGTTGTGAGTTACAGGGTGTTAAAAATGGAAGCCAACAAAGAGAAAAATCGGTACATTTTACAGTTTTTATGAAAATGTAAGCCTGGTGGCTGAAATTGTTCACGATACTGTAACAGCTACTTACGTCCAATTTTGGCTCGTCAATTCCGTTCAGGTATTTTTTATGTTAAAGATGCACCTTGCACAGACAGGTCCATCGTCGAAAATGTCGATAAAATAACAGAAATAAGTTGACCAGCATGCTAGAAAAGAAGCATCGCCCTGCAGTTAAAGATCGACATAAAATAGTTTAAAACCATTTGCGCAAAGCTGGATTCAAAAATAAGCTCGATGTTTGGGTGTCACACCAATTAACACCAAAAAACATGACGGATCGAATGCCCATATTGGCCAAATGGAATCGACCCATTTCTTAAACGAAAGGTGGCTGGGGATGAGAAACGGGACACATACGAAAATATTGTGCAAGAACAATCGTGTTCAAAGCGCGGTGAAGTAGCTCAAACGATCACCAAACCAGTTCTAACGGCCAGGAAGGTTCTACTGTGAATTTGATGGGACTGGAAAGAAATTATTCATTATGAGTTGCTTCAATATGGCCAAATACTAAATTCGTATCTCTACTGTCAACAACTGGACCGTTTGAAGCTAACGATTCATAAGAAATAGCCAGAATTGACCAACAGAGGAGGTGTTATGTTCCATTAGGACAATGTCAGGCCACAAACATCTGTAGTGACTTGCCAGAAACTCCGGTAGCTTGGTTGGGAAGTTTTAATACGTCCACCGTATAGTTCGGACCTAGAACCAAACGACTGCCATATTGCAACTAAGCATTTTGTTTTATTATTTCCAACCGATCAAGAGGAGTCAAACACTGCATCATGAATTTGAAGTCTTATATTTGACATTGACGAAATTGGTCAATTCAAGCTTGAACAAAACTGGAAAAGATCAAAAAATTATTTTCAAATTTGTGGATCTTCATCTTAAATTCAATAGAAATGACATGACTTCACGACAATTTGTGCATCAATTTGTTCGTGCAAACTGGATTTTTATTTGAACAACTCGTTCACGTTCTCGTCAAGTGAGCAGATCTGAAAACATTTCTGCTGTGGACCAGAATGTGGCTGAATATTTATCAATACCAACTAGTCATCGTGCTCAAGAACCGAACGCACTTCTCTGAGGAGAATTTTGTATAGAGACCTCGGTATGAAATTTAAAAAGTCTAACTAGTGCAATAAATGAAGCCTCGTACATTCGATGTGTTTCCAGTTCGCTCAATGGGCTAAAGATCGCATGACCCAAGATGAACATTTTACCAGATGAATCATATTCAACAGTGAAGTTCATTTTCACCTCGGAGGACTAATTTTTGTGTGGATCCGTTAAAAATAAATATTGCGTTAACCAGCTAGAAATGGTTGGTATCTTGAAACACGAAATCGAATTTTCCATTCATGAGATTGAACCCTAAACAATCAGCAGTACTGAAATGTTGTGTTATTGATCACCTGATGAAAATTCCTAACTTCTTCATTGGTGGTTAGAAGAACTATGTTCTAATTGAAGTTAAGTTTATTTGAGTACCTGGAAACATCTTCAAATATTCCATTAACATTGAATCAATGTTGAAGCAATAACAATACAGATGAAGAAATAGCCTTAGCGCTCAAAGAATACCAAGATACATTCACCGCAAGAAAGAAAGAAATTTTTAACCGAAATATTGAAGCACACATGAAAGACCTCAGAAAAGCGGAAAATTCAAAAAATATAGACAGTCCCAAAGATGAAGTTTTAGATAGAAAGAGCACAGCACCTAGTTACGACAACGTTACAAGGAAAATACTGGTATTTTTTTTAGAGTGATAGAACTTTCGATAAGGATAACTGTGATTTGACAGAAAGTAGAAGCCATGTTGTTTTGACATTTGTGTTCAGTAAGCATTGACAAATTCTAATGGAAAGACTCACGCCGCAACAACGTTTACAAATTGTTCAAATTTATTTACTTATAGAGCACTTCGTGAAATATTTGGTTTACATAATCGTCCATCAGAGCAGGTTATTCGTCGAACTGTCGATAGATTTCGGACAACATTTTCTGTACTCGATGCAACAACAACAAGACAAAGAACTATACATACAGAAAAAAATATTGCTGCTGTAAGTCATAGTGTTAATGATGATACAGATTGGTCTATTCGTCGACGTTTACAACAAGTTGGACTCTGTGCATCCACCACATGAAAAATTTTGCGTAAAGATCTTGGTCTACACACATACAAGATCCAACTGGTTCAAAAACTAAAGCCACTTGACCATATTAAGCGTCGTTTGTTTGCTGATTGGGCCCTAGAACGGCTTGAAAATGATCCACTTTTTATCGTAAAATTGTGTTCAGTGATGAAGCTCATTTCTGATTGAACGGCTATGTACACAAGCAAAATTGCCGTATATGGAGTGAAAACAATCCTCAATAAGTTCTGCAGGTTCCATTGCATCCTAAGAAAATGCATTGTATGGTGTGTTTTATACGCTAGGGGCATCATCAGTCCATATTTCTTTAAAAAAGATGCTAGAGCTAATGTTACAGTGAATGCCACTCGTTACAGATCGATGATCAATGATTATTTGTTTCAAAATTTGAATAGTATCAACTCAGAAGTGTTTTGGTCCCAACAAGATGGTGCGACACCTCATGCTGCTACCCTAACAATTGATTTATTGAAAGAAAGATTTGACGATGGCATTATTTCGAGAAATGGTCCAATTAATTGGCCTCCAAGATCATGCAAATAATCCACTGGATTATTTTCTTTGGGGTTATGTCAAGTTATTGGTTTATGCTGATAAACCAGAAACAAAAAATGAAAATTGTTTTCAGTTGTTATGTAAATAAACAAACCGTGTCAGCTTACTAGATCATGGAAATTCTACATAGGTATATATCTACTATGAATTTTTTCAAATTTCTATCTTTTTAATGCTTTCATATATATGATTTGTTACTCATAATAAATACAAAATGTAAAAAAATAGTATAAACACACTTCGTAAAAAAGCAGTTTCACTAAACTCTAGCTCGCTGCGCTAGCTCATACTCAAAAGCTGTACTCATTTAGTGAAACTTTGCTTTTCTAAACTTGTTGTTCAATATAGTATTGAACCTAATTCAGAGAATATAACAATCAGTGCAACGCAACCAAGCCTGATTGAAATTATTCCACTTCCAGATTCCAGTTGGACCAAAAAAAATGTTACAGAGCGAACTGAATCGAAAGAATGATTACCCGATCTCCTTTTCTAGGACACTATTATTTCTCATTAAACATAGTTGAAGCATTCATTATGCATGTGAAACCTTAATCGAATTAGTTCGAAGAATGAAGACGTACCTTCGAGGCATATCTGATCTATGTCGAAGCGTCGTGAAAAAAAATAATTAAAGCACTTGTAATCAGCAAGGTAAAATAATTGCGTTTATTAAAAAAATATATCGAAATATATCGCGGCCAAGTTTACAACGTAAATATGTAAAACCTGTTCAATTTCACGGTCTAAAGGATGGTTTAGTTGATTTCGAGCGAAATTCATAATAGATTTAGCGCAGATGTTAGAGTAATATGCAGATTTAGGTAATTATAGAGGAACGCCTTCAGTTTTCAATTATCGTGGAACGGGGAGGGAAACTTGATGTCTTTCTTATTCGAGTCTTTTTAGCTTTTATCGAATATAAGCGCGACTGTGTTTATTATTTTCAGTGTGTTAACATGCGATGGAGATGTCTCCACTAGACACCTTTTAGTTTCTTCTATTGTGTAAATATATTAGTTTCATTATCACATTCAGTTTGTGCAGGATTTAAATTGCGTATATTTATACAGTGGATTGATTTAATCAAAATACACTATTTAACTGCATAAAACTTTTAATTAGTGGAATTTGAGAGATAATAAATTGAGAGTCCTAACTTCCTTGATCCTTGATACACTTCATCAACACTTAAAATCGCTTCAATTCTGACCTGAATTGAGGAAAAATCCAATCTGACATTTGCCGATGAAAGAAACTCAACCTAAGAATTCAAGAATAATCTTTGTTGAAAATGCCTGTTTCCTTTAGCCTGATGGATATTGCTCAATTCCCGTTGTTTTCTGATTTATTCAGGATACTCTGGCAAAATTACTTGAAACTAAATCCCCAGAATGATGAGTAACTATTCCATCTCAACTGAATTCCGTATTTTGAAAGAATAGAAATGAGTCCCTGAAATTACAAATGAAAATATTTGGAATTCTTCCACAATGAATTTAAATTCACGAATTCAATATTTTTTAACAGAGCTTAAAATCTACCTATTAATTATCAATTTCTATATTTTTTTGTTAAAACACGAATGTAAGTCGATTTTTGGAAGGTTTACCCTTATTCAAATGGATTAAAGGTTTTGAGTCACACTTATTTTAAATTTTTGAACTAACTAATGGAACATACAGGTTGTCCCAGAGTAGGTGTAACAAAGTGATAACGTAGATAGTACTATTGAAAATAAGAAAAAATTCAACTCGTTTTTCCGCAGTAATTCCTAAATGGCCGAAGATATTTCCATGCGATTCAAAGCAGTCGCTCTGCTTGTTGAAAATCAAATTTAAATGTTTCATAAATATTCGATGATCCCTGGATCAACAGATACTCTTGTCAAATTTGGCAAACGGGTCAACGGATTTGGATTTCACAAAACAAGTTCAGGTAGTTGATCATGTGAATCAGTTGATTCGAGAAAACAATCTGACAACGGTGGTCTTTCTAAAATTTTACCGCTACATCTTAGAAATAGAAAGAAACAAAATGAGAATGTATATAATTCTGTGGTAGCGCTGTTCATGAAGAATTAAAATTTAGAAAAGGATTTTTATTGTCAAACCATACTACTACGAACTACGTTATTAGTATTACTTATGTGTGTGCGAAATGGAAGGCGGTTTCAAACGAGCAATTTCAGCTGATACCCTTTCAACACGTCTGCATACCAATGATTTTGCAATATTGATATGATCTCCTACCGCCATTTTCGGGGTCTTCGTTGATGTCGTTGAACTTCTTTCGAAGAAATCGAAAATGGGCTTCAAAATTGGATCACCTCAATAGACAAGAATTTTTTTCTAGACGGAATTTAGGAATTGCTTGAGAGTTAGGGAAAAGTAATATTCAGTGGTGGACAATATTTTGAATAGTTTAATTCATTATCTTATTAAAAAAATGCATTTTTGACCTGGAAAAACGTATCGAATTAATCTGGACGTTCATTTTGATGAAAGGGTTCGATCAAATACACAGAAAATACGAGCATATCTTGTATTCAGTTTTATTTTTTCTACCATAGAACTTTATTCTCGTTTAGAAATTTTCTTCTTCTAAAATCTTTCTGATCCTGTGGTGAAACATTCTAATGTACAAGAATGACGCGAATCCTTCTGTCAGATTTGAACATTTAACTTCAATTTATAAAACTGGTATTGCATTCGACACAATATAATCAATCCACAATAATGCTATCGTTTCTCAAACGGGCGTGACAACTTTGTCCAGGCCACGTCGATGACACACGAACATCTTGACTCCCCCGCTCTATGTAGGCGACACAGAATCGATTGAAGTTACGACATGAATGGACTATTATGGGGTGCGAATCTATGTCATGGCAGATATTTGATCCTTAGAGGAGAGACGTACAAAGATGAGAAATATCCATTTTGGATTTGAGGTTGGGCAATTCAATAAGGGTCATGCTCATTTAATATTATTGAATAAAAAATTGGGTTTTTATGAAGAGGAAACTATAATTAATTCAATATTCTTAATTTTTGATGAGCATTTTATTTTATTGTTTTATTTGCCATCTCTTTTTCAAGTTTTGTCTAAATCATACCTATTCGCGATGTCAAGTTTCTGTTTTAGATTTAATTCAAATTGTAAACATGGTGGAGCCTAGTATATGCGAAACATTTGTTGTTGTTTATTAATAAACTTGTGGAAATTACTAGTCACTATTTTGCTCCATTAAAATTAAATTCCACAATTAAAAAATGAATGGGAGTTAAATTTTTTTTCTAACTTTGCTGTTATAATTAAGTTGAAGAAGCCTAAATATATGTATGGGGGTATTGAAAAATGGCGGCGATGACAAAGTCATAGTTAATGAGCGAACTGAATAAATGGAAAAAAGATGATCTGATTGAATTCATAGTTAGTAAAAATGGGCCAATTAGTGTAAAAACAAATAGTGCCTTATGTGCTGCACTTGATTTAGAGAACTTAGTAAACATTGATGAATCTGAGGTACTTGGAAAATGTAACAGCATAGGCTGTAATAAACTTGAAGTTGAAATTATCAATATACGTAAGTCTATGGTATTAATGGAGAAACTTCAGCATCAATTGGAGAAAAGAACAGAGGAACAAGAATTGTTGATAAGTATTCTTAGGAGGGATACTAACAAAAAGAAAAATATACTAATACAGTCTGGAATTGAGGTTAACAAAAACAAAACATAGGATTTGTCACAAAAATCACGGCAGAATCGCATCACAGACGACGACAATATTGCACATGCTCCAAGTAGTTCAAAACCCACATACAACGTTGGTACCCAGGTCCTTCCACCAGTAGCAAAGGTGGAGACTGATGGAAATACTGATCAATGGAAACAAGTGGTGCTGAAAAGGAACAGAAATAATAGGGCGAAAAGTGCAATGGTAGTAAAAGGAAAAGCAAAAATAGGAAGTGAAGATAGCTTTAAAGGTGCATGCAAGAAAGCCTGGTTTTATGTTGGAAGAGCATCAAATGACTCAAATCCCACAAAGTTGAGCAACTATTTGAATTCATTATTCTCAAATGAAGTTTTTGAAATAGAGGAATTGCAGAAACATGGTTCGCACATGAATCTGAATATATCCTTTAAACTTTGATGTGCTTACTCAATGATGAACAGAATAAATGATCCTGAAACATGGCCTGAAAATGTTATCGTTCGGCCATTTCGCTTCTTTCGTACCGTGAGGAAAGAATCCGCAGTTGAAATTCCACATCCATAAAAGTAAATGTTTTAATATACTAAATTATAATGTACAGTCACTACAAAATAAAGTCGATCAATTAAACTTGCAAGTTAACGAACATAAAATATACTGAATTGTTTCAGCCGTTACTATTTGGTAGTTGATTATAATTAAAACAAATTGTAGAAATTACTATGTTTTAGTACCAAAAAAATATATATTACACATTTTCTTGTGACTCGAGTTTCGGGAAATGAACTATACCATCATCAGACAACTGAATATTTATCACTTTTGTTTAAATACCACTGTTAGGTCTTCAGTTGTCTGATGATGGGGTAGTTCATTTCCCGAGTCACAAGAAAATGTGTAATATATTTTTTTTGGTAGTAAAACATAGTAATTTCTATAATTTGTTTGAACATAAAGTAGATATAATTTGCTTCACAGAAACTTGGTTAAATGAAGAACAACTGGAGTATATTAATTTAGAGAATTATAAAATTGCAGCATATTACTGTAGACGTATCAATAAATACGGAGGAATATTAAAGCTAAGTATATAACAATCCCAATGGAAAAACTTACAGAGCTAGCTATTGAAAAGGAGGCAGAGTTTGCTGGATTATACTTGGTAGATACCAACACGGTTATATTGGAAGTATACAGATCACCACTGGGTTCAGTGGATATTTTTTTAGAACAACTAACGGAGGCTCTAAATTATCTGATAGATAAATACCGGGAAAAAAAAATAATAGTAGGGGACTTCAACATAAACTTTCTCGTTAATACTAAAGAAAATAAGGCAATAACTAATTTTTTTTACTCTTTCGGCTTAGAAAAGTTCAATGATGTTTTCACGAAACATCTAGGAAAGGTAAAAACGCGGGAACTTGTATAGACAACATATTTTTAAACATCAAATATCAAAATTGTATTACATTAGAACTTCACATGTCTGATCACCTGGCACAGTTCTTGAGATTTTTAGCTTCGGTTAATGAATCCGAAAATGAAAGGCAAATTATTTGGAGAAAAATATATCACAAAAAAAATTATTAGTTCAATAAGGGAATGAATTATCTCAAATATCTTTGGAGAATTTTTTCGACCAAAAAAAGAAGCTTTTTCAGCTAATCATAAATATCTGTTGCAAATAATCGATCAAGCAATACCTTTGGAGGAAAAAAAGATTAAAATAAATAAAAAAAACTCATCTGGAAAACGCAAGAAATAGTAGAAATGAAAAACACCTTAAACGCGTTAGATACTATAGCCAAAGTAAAAAGAGATCAAATATCCTTATCAGCTTACAAGTCTTATAAGAAAGAAGATATCAAAAGAATAAATACAAATATAAAAGAGAAGAATGAAGAATACGTAAATAGAGCCGAAAATGAACAGAAAGCGTTATGGAAGGTGATAAGAAATGAAAACTCAAAAAAAATAAAGGACAATATGACCACGGAACTCAATTCCAACATACTGAATAACTTTTTTCAAGTATTGGCAAAAATATTGGGGAAGAATTAATAACAAAATCTCAAAGCCACAAATTACCAAAAACCTTGGCATCAAATAGTGAAAAATCTTGTTTTCTTTTTGAGTGTACCGTAAATGAGATCAAAAAGATAATATCATCTTTAGAGTTAAAAGACTCGTCAGATGTTTTTCATATTAAACCTGAAATTTTAAAAGACTTTAGTGAAGATATTAGTCATCCAATTTCAATACTAATCAATAAATGCTTCCAGGAAAGCTATTTTCCGAATGAGCTGAAAACTGCGAAAGTTATTCCCATTTATAAAGGAAATGGAGATAAAAATGACTGTACCAACTACAGACCAATAGCAATTCTACCTTGCCTATCAAAAATTTTTGAGGTAGCTATAAAAGACAGAATGCTGAAATGGACGAAGAAAAAGAATTTATTGAGTAAATGTCAGCACGGATACAGAAAAGGTCGAAGTACAACTACAACGCTGTTGGAAGCAATTAACACAATTATTGAAGCCATGGATATTGATGAGTTTGTTGAGATACTGAATTTCGACTTGAGCAAGGCTTTTGATGTTGTATCCCATGAAATATTGGCTTAGAAACTCAAATTGTGTGGTTTCAGAGGGACCGTACTCAAAATGTTACAGTCGTATTTGGAGGGCGGATATCAAAGTATTCATTGGAATGGAAAAATGGCTACTGAACAAAAAATTGATTGTGGAGTACCTCAGGGGTCGGTACTGGGACCTATTCTCTTTTTAATATACATAAATGATATAAGCTTTCAGTGGTGCAGTAGTTTATGCATCTATTGTGATGATACTAGGGTAATAAGCTCAAAAGACTCAGGTGACTCTTTAAATAAAATAGAACGTGCTACGAAGGAAGCTGAGAAATGGTTCACAATGAACTCGCTTAAGTTGAATTCGGATAAAACTATAAAATTGAGATTTGGAAGTAGGCAAAGTAAGGCGAGTGCCAAATTTTTAAGAATCATCTTAGACAACAGACTGAATTGGGCCTCACATATTGATTACATCTGTGAGAAACTATCAAAGATTCTTTATTTGCTGAGAAAACTGAAGAAAAGTGGTACTCACGAAATGATAAAAACTGCATATTTTGCAACTTTTCAAAGGGTATTGCAGTATGGTTTACTCCTATGGGGTAATGCATCTGATGTTTCCAGAGGCTTCATTCTACAGAAGAGGGTCATTCGAATCATACATGGAATGAAGAATACAGACTCCTGTAAGCGAATATTTTTAAATTATGGTGTACTCACCTTTCCATCACTTTATATCAGGGAATGCTTGAGATATACGCATCTGAACAGAACCAGCATTACGCGGAATGGAACATATCACACGTTTAACACAAGGCACAAAAACGATCTTATTACACCGCTGCATAGAAAAACGAACACTCAGAACTTCTCGACCTACTGGGAAATTAAAATGTACAACAAGTTACCACCAGAAATAAGGTAACTACCAGAAGGAGCTTTCAAGAAGAGAATAATAATATACTGATTTCAAATGCCTTTTATTCTACAGAAAAATTTTTGAGTTATAATATTATTTAAAATTTTTAAGGGGAGGAACCATGTAAATTTCTGGTGGCAATAAACTAATATTATTATTATTATATCATGTGATCTAAAAAACTAGGGGATATTTCATTAAATCTTCGTTGAGATCCGTGTAATCTACACAGAATTTCAATTAAAAACCTCTTCATTGTGAAAAAGCAGCGTTTTCGTTGAAGTGGATACCGCTAATGGAAAAAAAAATCAACCAGAAGCACAATGAAAAACCATTATATTTCCGAACATACATCATTTCGAAACAATTGTTGCGCCTGCCTGTCTGCATATATCTTGACACTAATCAGAAATAAATTCGCATGCTTGAAAACGTAGAATCATCGGGAATCAGGAAGTAATTTTTCTGACTTACGCAGGCCGGTTGCTCGGGAATTTTTCAGCCAATTAAACATCGCGAAAAGAACGGCGTATCCATCAGAATTGATCTAGGAAAATGTTCTGAGTTATGCTGCACTTAATCAGACACATCAGCTTAGTCCGATAAGAAAACAATTAGTGGATATCTTTAATATTCCTGATATTCAAAGCAGTTAAGTGTTGAATTATTACCTGTGTGCAAGGTGTCAAGATAAAAATCCGGATATCCGGAGTATGCAGATGATAATTGTCTGAGGTTTACGACGCCACGATGAAAAATATTCATTGTGCTTTATTCTTAGGGAATCAGATAAGGAGTGGTGAGAGAGCATTTACAGCGATAAATAGCTCATAATTCAAACAGTCGATCAATCTCAAGAGCAGAATGCACATAATCCTACAAAAATTATAATTTTGTGAAGTGCATTCAGTAATAACCGTTCCGAATTACAGTGGAATTACAATTGTTCTTGATTATTTAAATCTGTAAAATCCTCCAATTAGAGGAAAGATTGATATTTTCACTATGAAATTATCGGCCATGTTTAATTAATTACTAAATTACACAAAGTTTGTGATGTGTTTTTTACTTGATAGATGAGTCTTAATTCTTTATGTCTTATTCACTACAAGAGTAAAAAACTGAAAGGCTAAAATTAAAAACAATTCTATCTCACAAAATATTCCAAGACTTATCACTCGGGAATAACAGACAAAGAGCTAAAACTGTAACCTTTTGTGAGTTCCTGAAAAGCGAAGCATGTAAATCTAATTCTCCAACTACTACTCTCTTCATAATGATTAAATTGGGCGTAACAACGAAAGTCAAAAGCAATAGTCTTGAGCAGTTCCGATGGCATTTCCTTAAGGTCAGTCCAGTGATTCGAGGGACCTATTGCTGTCTAACCCCTGCGTTTCTAGTTCTTCGTCAGGGGTGAATTATTCGGAAGTAAGGGTTGCATTTCAGGGTATATGTTCTGAATTTAATGTTGTTTTATGATGATCCTGGAAAGTTTGTTCATTGGGTAACTAGCAAAAAGGTTTGATTTGCACGAAGTTATTACGGATATCTCATAACACAAAATTTTAATTCTACACACGATTTTGAAATCTTATGTCTTATATCTTGTGTCTTATCACGAAAAACTTTCAATCATACTATATTCAAAAACTTTTTAAAAGTTCACTTCATTCTAGTGTTTGTTCCGATAACTAACTTCATTCAGATTGGTAAGATATTTTTTCTTAATTGTTTTTATTTTTTGAAGGTGAAGTAGAGCTGATGAGTTTCCGTTTTGAAAATTCTAAATTGGTTTTTGAAGTTGTTCTGCATTTTTTGGGAATTTTTTTGATGGAACT
Organism: Megalocaria dilatata; assembly: GCA_034642435.1. Taxonomy (NCBI): domain Eukaryota; kingdom Metazoa; phylum Arthropoda; class Insecta; order Coleoptera; family Coccinellidae; genus Megalocaria; species Megalocaria dilatata. The sequence continues at coordinate 47,116,958 of CM067858.1, read as the reverse complement.
TATTTTGATCAAGTTGTTTTAGAAGAAGTTCTCGAAGTAAGGTTTTGTATTTTTGGAAAGGAATTTGGTTTTCATAAACTGTACGAGACAAAATTTTGTACCCTTCAGTTATTTATTTAATAATTTTAATTGATGATTTATAATTCTTTGAATTCTTTTATTCCCTTTGGGCCTGTGTAATGAGTGTTAATTCTATATGTCTACTAAATTGACACAGTGTGTTCTAAGACATTTATTTTTTTAATAAAAATTTTTTTAATTTAAAATTTTTTAATAATCCTTCTATCAAGAAAAAACCTCTTATTATTTTATTGTATATATAATAATTATATATTTTGGTTTACACTTATAATAAATTATTATTTGGTCTTAAAGGAGTCCATAAAATACCTTGCAAACTTTCTGTAATTTCTGCGACGAGCATAGGATACGTAGGATTTTTTAAAGTTCACTTCATTCTAGTGTTTGTTTAGATAACTACAGTCAATTTATCTGGTAGATATTTTTTGTTAATCATTTTTATTTTTTGAATCTGAAGTAGGGTTTTCGTTGTGAGAATTCTAAATTGCTTTTTGAAGATGTTCTGCATGTTTTGTGAATTTTTTTGCAAGAACTTGTTTTGAGCAAGTTATTTTTGAAGAAGTTCTCGAGGTTATGTTTTGCATTTTCGAAAAGGAATTTGGTTTTCATAAGACAAGGTGCGAAGCAAAATATTGTACCCTTCAAGTATTTATTTAATAATTTTTATTTCTCTGAATAATTTTATTCTCTTTTGTACTGTGCAATAAGTGTTAATTCTATATGTCCACTAAATTGACACAGAGTATTCTAAGACATTTATTTAATTTAATTCTAAAAGTTTTTGAATAAGAAATTTTCTGAAATTAAAATTTGTAGAAGGTTAACAGAATGAGTCTGTATGAAATTTAAAATTTTGTAATAATCCTTCAAGAAAAAACCTCTTTTTATTATTTATAGTATCCCTAGATTTTGAGCAGGTATCATTAATTTCTAAATTTTTATTCTACTAATATCCTGGTAAAACGTGAACTGAAAAATCTCCATTACTTGTAAGCAAACATGAAATACCAGCCAACTCTCGACAATAATAAAAATAGCCAAAATCCATTAAAACTTATTGAAATTCTGGCAACAGTTTGGAGTACTGACAATAGTTTGGAGTATTGTGAATTTTCAAAATAGCCGAACGATAATTATTATGATTTATACTTTACTTAACATTAAAAAACGAACATTTATAAACATTATATAAAATTCATTACATATGAAGAAGTTGGGTACAATTAGTAAAAATAGGAACGTTCTAGATTTACGAAATAATTCCGATATCTTTCCATCAAAGTTCTTCGGACGCTCCAACGCAAAATGGATATCAAAGCCACAAAAGATCCCGACGAAACGATAGCCATACAAAAGTACCATTTAATTAAGCTGTCAGTAAAAATTGTCCATTGAAAAACGTGGAAAACAATACAGTGTCCTCTTAAAAAAGGGGCCCACACAATATGTACACCTATATACACAACCTCGCGCAGTTATTGAAACATTTTATTCTGAAACAATACTGTCTGTTGAGGTAATGATGGCGCAGAACAATAAAAATTTCAGTTATGCCGAGATCGAATCCATTGCGGCCGCGTTAGAAGGTTGAACAAAAGAGTATTACTAACCTTTCTTTTTTTGTTCTTCCTGAAGTTGTCTCTCCAGGCCTTCTTTCATTTCTCGATCTCTTAGCAGGTCCATTTTGAGTTCGGCTGAAATAAGAATAGTATAATTGATATCATTGAATTTCCTTTGGAAAAGATAGCCTAAGCCTGGGAACCGATCTTGTTACCATTGTTTTAATTGGCATAATAGATTGTGAACAAAGATTTAAAAAATTCTCATGCAATTGCGTTATAGTGCAAAAAAGCTAGACCTAAGGGATACAAAACAGAAGTATTTAATTCTTGATTGTTCCCGTCTCTACTTGAGGGGAAATTCATCCATATAAATATATGTTACATTCACCTATACACTATAGATAACATAAAAAATAAATATTTTATACACTTCTCAAGTATTACCATAATATTTCTCTGCGAAAACATATCGTAAATTTTTTAGGAAAATTCAACCAATTTCGTCTGGAAATATTGTGAGGGAAAATTATTTTAATGAGTCTCTGAAAATACGAAGCACCCCAGGAGAAAGGAAATTCAAATCGATTCAGGCTGAAAGAAAAGGGCTTCTTTTCTCGAGTTAGATCCATGCCCGAGGCTGTAATTTTTTGATTAAATTTCTCGAATGTTGAGCACACAACGGAAATAAGAAAGGAAATCGACGATTCTGATATCAAAAATACTAACAAATATTTGCCTAAATGATTATTCCATTAAAATGAAATTCACCCAGGTATACAATGGGGAAAACGATTCCTTTTCCATTCAAATGCGGAACTGGAAGCTTTTCTCTCACTCCTGAATTCAATATTTCATGAGGCGTGAGTCGGAATCCATTTAAGAACTTGGCGGAGTCGATGAAAGAAAAATATTGTTCTCTAACTGGTGGAAATCTCCCTTTTCCATATGATTTCCTTCGAGCGAGTGCTTAGGCAAATATTTGCCGTTCTGCAAGTCGAAAAGAGTCCTTGTTATTAATTCGGATGTGATATAGTATGAATTACTTCAACAAATCCTTTGAAAATGATATTTGAATCAAATAAAATATATGGAATATTTCCAAAATTTATTGATCTACAACAATTGTTTCGCCAACACTGTAGTATACATTTTGAACTAACTCTAAAAAAACAACTTCACATTTTAAATAGGTATGGTTAAGTCAAAGATCCGAAAAGGAAGAATACAAATGAAATCACTTTTCGGATATACAGATAAGTCAAATTATGCAAAAAAAAGATAAAAATCACCATAAATTATATCGGGGCAATTATCTGAAATACCTGACTGAGCGAAAATATTTAATAAGGGAGATCTGTTGATCTATTTGCTCATTGAAAGGAATTTTAAAGTTCTCGTACCTCTTGGTTTCTACTGCTATAACAGAGTGAGTCTAGTACTTTTAATTTCAGTATGGATAATTTCATAGTTGTTGTTGAAATTATGTCCAAATTTTTTCAAATGACTGACATATGTTCAGTGTGATATGTCAATATATAGGGCAATCATTACAAGTCAACTTATGTATTATACTACAGATTTTTGTCTTTATAAATTTTACCTCTGTTTTTTTATATAAATAAATTCTGAAATTATTAACCGTTTTAGAAGCTACATTACAGTCAAATATTTCTTTGAAACCCTTAATATTATATTCATGGAAAAAATAGAAATGTTTTTTTAGTCCAACTTTTTATAACAGTATTCACTAGATTCAATGCAACTTTCTTGGAAATTGTTTCTATTATAATCGAGTCGAAGCCGCTAATGGATACAATTTTTTTAATTATATTAAATTTTTAAGTACGTTAATCTATCTATGTATCATACCGTGATAGGTTGTCATACTGAAATCATCTAAATCTCCATTTCTCAAAATTTTGAGATCAAAGAAATTTATACTAGAGTTCTTTTCTTCTTCAAAAATGAATTTGATGTTTGGAGGGATTTTATCAATAATCTCATTAAAATCGCATAGTTGTTTATCCGTTCTCTCAAAGCAACAAATGACATCGTGTCTACATATCTAAACCGATAAAGAAAACATTCACTCAAGAGATTTAAGTGATTTTTTTCTAAATTGTCCACGAACATTTTTGCCAAAATCGGACTAATTAGATTTCCCATAATCCGATCTTCATCTGAACTGTAAATAGTATCATTTAGTCCAAATATTTGATAGTTGTGACATTATTTGCATTTGAAATTTCCGGAAACAATTCTATTGACTATAAAATCGAACAATAAAGGCATTTTCTTGATTGTTTCGGTCTCTACTTGACGGAAATTCATCATAAATGATTTGAAGTAAAGCACTTTATTTCCGCTTATTTTTATATTTCAACGACAATTGTTTCGTCAATTACATATTGACTTCGTCAGGTGAGTATGTTAACTAACTAACTTTTACAAAATCTTTCTCCTTAAATACAAGTTTCACTAAAAATACGTGATAAAATGAAGTTTTCAAGGAATTTATTAAAAAAGGTTCAACAACGGAGAACGGTTCCTATCTGTTTGGTCGTTCGACAAAATATTCATTTTATGATGCCGGTTTATTTCCATTGCTTCTAAAAGGTCCAGTCTATTGCATTTGTTCTCGAAATGGAGAACTTCAAAGTTATGGTCAAAATCATGTCCGGATTCTTGTAGATGCCTGGCATAAGTGTAGTTTGATTTATTCTTAACGAATGAATTCTGGTGTTCCTGGATCCTACTCTCAAAAGATCTACCCGTTTGGCCAATGTATACATATGGACATGTACCACAATTTAACCTATATACCCCTGATCTCTTGTTCTTATTGACGGTATCTTTATTATTTTTTATTAATTTACCTAAAGAATTTATTGTTTTATATGAGATATTGACATTTCGTTTTCTCTTTAAATATCTAGCTATCTGTTCAGATTTTTGTCCTATGTATGGTAAGCAAATAAACTTTTCATTTTTTCTGATATGTGGATAAACTAATGACATAGATTGTTTTAGTTTAATTTTATAATAGTTGATCAATAATTGATGGGTTATATCCATTATTTACTGTTACTTGTTTTATTATATTCAATTCTATTTCAAAATTCTCTTGTGACATAGGTACATTAACTAGTCTATACACCATATTATTGTATGCAGCTAATTTATGGGATAAAGGATGATTCGAAGAAGAATGTATGTGTGTTGGTTTGCGGTAAATCGAAAAATTATGTCTATTGTTAATTTGAATTATTTTCAAGTCTAAGAAATTTATGCTGTCATTTTGTTCTTCTTCGTGAGTAAATTTTATAGTAGGGTATACTTGGTTGATAAATTCTAAGAATAACGAACGTTGTCTAAACGTACCGACGAACAGGCAAATAATGTCATCTACAAAACGGTACCAATAAATAAATTGCTTAAAAAGCGGGTGCTCTTGTACTGTGTCTCCTAGGAATAATAAAGGTCTATAACTTTACAAGAGATCAGGAGTATATAGGTTAAATTGTGGTACATGTTCATATGTATACATTGGCCAAACGTGTAGATCTTTTGAGAGTTGGATCCAGGAACACCAGAATTCATTCGTTAAGAATAAAGCAAACTCCACTTATGCCAGGAATCTAAAAGGATCTGGACATGATTTTGACCATAACTTTGAAGTTCTCCATTTCGAGAACAAATGCAATAGACTGGACCTTTTAGAAGCAATGGAAATAAACCGCCATTATAAAATGAATATTTTGTTGAACGACCAAACAGATATGAACCGTTCTCCGTTGTTGAACCTTTTTCAATAAATTCCTTCATTTTATCACGTATTTTTAGTGAAACTTGTATTTAAGGAGAAAGATTTTGTAAAAGTAGTTACTTACCATACTCACCTGACGAAGTTAATATATAATTGACGAAACAATTGTCGTTGAAAAATAAAAATGAGCGGAAATAAAGTGTTTTACTTCAAATCATTTATAAAAGCATTTACCTGAAGAAATGTGACAAGGTCCTTCATTAATACGTAGGGTTAGTTTTCATGTTGTTTGAAGTTGTCTGACATTTTTCGGAATATATTGAGGAACTTCCTCTCGTAATAATTTTTGGGATCAAAAAGTTATAAACTCAGTGACGTTATGAACGTGATGCAGAGATCGAACCGAATTTCATTACATTATAATTTTCAATAATTTTAAGAAACTAGTCTGAATGTGAATCTTAATGAAATACCTTTCAGTTAGGCGAGATCATACAAGTTATTTGCAACAAAAAATGTCATTAACACATGGTCGAAATGTTGATGGTTATTCTTCAATTTACGACTTCACGAAATATTCCAAGTTTTTCCATAAAATCAATTATACTTCAGTTATCCTTGTAGCCTCATCAAATTTCACCACATATGTGGAAACAGCATTAAATTTGCTACACGATAAGAAGTTTTGTGACCCAAAAAATTCTTACTGCGGCCGTGATAAGGAGATGAATATCACGATTCTGAAGTGAATAACATCAGTCATATTTTCCAATGATTTTATCGATGAAAAATTACTTAGGTTTCCTTTTTAGCTAAAAATACCTCATTTAGTGTGCTTCCCAATGACATATCAACTTTAATCCTCTGCCATAATATCGTAGTTAAGTATATTTTTTGGATAAAAAATTTATGAAATCATTTTGCCCCCCTAGGACATTTTTTGTCAGAATTTCTTGCCCTTGAAAGAGTAAATACTTTTTCTCAAATAATTTCCATTAAATTCCGAACTTTGGGTTATTCAGATACAGAATACAGTAAGAGTAATCATACTGAACAAGTACAATTGTATACCTTGTATTCTGACGAAGTGCGTTCAAACTATGATCAAAACTTACGTTAGTACTATTAAAATAAGGTAGATAAAGAATCATATGTTAGATAAGGAAGTCGATTAAGTAGATTTCGTGAAAAAATTCCTAAAATAGAGCCATTTGAACAAAATGTCATCACCTAGAATGATCGCGCAAAAACTGAATTCAACAAACAATGATCATCATTCCTCATTAAGATCTACCTTGATATTCATCTCAAGACATAAATCTAAAGACATCCATTCACCCTCATTTTCGTAACAATGCCCCTGCCCTCTCAAAAATTTCGACGCCTAGAGCGAAGAAAATATAAAATCCCAGCCGGAGAGCGCAGTGGAACAAAAAAAGATTCGGCGAGGATAATTATTTTCCCAACTTTTGTGTTGAAAACTGTTTGAAAGGAATATAAATAATGAAAGAATGATAATGTAAAATTTCCCTGCATCAGAATTAGCCAGATGGAAAGAAGAAAATGTAACTAAATCTTTATCAACCGCAAAATAAGATGATAAATGGTTTGTATTCAGCCGAGGAAGGAACAGTCAGTGAATTTGTAGGCCTTTTCCTTCAGCTGCTCGCTTTGCGATGAATCAATTTCTTTCTATTAAAAGGATGGATAAAGTGGATCTTTCCATGGGGGCGGAAGTAATTTCACAACGGGGAAAAGAGATATTGTAATGAATTTCATTTGAATTTCCATTCAATTATTCGAGATGTAGCAATTATTCGGCTTACACTCTAAACTGCAAATACCTATTAGTAGACGTTTGATTCATTCGGTCTTTACTTGGTGGAAACTCATATGTTGATCTAGACTTTTTGCTTTAAACGTGGATAATTTCATAGTTATTGTTGAAATTATGCCTGAATTCCTTACGATTATCAACATATGTCGAATGTACAGGATCCGATATGTAACTCCTTTGGTGTTCTTGAATTCTTTTACTTTGAATGATCTACCTGTCTGGCTAATATATACTAAAGGGCAATCGTTGCAAGTCAACTTGTAGACTCCAGATTTATTTTCTTTATTTATTCGATCTTTATTGCCTTTTATGTAAGTATGTAAGGGTGGTTTTTTAGAGTGATAAAAATTTCGATAGGGATAAATGTGATTTGACAGAAAATAGAAGCCATGTTGTTTTGACATTTCTGTTCAGTAAGCATTGACAAATTATCATGGAAAGACTCACGCTGCAAAAACGTTTACAAATTGTTGAAATTTATTTTCAAAATCAGTGTTCTATTCGCCAAACTTATAGAGCATTTCGTGAAATTTATGATTTACATAATCGTCCATCAGAGCAGCTTATTCATCGAACTATTTATAGATTTCGGACAACATTTTCTCTACTCGATGCAACAACAACAACAAGATGAAGAACTGTACGTACAGAAGGAAATATCACTGCTGTAAATCATAGTGTTAATGATGATACAGATTTGTCTAATCGTCGACGTTCTCAACAAGTTGGACTCTGTGCATCCGCCACATGGCTAATTTTGCCCAAAGATCTTGGTCTAAACCCATACAAGATTCAACTGGTTCAAGAACTAAAGCCACATGACCATAATAAGCGTTGTTTGTTTGCTGATTGGGACCCAGAACAGCTTGAAGATGATCCACTTTTTCATCGTGAAATTGTGTTTAGTGATGAGGCGCATTTCCGGTTGAACAGCTATGTAAACAAGCATAATTGCCCTATATGGAGTGAAAACAATCCACAAGAAGTTCTGCGGGTTCCATTGCATCCTGAAAAATGCACTGTATGGTGTGCTTTACAGGCTAGAGGCATCATCGTTCCATATTTCTTTAAAAACGATTCTGGAACTAATGTTACAGTGAATGGTGCTCGTTACAGATCGATGATCAATAATTATTTGTTTCAAAATTTGAATGGTATCGACCTAGAATTGTTTTGGTTCCAACAAGATGGTGCTATACCTCATGCTGCTACCGTAACAATTGATTTATTGAAAGAAAGATTTGGCGATAACATTATTTCGAGAAATGGTCCAATTAATTGGCCTCCAAGGTCATGCGACATAACTCCACTGGATTATTTTCTTTGGGGTTATGTCAAGTCATTGGTTTATGCTGATAAATCAGAAACAATAGACGCTTTGGAAGCCAACATAACTCGTGTTATTGATTATGACTTTTTCATATAGATATAAAGTTTCCAATAGAGCCAGGAATAAAGCAGCAAAATTTTTAGAAGTGAATACACACTTGTTTCGAGTTATTTGCTATAAAACTCTACAATTTCACACAAAAAATAAGCTAGTTTTCTTGTTTGACAGTGAATTTAAACAAAGCTACTCATACATTACTAAACTTTAGAGAAAATCCTTAAAATTACTTTGAATATAGCGAAGAAACTAAAACAGGCATTTAAGATATGGGAACGAGTGCACCCACACAATTTACAATGTAAAACGCCTAGTTTCTGTCAGTTCGTGAAATCTCTCTCTGGGTATTGACAATATAAGTCTTTTTATTTCTCTTTTATAACCACATATATTTTTGAGCATTTTTTTTATTTTGGAATTTTTTCATATACAGTTGGTGCAAGGAAAGGGTAACTCCTTTGTGTAAGGCTCGTCAGCCGCCTGACAAAAATAACACGGTATCATCAGCGAATCCAACAATGTCTCCTACAATATCCAAGTTGAACAGCGGATCAAAATATATGTTGAAGAGTACAGGTCCTAATATCTTACCTTGGGGAACACCGTATTCCACTATTTCAGAATATATCCAGTGCTGTACCTCTTACCTCTATGTTTTCCAAAGAGTCCAACAAGAGCGAGTGACTTCGTCAGATCCAGAAACATACACAAACAGACCTTGGAATTGATAGCAAAGCAAGGATTGCATCTTCAGTTAAGGTATTTTCTCGAAAACCGTAGAGAGAAAAGAATATTTCTTCAAGTATGTTGTTAGTCTTGAATGAATTAATTTTTCAAATAATTTACCTAGGTGTGTGATCAAGGATATCGGTCTATAATTCTCAACTAGAAGATTGTACTTTCCCCCCTTAAAAAAAAGGAATAACAATGGATTTTCTTATCAACAGATAATTTTAGAAATTAACCAATTTAATTGATACTTCAGAAATTTCTTAAGTCTGTATTTAGGTTATTTACAAAATGCCATTATTCAATGCGTGATATATTATTAATTTCATTATTCCATCCGGTATCATTCATAATAGACCATATAGTTCGTTGAAATCAAGGAGCTTTAAAAAATATAAAAATACACAGGCTGTTCAATTAAAAACAAAGAGGACGGACTGTGGTGGACTAGCACGAACCAACCTGTATATTTAGATTTATGCTTAATCGCACCGTTGAGTTTGAAAGTTGACGGGTCCCAGTGTTTTTTATAATTTCCTAACATAAGGACACAAAGAATTTTATTCAGTGTGGTTTCCACACTGTATGAAAAATCCAAATTGTCGACTTATTGAAGATCAGTAAATAAACATATTTTCTTATTACAATTACGTATCCAATTTCATCCCATTCCTTACTGTTTTCGATGCTCTTTTGCCATTGAATGAACTTCTTAGAGAGGTTACTTCGTTTGTCATTCTGTTTTCAGTTATCTACGAATAAAATGTTAGGATTAACAGCACCACAAATATTACTATCGGCTGCATAGACATATACAGAAATCAATTCTCCCCTTATAACTCAGCTGTACAACTCGTGCTCAAACATTGCTACACGGCACTGTAAGAGCTTTACGTGGTTCTTCAAGTTTATGTTTCCGATAGTGCTCAGTGCAAATCGCTGTCTACTCAGTTGCAGGTCGCACCGGTCACAGAAATAATCGAGTGGCCGATGAAAAATAATCGAACATCGCCAATCAATTCATTTGTTTCTTCACGCCGACTATGTTTAGAATAATAATCTTGCTGCTCGTCCGTCTGAGCAATTATTCTTCCTCAGTGCTTTCAGTGTGGCTTAAATTGAATCCATGGCAGCGATGTGGGCAATTTGCGATAATGTATGGAGAAGAGAATACGGACGGCAATTTATTGCAGATCTTGATTTTTTGCACGATTTTGGTCTCGGAGACGTGATTTCTTGAATGCTGCAATATTCTGTAAGAGAGAAGTCGAAAAAAATTGTCCGGTCTTCTTTCACGGCTAATTTCAATGCTCTTCTCGAATTTCTTCTGACTAAAGAACATCAGAATTATCGGCAGAGTCCATAATTATTCCATATACAAGAATCATAGGCATAAAATATCCTTTTCCTCTAATACTCCATTCAAGAACCTCCCAGATTCTTTTCTACAAATTTACGTCAATTATTGAAAAACTGTTGGAGCATTTTTGTTTGAGAGCCGACACACCTTCGACTTGTGAATTTCACCCTCGTGACTTTCCTGTTTTCGCTACAGGGTATATGTGTAATTTGATATTTTTAGTTTTATTTGTCAGTCGTCCACACCTCCCTCTCTCGTCTTGAATTCAATTTGTTTTGTTTATTTATATATTTTTTTTGTTTCTGCTTCAAGTGCTCAAAATCCTCGAAAGGTGCAGACAACAGAAAACAAGCATCTTTGCTTAGTTGTTGTTTCGCCCTGGAGAGGATAATTATTAAATCTTTCATTTTATATATGAATATATGTTTCATATTGTATAAGCACTGTCAGAATTTATTTATGTTAGAATCTGAATAAATTTATTTATGTAGAGAGTTAAAAAAATGAAACAAATCTACATAATCTTTGAGGTTACTTTAATAATGTGTAGATTGTTTACATAGTTGACAATTATATTTCTTTATATATACATAAACAGATAAAGACGTTTAATTTTGTGACAGAGCCTTGGATATCAGGGTGGCAGAATTCTACAATTTATTTATCCACCATCGGAAAACAATGATTCTGTAGTAAGTACGTCGTGCATTACGGGCAGATTGTGGTCAACATAATCATCAATCTGAGCGAACAATTGGTAACAGTGAAAAAATTCGAAGAGGCTGAATCTGTCACTGATATCTTAAGACCCCTACATCGTGGAAATGTACACTCGACCGAAAATATTTCTACTGCAAGTGAAAGTGTTGAAGATAAACTAAATTTATTAATTCATCGGCGCGCACATTTGGGCACCTCTTACGGCACGCTATGGCATATTTTGCATATGGATTTGCATCTTCATGCTTATTAGGTTTAGTTGACACAAGAACTGAAGCCAGCTGACCATAGAATGCGTAGAACATATGCCGATTTGTAGAACGTATGTTCAACGATGATTTTTCGCATCGAATTGTATTCAGCGACGAAGCACATGTTTCACTCAGTGGCTATGTAAACAAGCGAAATTTTCAAATCTGGGGCAGTAAAAATCCTCATGTAACTGCTGAGAGACCGTTACATCCACAAAAAGTCACTGTATTGTGAGCAATTTGGTCTGGTGGAGTGATTGGCCTGTACTTCTTTGAAAATGAAGAAGGTGTCACAAAAACTGTCAATTCTCTTCGCTATACTCAAATGATTACCGATTGGATTGGAAAAGGTTTGGTCCCAGCAAGATGATGCAACAGGCTGAGCAACACGACCCGTATAGGCTTTATTGCAAGAAAATTTCCCAGGACGCGTAATTTCTTGTTTCAGCAATGAGAATTGGCCATCAGGATCTTGTAATTTATCACCTTCGGATTTTTTTTTGTGGGGTTATGCTAAGGATCGTGTTTATGCCGATAATTCTCAGACTATTGACGATCTGAAAACCAACATCCGTCAAATTACTGGTGAAATATTGCCCGAAATGTGCTGGCGAGTCATCGGAAATTACGTCACAAAGATCGAGTCCTGTAAGAGATCACGCGGAGGAATTTAAATGATGTTGCATTCCACACAAAATGGCACGGTCCAGGCATTACACTAAAATGAAAATTTGATCCATATTTTAAATGAAAAGGCGTTTTATTTAAGTTTACTTTCGGGAGCACAAAATGGATAACCGAGTTCATTATCAGTGAGAGTCTCAAACAACGTTTTGGAAATGTGCTGCATATATTTTTGGAGAGTTTTTTGGAAGAGCTTCTTGAAAAAAGGATTTTTCGAAGAAATTTTTAGGTTTACCATTTTGGCAATTTTTTAGGTTGGGCATTTTTGGAATGAAATTTGTTTTTCACAATAGCTATATGAAACAATAATCCCTACTATCCCTACTATTATATCCCTACTATATATCCCTACTTAATAATATTATAAATGCGAATGTAAGTTTGTTTGTTACGCTTTCACGCAAAAACTACTGAACCGATCATCATGAAACTTTGTACGTATACTCTTGAAGGTATTAGAAGTAACATAGGGTACTTTATATTTAAAAAAAAAAATTTTTTTACGAAAGATAAAACAATTGTTTGTCAAAAAATCGTCAAATTAAGCTACTTCAGTAATGAAGTTTTACTATTATTATACCCTTACCCTTTATCTTTCATACTTATTTAATGACTCCACTGCGGGCGAAGCCGCGGGTAAAAAGCTAGTAATATTATAAATGCGAATGTAAGTTTGTTTGTTACGCTTTCACGCAAAAACTACTGAACCGATCATCATGAAACTTTGTACATATACTCTTGAAGGTATTAGAAGTAACATAGGGTACTTTATATTAAAAAAAAAAAAATTTTTTTACGAAAGATAAAACAATTGTTTGTCAAAAAATCGTCAAATTTAGCTACTTCAGTAATGAAGTTTTACTATTATTATACCCTTACCCTTTATCTTTCATACTTATTTAATGACTCCACTGCGGGCGAAGCCGCGGGTAAAAAGCTAGTTATTCCATATACAAGAATCATAGGCATAAAATATCTATTTCCTCTAATACTCCATTCACGAACCTCCCAGATTCTTTTCTACAATTTACGTCGATTATTGAAAAACTGTTGGAGCACATATACATAAACAGATAAAGACGTTTAATTTTGTGACAGAGCCTTGGATATCAGGGTGGCAGAATTCTACAATTTATTTATCCACCATCGGAAAACAATGATTCTGTAGTAAGTACGTCGTGCATTACGGGCAGATTGTGGTCAACATAATCATCAATCTGAGCGAACAATTGGTAACAGTGAAAAAATTCGAAGAGGCTGAATCTGTCACTGATATCTTAAGACCCCTACATCGTGGAAATGTACACTCGACCGAAAATATTTCTACTGCAAGTGAAAGTGTTGAAGATAAACTAAATTTATTAATTCATCGGCGCGCACATTTGGGCACCTCTTACGGCACGCTATGGCATATTTTGCATATGGATTTGCATCTTCATGCTTATTAGGTTTAGTTGACACAAGAACTGAAGCCAGCTGACCATAGAATGCGTAGAACATATGCCGATTTGTAGAACGTATGTTCAACGATGATTTTTCGCATCGAATTGTATTCAGCGACGAAGCACATGTTTCACTCAGTGGCTATGTAAACAAGCGAAATTTTCAAATCTGGGGCAGTAAAAATCCTCATGTAACTGCTGAGAGACCGTTACATCCACAAAAAGTCACTGTATTGTGAGCAATTTGGTCTGGTGGAGTGATTGGCCTGTACTTCTTTGAAAATGAAGAAGGTGTCACAAAAACTGTCAATTCTCTTCGCTATACTCAAATGATTACCGATTGGATTGGAAAAGATTTGGTCCCAGCAAGATGATGCAACAGGCTGAGCAACACGACCCGTATAGGCTTTATTGCAAGAAAATTTCCCAGGACGCGTAATTTCTTGTTTCAGCAATGAGAATTGGCCATCCGGATCTTGTAATTTATCACCTTCGGATTTTTTTTGTGGGGTTATGCTAAGGATCGTGTTTATGCCGATAATTCTCAGACTATTGACGATCTGAAAACCAACATCCGTCAAATTACTGGTGAAATATTGCCCGAAATGTGCTGGCGAGTCATCGGAAATTACGTCACAAAGATCGAGTCCTGTAAGAGATCACGCGGAGGAATTTGAATGATGTTGCATTCCACACAAAATGGCAAGGTCCAGGCATTATACTAAAATGAAAATTTGATCCATATTTTAAATGAAAAGGCGTTTTATTTAAGTTTACTTTCGGGAGCACAAAATGGATAACCGAGTTCATTATCAGTGAGAGTCTCAAACAACGTTTTGGAAATGTGCTGCATATATTTTTGGAGAGTTTTTTGGAAGAGCTTCTTGAAAAAAGGATTTTTCGAAGAAATTTTTAGGTTTACCATTTTGGCAATTTTTTAGGTTGGGCATTTTTGGAATGAAATTTGTTTTTCACAATAGCTATATGAAACAATAATATATAATAAATAATATTTAAATAAGGCAATTCTGATTTTCACAAATTTTTATTGTTATGTTTACAACAATCGTTTCGCTATCACAGTAGCATAATTTTAATAAATTTAAAAATAATAAAGACTGTACACATAATGATGGTGAATCGGGGGTTTATAAGTTAACCTGCGGTAATTGCTCTAAAGTTTACATAGGACAGACTGGAAGAACTTTCCGACATATTTGTGAACATTTGAAGAGTTTCCTCAATAATAAAAGTAATTCTACATATTACAACAATTTGTTAGAAACAGGACATACTTTCAACCATCATTTTGAAATTCTACATTTAGAAAGTAAAATTTATGTGTTAAATCTGTTAGAATCCCTAGAAATAAATAAACATAATGAAATTGGAATATTAATTAACGAACAAATAGATTTAAATAACTCGCCCCTGTTAAATATATTCAGATAAGCTGGAATTTGCAGAGACCCTTTTTTTGGGGGGTTTTAGTGTTCAATAAAAATTGATTGTACTTACTGTAATATAAATAGCAACGGATTTCGGAAACCAGCTTAGTTATTCAAAATGTAATATTGTCTGATGATGCTACTGTGATAGCGAAACGATTATTGTAAACATAACAATAAAAATTTGTGAAAATCAGAATAACCTTATTTAAATATTATTCAATATGGATTTTCACCAAGTAAGGACTGATTCAATTCAATAGCTATATGAAACAGTGTTCTATCCACTAACTTTTGTTGAGATCGATCAATATTCTTTGTTTTCTTTTGATTTTTAACTTTTTTTTATGCTGTGCGATGTGTGCTAATTTAATTTGTTCACTGGAAAGAAACAGTGTTTCTGGGACATTAATTTGTTTTTATTGTTGAAAAATTTTTAAGAAATGTTCAGAAATCTGTCGATAGGTATAACAGAATTACTCTGCTTGATATTCAAGATATTAAAAAAAACTTCTACCGAGTAAATTACCCTCTTTTAATCATTTCATTCTGTATATAATAATTTTAATTTGTTTTTACACATACGCACAGTATTTTAAGATGAAACAGAATCTTAAACACACTTTCTTCAACTTTTGGGTATATTCTGTGGAAGAATACGGAATATAAATGATAGTTTAGTGTCTTATATCAAGGCGATCTTTGGTGCTTTGTCGTGTTCCGAGTATGGTATACACGTGGTTTATTCGAAGGATGGTTTTTTAGTTTTATGTTTGATATTTTTGGAATGGAATTTGTTATTTCACAATGTAGATATGGAACAATCTGTTGAGTAAGTTCGATTAATATTCTATATTTTCTTTGGATTCTTTTCATCTCTTTTTAATGCTGTCGAGGTGTGTTAATACAATATGTATACTAAAAACAGTTTTTGTGAGACATCTGTTAAATTCAATTTTAAAAATTTTTAAGAAATCTTCTGAAACTAAAATTTGTAGAAATGTGTAGCAGAACCACTCTGCCTAATATTGAAACCTTTTCCCAAGTAAAAAACCCCCTTTCAATCAATTAATTCTGTATAAATGATTATAGTTGGTTTCTTCACACATGTGCACAGTATTTCAAGATAAAACTGATTCTGGAACATTTTTTCTTCAATCTTTGTGTATATTCCGTGGACGAACACAGCATGTGAATGATATTTTAGTGTTTTACATCAAAGCGATTATTTGTGCTATGTTGTGGTCGGAGTATAGTATGAATTTGGTTGGCAAGTATGATATATTTTTTATTGATTGTTTTTAATTAGCTTTCAGAAAAGATTATCGGTGAGAGTATCCAACGCCTTCTTGGAGATGAGATTGCATATTCTTAGAAAGTTTTCTGAAAGCGCTTTTCAAAGAGCAGTTTTTTAGAAGGATGATTGGCTATTTTTGAAATGGAATATATTTTTCACAATGCTGCAACATCGGATCTTTACTATTTGGTCGTTGAAATGCATCAAAATGATCCGTATTTTCATCGAAAAATCATCTTCAGTGATCAGGCTCATTTTCACCTCGGAGGCTACGTTAATAAGCAGAATTGTCAGATTTAGGGCTCGAAAAATCCAAAAATGATTGTTGCAAAGCCTGTCCATCCTCAACGTGTCACTGATTGCTGCGGTTTTTGTGCTGGCGGTGTGATTAGACCTTTCTTATTCGAAAATGAGGTTGGTGTAACAGTTACGGTGAATCTGTTGCGCTAACAAGCTATGATTAATGGTTTTTTAAGGTCGGAATTGGAAGATATTGATATAAACGACGTTTATTTTCAACAAGACGACGCTACGTGCCACACAAGCAACGAAACAATGGCAATTTTGCATTTTGGTCGTGTTATTTCTCAAAGAGGTGATAACGATTGGCCATTGAGATCTTGTGATTTAACATCTTTAAACTTTTTTCCTTGGGCCACTTAAAACATAAGGTCTATCTCAATTGTTCACAAACCATTCAAGATTTAAAGATGGAATTCGTGAAGTTATCGAGGATATATGGCCGCAAATGTGCGAATTTCATGAATAATTTCATGGAAAGGATATGGTGTTGCAACCGTAGCCGAAGCGGCTATGGCTGATCGTTTTGCATTGTTAATAACATACTTCCTCTATTCAATGAAGTAATCATCCATTGATTCATCTTAAAATATATGTTTTTTTCAATATCAAAATGTAACTTCTTATTGGAAAACCCTCTAGATTTGCCGTCCGCATCAATCAGCTTCAGTGCACAGTGTTCGTCCAGATTTCGGATCAACTGAGCTGTGAAGATAATCAACACCACGAATAAACAAAGCAATCAGTGTAGGACCATCGGTTCCTCGTGTCAGAGAGCCAATCCACCAAACCCATTTCCAATTCCAACTGCACAGGCCAAATCGCACATCGGATATCTCACACTTGTTGCTCCATTTGATCATGGATTTCTCGTTTCGTAATGGCCATGGAAACGGACAGGCACATATGGAACCTTCTATCAAACTTCATTATGATACATTCCGCGGCCTGACAGAGATTATCATTTATCAATTCGATGCTGTTTATCCAGTTAATCGAATTAAATAAACGCGATTTGACTAATTGCGTCCGATGGCAAATGGCGAAGATTGCCTTGTTTGCCATCGGATTAAAGGCTTGATTTGTGATGCGTTCAACCGTCAGTGTTTTATGGTGTGCTTTTGGTTCTGTATATTGTTCAAACACACATGCAAATGATGATATCGATGATTTGCATTTGCTTCAATTTAATATACTCGTGCAGGCAAAAACGGTGTAGGATTTCTTAGCATAATTTTTATTTCATTTAAAATAAGAGATCTCTTTTGAAGTAGAATAATATCATTAATAAGGAATATGAGTTATGGCAGTTGAAAGTTCCACAAATCGAGACAGTAAAACATATATCTCTATAACAATTCTAAACTCAAACAAGCCTGATCGCTGGAACACAAGTAAAAGACGTGCGCACGTTTCGAAACTTGTTGGTTTCTGGTCAGTGTCCTGTAATGCCTAACGACTACAAATCTGCCACGCACCTTAATTTGTTCTGCACAGAAACACCAATGTATTTATCATACACTAGCGCTATCTAATACACGCAAATGTACATAACCGACATAATCTTGCGAATCAATTCAAACAAAGAACTGTATTCCGAACTTTTTCTAATGTTACAAACGCAAAAAATTTTCCTCAAATCAGATATTCAAATAAATTCATTCAGCTGATAATCTGTATCAAATAGCAAACTCCTTATTAATGATATTTGGATCTGACTTGAGAATGAAGTAATTTTCTGCGTTTGTAACGTTAAAAAAAGTCGGGAATACAGTTCTTGGCTTGAATTGGCTAGCTAGGGTACGTCGGACATGTACATTTGCGTGCACTAAACGGCGCTAGTAGTGTTACTGTGCAATGCTAATATAGGTGCGTGACAAATTTTTTATCGTTGGACTTCACAGGACACTGACGAGAATCCAACATGCTGAAAGCGTGCGCATGTCTGCCACTTATGTTCCCGCGACCAACTTAATCGGCTTTTTTGAGTTTAGAATCGTTATACAGATGTATGTTGCACTGTCTCGATTGGTATAACTTTCTATTACCATAGCTCATACTCCTTATTAAAGATATTTGGTACAGATTATCAGCCAGATCCATTTATTTGAATAGAATAATATCACTCATCAAAAATTAAGAATATAGCTCTTTGTGAAAGATGACTATTTTCAGGTTGTTTGAACTATCATTTTGCCAGTCGTTGCCAGTTTTCAAGTTATTAAAATGTTTGTACAAGTTTCATAATTTTCTTATAAGGAATATGCCTATAACAATCTGAATAATTTATGCAAGACAAACATTGACCACTCCTCTTAACTATGCTGAAATTTTATTCTTGTTGAAATTCTTTGTATCTTATAGCAATACTCTGTACCTATTGTAAAGTTTTCAGCTCTCCGAAATTATCGTCAAACACTGCCAGAATATATATATATATATATATATATATTTCTTTTATTTAAAAAAAATGGCCTTGACATTCATCATGAGGTAGTTATTTACATATATATCGTTTCCATAATATTAATATGAAATCAAGACGTTTCTTCAGAGAAACACCTCGTAAACGCAATCATTAAAGACAAGGGTGGTTAAAAGAATCAGACTGACATGATCATCATGATCGACATGATCAGACATGACAGAAGTTAAGAGTGAGCCATCTATCGTTTGCATTTTGATGTAGTGCTTTTTTCGAGTCTATCTACAGTTTTGTCATTCGTGTTTTGACAGAAAGTTAGTTTAATATTTGACATTAACGATTAAAGTTTGAACAAAACTGTGAAATCTTAAAAGCTTATTTCCAAAAGTGTGAATCTTCTATCCAAACTGTTAGAAATTTACGTCCAAATTTTAATAGAAATGAAATGCACTCACGGGACTTTTTGAATCATTTTGTGAAACTAGTTCGCAAATCTGGATCGTTATGGGATACAACAACCCGTTCACGTTCTCGTCCAGTGGGCATACCTGAACACATTCTTGCTGTAACCCAGAATGTGGCTGAACATCCACCAGCATCAACTCGTCATTGTGCTCAAGAATTGAACATTTTTCTCTGAGGAGATTTTTGCAATAAGACCTCGGTATGATCAACTAGTGCAAGAAGTAAAGCCTTGTGACCATCCGATGCGTTTCTGCTTCATTAATGGGCTAATGATCACATGACCGGAAATGAGTAGTTTCCCAGAAAAGTCATCTTTAGCGATAAAGGTAATTTTCACCTCAGAGG
Source organism: Megalocaria dilatata (assembly GCA_034642435.1). Taxonomy (NCBI): domain Eukaryota; kingdom Metazoa; phylum Arthropoda; class Insecta; order Coleoptera; family Coccinellidae; genus Megalocaria; species Megalocaria dilatata. The sequence goes on along the minus strand of CM067858.1, from coordinate 47,096,859 downwards.
ATATGTGAATAAGCAAAACTCCCGCAATAAACTTCTTCCTATAAAAAAGTGAAAATGTGGAAACACTGTCTCGAATTTCTCAGGAGTACATTTGTGTTAGATGTCTGTAAAAGGTAATTTTCACCTCAGAGGATATGTTAATAAGCAAAACTCCCGCATTTGTGGATCAGAGATCCATATGTTATTGTGGAAAAGTCAATGCACCCACAACAAGTAACTGTTTGGTGTGTTTTTTTTCTACGGTGGCATTATTTTTCTTCGAAAATGAACAAGGTATCACCGTCACGGTCAATGAGGAACGCAACGGTGTCATGTTCAACCAATTTTTGTTTCCCAAAATTCAAAAAGAAGGAGTGGACGACATTTCATTCAAACAAGACGAGGCTTGATACACAGCCAACCTAACTATCTTTTGCATACCGTTTATGAAAATCGAATAATTAGTCGACATGGTGATGTCAATTGGCTGCCTCAGAGTTGTGATTTGACTTCGTTAGACTTTTCTTTGTGTGAATTTGTTAAGCATAAGTGTTACGCATTCAGAAACGCAGATGCTTTGAAAGACGAAATCGAATTTACCGTCATTAGATTGATCCCCAAACAATAGACAATGTACTGACAAATTGGATTAATCGGATGGGTACTGTATGGCCAGTCGTGGCAGTGATTTGAATGATAATGTGTTTCATTCGTAAATGTCGAGGTTCAACCTTTTGAACAAACTTATAACTTATAAACTTATAAATATTCATTAGTTTTTCTTTCAGAGCCGATCACAAATGCAAATTTCAAATGGCCCACCTGCTAAATCCTTCACAATAGAACAAAACTTATGTCAGAGAGATTACTTACGAAGTGGATCTTTAGTTTCACATAGCAAAAATTCCATATTCTAGGACTCAAAGACCAAAAAGACCAAAAGCTCTACATGCAGCCAGGAACCTGTAGAATATGTTATTTTCATGAGAAAACAATTACTGATCAGCAATACGCAAAAATACGAATTTCTCAGGAGTACATTTGTGTTAGATGTCTGTAGCAAAATCGCCTCAAAATCAAACTTTCAAGCCGGTCCAAAATAGATTAGATCCAGCCGAAAATAAATATTGCCCACGATCAGGATAAATACATGGCTCAAGTTTAGACAAGCACACATTATTCGAAAAGTATGTGCTATAGATTGAATCTAGTTACGAAATACTTCATTCATTCACTGAGCGCGGAAAGCTAAGTGGTAAAGTATCACCTTGTGACCTTGTGACCGGAGGTCACAAACCTGAGGAATCCTGTTCAGGTATAAAAGAAATGTTCTAGTTGGACGGGTGTCTGCCACCATTTTACTGTTGGGTCAAAAATTAACAATGCTGTGGCCTAAAGTGGCGCAAGATCGCAGTAACAAAGCCTACCCAGAACACAACTAAACTTTTAACTCGCACACGCTGAAAAAGCTTCTGAGGGATCTTCACAGAAGATATAGGAGTGTCAGGATATAATAATAAAAAATTCACCTCCTAATATTACGCAAGAATATAAAGCCCACAACAACACATGCTATCAAACAATGGAATCCATATTCGAAGTACTTGAGGTGCTAAAGCACCATCGAAGTCTGATACCTACCTACTAATAGGAGAACCTCTTCGAATTCCAACCCTTAGGTATTCGGGCATGTAAAAGTAAGATTCCAGTGAACCCGAACAATAATTTATTGCATTTCTGGATTCATAATCTTTTTTATTGTCAGGATTAATGTAGTATGTACTAGAGTATAACATACATCGAATGGTCACACGGTTTTCATATAATAAAATGGAAAATCTAATAGAACAATTTGTCAGATTAAGGAACTACAATATTTTTAATCGATAACCCTTTATTTATGAGAAGTATATTTGTATGAAATATGTGACAAATGGAAAGAGCTTGAAAAATTTTTCTTTAAGCTTCAGTTCACCAACGTGATCTTAGCTGATTTAATAATTTCATTCCAACCATGAAACGCAAACTCAATATCTACAACAATTTATCGTGCAATGTTTGCTCGATTGCAAATTTATTCCTTCCCTATCTTTTCTTTCGTTGGTTTATAATCCTTTTTTCTTATTCATCAAAGAGACCGCGGCAGATCAAAACAATAGAGTACAAGAATGGTGAGACTGTTAATTGTATTGCAGATTTAAATAAATTTCACACATACATGATGTCGTGGAATTTGATTTCTTTCTGCATTATATGCGTCCATTGTAAAAACTGCCGAAGTCTATGTCTCATCGGAAAGAATGAAATGAGCAATTTGTGAAAATAGAATCATATTATACAGGCTGTTTCGATTAGTTATTACACTTTGATTAATGCTATCACGAAAATCATCTAAATAAAATTCAGGAAAATAGTGGACAATATGTTATGATCATCCTGATACGCCTTCTGTGAAGATCCTTCAGAAGCTTTTTCAGCTTGTGCGAGTTAGGAGTTCAGTTGTGTTCTGGGTAGGCCTTGTGACTGCGATCTAGTGCCACTTAGGTCACTCTTATATATGTATTGTGGAATAAAATAGAAAGGCCTTTTACTTGATAGAAGAAATATAACAAAATTTGAATATCAAAACAAATTACAATATGTTTATCTTCTACAATTTTAATTTCAAAAAAATTTTTTATTCAAAAAACTTTTAGAATTAAATTGATGTCTAAAACAAGCAACGCTTACATTTAATAGACGTATATAATCAAAACTCAATATATAATGTCGAATGGAATAAATAAACCAACAGATATAAGAAAGTCATTAAAATTAATGAATAAATATTTAAAGGAGACAAAATTTTGTTTCTGGTGCGTTAGTTTTTTTTATTTTGATATTTGGAATATTATTCAGGACCGAAGAAGGGATTGCTTAGAATTATATTTGTTTTTTGAAGATATAGTGCATGTTTTGAGAGATTTCTGAATCAACTTATTCGAATATTTAAATATATTGAATATTTCAGATAAATTATATTCTTTGAGAAGTCCTTTAATTGTGTTCATGTTTTTAAAAGGCAATTGGTGTTCTTAAAGGTAAGACCAGAAACAAAATTTTGTCTCCTTTAAATATTTATCTATTAATTTTAATGACTTTCGTATATCTGTTGGTTTATTTATTCCATTTGACATTATTTATTGAGTTTTGATTATATACGTCTATTAAATGTAACCGGTGATTTTTTCAGACATTAATTTAATTCTAAAAGTTTTTTGAATAAAAAATTTTTTTGAAATTGAAATTGTAGAAGATACACATATTGAAATTTGTTTTGATATTCAAATTTTGTTATATTTCTTCTATCAAGTAAAAGGCCTTTCTATTTTATTTTATATATAATATATAATTATATTTTGGCTTCAATAAATCTCATTATGGATTGTCAATGAATTTAAATAAGCCTTAAAAATAACTCACACTATTCTTTGATTTTGTTAGAACATAGATCAATCTTGAATTATAAAGTTGATCTGTGTTTCGAAACATTATTCCTTTACACGTGGTGCGTTCTTGATGTAGGTTAGTTTTTTGATTTTGATATTTGGAATATTATTCAGGACCGAAGAAGGGATTGCTTAAAATTATATTTGTTTTTTGAAGATATATTGCATGTTTTGAGAAATTTCTGAATTAACTTTTTCTAATATTTGAATATATTAAATATTTCAAATAAATTATATTCTTTGAGAAGTCCTTTAAGTGTGTTCATGTTTTTAAAAGGCAATTGGTGTTCTTAAAGGTAAGACCAGAAACAAAATTTGGTCTCCTTTAAATATTTAGTTATTAATTTTAATGACTTTCGTATATCTGTTGGTTTATTTATTCCATTTGACATTATGTATAGAGTTTTGATTATATACGTCTATTAAATGTAAGGGGTGCTTGTTTTAGACATTAATTAAATTCTAAAAGTTTTTTGAATAAAAAATTTTTTTGAAATTTAAATTGTAGAAGATAAACATATTGTAATTTGTTTTGATATTCGAATTTTGTATTGTGGAATTCTCGGTATTCTAGAAATCATTAACTTTGTTCTTATTGTCAATTTCGGATCAAGTAAATCTAAGCATAGGCGAATAAATCATGTGAAAAAAATAGCGCAATATGAATATTTGCACGAGTAATAAATGGAGATACATTAACTTGGCTTGGTTTCAAACGGTTTGGCTTGCTTTTCATGTCAAACCTGAAAAAACCAAGTCTAGGTGACATCGATTAGAAACAAAACCCATGAATTCTCTCTTAAAAAGAAAAGCTACTCATTCCGAAACAAATATACTCTACTTACAAACCAGTGCAGGAAATATAACTTAGTTCTGCTGAGATTCAAGTATTTTATCCATTCAAAGTAAAAATATTATAATTGACATACACCGGCCTCACCAGCCCTCAGATTTGCCATAACTTTCGATCTATTCTGAAAAAGATATTAGGACACCGACTATACTGAGCATGAGATGAAGAAAGAAGTATTGATCACTACATTTTCTTGTGATGATAGTTGATATGCTGGGATTGCTCTCATACGAATTCGTGAATGAACATATGAGAAAAAATTGTAATATGGCTTTGTACGGGAGGCCTAGTTACGTATGCAAATTGGATCTCTAACTTATTGGGAAATCTCGCGAGGAAAAGTAAGTAGAGCCCTTTTATACGTTCCAGAGACACGTTCCCCCTAGCGTCGAACGAATAAAGTTATGTTATTGCACATCAGAGGAAAAACTTCAGTTTATATCTACACATACGTTCATACCGAAATCGCTATTTATTAAATGAAGTTTCTGAGAGTTTTAGCACAGGAATCGGGGAAAATTTCCGACTAGAACACGCTGGAATCATACCAGATACTGGAAGGGGCACTTTGAGGATGAGAATGAGGAGTTCTTGTAACAGCTGAATCGAAATTTGTTTGTAAAACATTTCAAATCTGCGATCACCCAGCCAAAACGTAATATTTGAATAATCTCAAGAAAATATTAATATGGAATAATTTTTTAATATAATATAATTGATTCTCAAGTTAATATAAAAATATGTCAAAATATGCTTGTTCGCATATTAATATTTGAACGGATTTCATAAATTTATAGTACTTTGAACTGATTGACTCAAAACAATCAAGAATTCAAGGAAAAATGCTAGTGATGAGGAAGAGTGAAAAATTAATTTTTACGGCTCCCATCTCTGGAAAATCATAGTGATCAAATATTATTAGTGTAACTGAATTAGAACGTAGTAGTTCAGAAGATTCGAATACATGATAAACCTAAGATATAATACAACTAATACAACTACATGATTTAAAATTGATTCAATATGCATTTCTTGAAATATCGGTTGGATACGAAATTGTTGATCGGTATATTTCATAACTCTAGAAACAGCAAATTATCCTGCAAATTTTCATTGAAAATTATCTAACTAATAATAAAATCTGTTGTATTTTCTTTTTCAAGGTCTTTTTCTAGTCAATTTTAATTGTTTTGAGTTTCATGCAAAACGTTCTTTGTTACGCCGTTGAAAATTTCACATTTTTTGATAACTGAACAGCATTTGCAAGAACTTTTTATTCTTTGTTTCAACTCGAAACAAAAGTGCAGCTGAAGCTCATCGTAAGTTTGTGGAACTTAATGCTGACAATACTTCAACTGACAAGTCCTGTAGATATTGGTTTCGCGAAGATAGGCCTCGTTCGGGATTGCCAAAAAAATTCAAAGACGATAAATTACAGATATTATTCGATACAACACAAGACAACATAAGCAGTGTCTGTGGAAATCTATGGGCTGATTCAAAAGCAAGGCATTGGGTTCCTTTTGAATTGAAACCAAGACATCTATATAGGCCATTATTTTCTTGTGAGCAACTGCGTCCAAGACAAAAAGAAAGATTTTTCACCCAAGGTGGTGATTGGTGACGAAAAATGGATCTTCCTAGACAATCCCAAGAAAAAAAAATACTACGATTTGCCCCGTCAAATCGTTGCAATCGACCTCAATATAAACACCAAAGCTCAAGTCCCTTAGTTCGACGAGTAACCTGTCGAACATTTCAATGCCCCAGTTGCTCGAGATATTCTGTGTGTTCTTATTTCTATGCAGAGGAGTGAGATCGATTTTGTGTCTGGTGTTAAATAAGTGGTAAGTCTCATTTCTTGGCATATTGTTTTCATTTTAGTATACGTATTTGAGACATTCTCTTATAAATAAGGATGGAAAAGTGAGTACACTAAGCTTTACAACCCGCGAATCTCTAATTTCGTAGCGTCTGAGACGTTTCGCAAAAAAAATATGCGGTATAAAAGCCTACTCTGAAAATTTAAAAAGATAAAGGGTTTTGGATAACTGAACATATAATTGACCAATTCAATTTATTGTCCAAGATAATTCCGAAGAACATTACACTTGCTTGATTCTCAGTGCCTCCAAACGTCAACTTCACGGCTTGGTCCTAATTCAGTTCGAGCAAATTTAGCGTAAACCATCACTCAACTTCTGCCAGTGCGAATTGTATCCTTTCGTTGAAATCAACCTTGCATTTTGACTTTGCATTATGGACGTGTTGATGTTTCGGTCGTTAATCTTAATCAAGAAAAGAATGGGGCCGAGTATGGATCCCTGAGGTACCCGATGATATACATTTTTTTCTGTGGAAGTACACAGTTCCACAACATTCTCTGAGTTTCATTGCCTAGATAAGACTCTAATAATTTGAGTACACTGCCTCTGAAACCATAAGCGTGCAGTTTCCTCAATAACACTGAATCATAAACTTTTCTCGTTTCTAGTCGAAACTAAGCATCTCCACAAATTCGCCATTATCCATAGCCTGGATAATTTCTTTCAACGCATCCATAAGTACTGTTGTGGTGCTTTGGGCTTTCCTTTATCAAATTCGCTCAAAAATAGCTCAAATGATTTCGGAAACTAACATAAAAATAGCTTTCACACCATCACATATATTTTCTTCCTCTTTTGAAGCTAAAGACAAAAACAACCGGCTTAATAATTCAGGAGTTCATAAATTAAGTTATCATCAGTGCGGTAGCGTAATAATAACAATGATAATAATAATACTTCTTTATTTCAAATAAGGTTCACAGATAAGATGCTCACCTGAAGTGAAAAAGTGTCTAAATAAAATTAACTGGTTAGCTTTCTAATGTGAAATTAAAAAAATCTCCTAGCTCATAAGGCTCAAGTTTTATAATCAAAGATTTTACCCTGTTTTTGAAGGTTCTCAAATTATTTATGTTCTTAATGTTATTTGGCAAATGATTAAATATTCTGATGCAACTATATGTCGGGTGTTTTTCGCTTAAGGTCAATCTATGAATTGGAAAATTTGAATTTTGTGTTCTTGTGTTGTAACTATTACTGTGGTTATATTGAATGGATTTTTCTTTGTTCTTATTTAAGAATACACCACACCCGTAAATATACAAACTATAAACTGTGAAGATGTTATTTTGCTCAAACAATTCTCTACAAGTTTCATCTTATTTCAGCTTAAAAATTACTCTTATTGTCCTTTTTTGTATTTTAAACATTTATTCTAAATTTCTTTTAGTTCCCCAAAAAATAATCCCATATCTATTCAATGGGTTATCATTCAGGTATTTTCTAAATATTCTAATTGCAAAATTAATCTGAATCAATTTCTGACTTTAATGTTCCACATGTGCTCTAAAATTGATGAATGAGTCCATGAATACACCCAGAAATTTAGTACTGTCTACAATAATTATAACCTTATTTTCTAAAGTAATGCTGGTTGGTTTGCTTTTATTACTTCTGTTAGTACTGAAAACTATAAGGTTTGTTTTTTCAACGTTCAATTCGTTCTTTTGTAGCCATTCATGTGTCCTATTGAAGAAGTTGGTACCTGCACGAATCAATGTATTCTCATCTTTTGCTCCTACGCAAAAGTGTCGTCCACACAATTGATTAATTTTTCATCTTCCTCTACTATATCTTCCAAATCATTCAGGAATATTAGGAATAGAAGTGGCCCCAATACACCTCCTTGTACTATCCCTCTTTTATTTATCAGCTCAGTGGATTCAGCATTTTCTCCTTCCTTGATTATTTTCATTTCTTGTTTTCGTTTGCATATATATTATTCAGTCCACTTGTATGCATTTCCTCTTATTCCATAAGCTTGAAGTTTCTTTAGCAGTTGTTCCTGCTTTATAGAGTCGTATGCTTTTGACATATCCAAAAATATGGTCAGTGCTAAGTTGTCTCATTCCAACAGTTCCAATATGTTCTTCGTTCATTCAAATATGGCTGTTTGGGTAGATTTTCCTTTCAGAAATCCATATTGTGTGTTACTGAAAAAATCACAACTATTCAGGAATTCTGTGAATGTAGCACATTATTAGTTCGAATATTTTTGAAAAACTTGGCAGAATACTGATAGGTCTATAGTTTCCTAGCTCTTGAGGATCTCCTTTTTTTAAAATGGGTTTGATGATAGCTGTTTTCAATTGTTCCGGGAACTTGCCTCGTTTGAACGACTGGTTTACCAGGTGTGCTAGGACGCCATTTATTTCAGGTAGGGCTAGTTTAATAAGACTTGTGAGTATTTCGTCTATTCCACTGGTGTGTTTATTTTTGAGTAGTTTCTCTATTTCCAAAATCTCTGTAGGATTTGTTATTTTAAGATAGATAGATCTGTCGTTTGGAGTAAGGTTGCATTTTGATTGAGGATGTGTCTGTGAGCTGATGTTATTGAAATAATTATTGAATTTTTGTGCTACTTCCTTAGGATTACCTTCTACACCACATTCTTCTGTGTCCTTCTGTCTTCCACTGATTTCATTACATATTGACCACATTGTCTTGTTCTTATTATCTGATTTCCTGATTCTCTCTTCAAATGTTTGGGTTTTGTATTTTCAAATTAATTGGTCATAGTCCTTTTTTGTTTTTGTATAAAGTTCTCTATATTTGACTTTACACCTGCTCATCAAAAGTAAAATATCTAGCTGACTTTTGCATTTGTTTATTTCTGTATTTGATGGTATTTGCCATTTCTTTTTTTGTTTGAACTTCTTAATTGGGAAACATTTATTTAGGTTAAATTGAAAGGTTCTCAGAAAAGACTGCCACTTTGAATCAATGTTGCTATCTCCATCCTCCTTGAATATAAATGACCAGTTCTGCTTTCTCAATTTTGTTTTGAACTCACTTTTGGCTTCGTTGTTGAAGGATCTATAGAATTTCACCTTGGGTAATGTGTGCCATGTATTAGTAATAATTAATTCCTGTGCTATATGATCGGATATATGTAAATCCAATGTTCCTAATTTCCAGTTTTCGATGTTAGTAAATATGTAGTCGATGCATGATTTGGATTTATCTGTTATTCTTGTATGTTCATTTATGGTCTGAGTTAGATTGAAAGGGTTCATAAGATTTATTAATCGGTTTTCAATAAATTTTCATTAACCATTTCCACATTGAAATCACCTGCTATGATGATTTCCACAAATTCTTCATGTAGGGCGTATATGTAGGACCAACAGAAAGATCTTTCAAAAAAAGGTTTGAAGAACATCAGTATCATTTAGGAATAGGAAATATAATTTTGCGACCGTATTAACGGATTCAATAGTGGTTTCTCAATATTTGTATCGTGCGAAATATAGTACACGCCATGCACCAAGTGACGACAACATTAGAAAATAGACCCGGATATTCGAGAATTCAGGTGCGACGGTAGAAATTCAACACTCTGGCCATCCTCGTTCAGTCCGCGAGGAAGAAACGATTCGAGAAGTAGAGGCATCAGTTCGTCAAAATCCGTCTTAATCCATCCGAAAGCGAGGCCAATCATTAAATATCAAAAAATTGTCCTTGCATTTGATTTTAGAGAAAGATTTGCATTTAAAAGCTTATAAAATTCAATTGGTTCAAGAATTGAAGGATGCAGACTATGCTAATCGACTGAATTTTGCCAACGAAATGTTAGGGCGGTTCAATAATTTTGATAAGATACTCTTCAGTGATGAAGCAAACTTTCATCTGAATGGTCTCTTGTCAATAAACAGAATTGTCGGTACTAGACAGAGTAAAATGTGAGGCGAAGGCATGAACGACCCCTGCACAGCTCAAAGGTCGTTGTTTGGGCCGTTATGTCTACCAGAGGCATAATCGGTCCTTATTTTCATGAAGATCGACGAGGCCGACTACTCAATGTGAATAGTGACCGTTATTGCGAAATGCTACGAACTTTTTTCTGTTCAGAGTTACAGAAATTTTAAGGTTTCAACTCAAGAACGTGGTGTCAACGTGGGCCACTTGCCATACATCAAATCAAGCAATGGAAGCTGTTAACGAATTATTCCCTAATAAGGTCATTTCGCGTAGGGGTAACATCAACTGGCCTCCCAGAAACCCTAACCTTAGTCCACTTGAATATTTTGCCTGGGGATTCCTTAAAAGTAAGGTTTATGAGAATAGTCCAACGAACCTGACGCAATTGAAGCAAAACATCAGGTCAGAAATGGTAGTAATATCGAGAGCTCTGTTACAGCATGTGATCGCCAATCTTCGTTCCCGATTGGAAGAGCAGCGTAACGGTCACCATTTAGATAACATCATATTTTCCAAATAATTCTCCGCTTCATATTGTAATAACTAACAATAAGCTTTTTTTTTTGATTTTAAGTAGTTTTTGTTTTATCGAAGTAACAAATACCCGATACTCTTTTTGGACACCTTGTAATATAGACAGTACTTCAAATGAAATATTTTCAGCGAATATTTCCAATAGCGTTTACATAGCATTGGTAATTTAGATCAGATCTATTCTGTACTTACTGAGCTTTATCTACCTTAAACATTTTTACTCGTGCTTTTATGACTTCATTGTTAAGCAGAACACAGATCTGAAGAAACAAGACAAATACCCACCTCCGGCAACGAAGTGTCGTGACATTGTTAAATAAAATATATTGCCACGATGTTCAAGATAAAACGTTTAATACATACAGAATGCACAGATTCCGAACGTAGATACACCTCAACTATACATTTTAATTAAGATGGAAAGTGTAATGGAGATGTTAGGGCTATTTGCAAAAACAGAAACGTCATATTTTTTTATTGTCCAACCAACAAACCTCGGTAGCTAACGACGGCAATTTCAAGTAGCCACAAGCAACCGTTTCACTGAAACCACTTTATATTGTCCGCCCACGCTGTAATCATTTTTGCTGATTTGTTTTACATTTTCCAACTAGTTCTCTATCACGAAGTGGATTAAATAAATAATTCATTTATCAGCGGAGTAAATAGAAATTGCTCCCAGATATGTAGATGTAATCGGCGCTTCTGTTATAGCTCTACTAGTGTTGAACTTCAACTTCGCTTTAACCAGGAAATGAATGATGGTAGTATTGGAATTGATGTTGAAGTACTACCTCGACTGAGATTCATCAGATAGTTTACAATGCAAAAAACGGTTGTGGGGTCAAGACACAATGAGTTTGTTGCTATAATGTAAACCGCCATGAATATGTGAAGGTCATAAGGTTCTTTGGAGAATCTGGTGTAGGGTAAACTACAAGGTGGGCCATCTAGAGTATGCATTTTGAAGTAGTGGTTATTTCGAGTCTGGGAACACTTCTGTCATTTGTGTTTCGACAGAAAGTTACTTTAATACTTGATTTAAGCTCGAAAAAACTGGGAAATATAGAAAACTCATTTTTTGGGTGGTGAATCTTGTGGCTGAACGTCCATCAACATCAACTCGTCATCGGGCTCCAGAACTGAACATTTCCCTCTGAAGAGAATTTTGTATGAAGACGTCGATATGAACCCTTACAAAGTTCACCTAAAGGAAGGTAAAGCCTTCTGAGCATCTGATGCGTTTCCACTTCGCTCACTGATTGCACGGCCGAAGATGAGAATTTTCCAAGAAAAATCATCTTTAGTGATGAAGCTCATTTTCACCTTGGAGGACTATTTTTCTGGGGATCCGAAAAGGAAAAGTGTTACGCTGAAGTTGCCATTCATGAGATTGAACCTCAAACAATCGACAATTTACTGAAAATTTTGATTGATCGGAAGGGGTACTGTAGCCAGTCGTTGCGAGATTTGGATGATATTGTTTTCCATTCGTAAATGTCAAGGCTCAACCTTTATAATAAACTGATAACTTTGAGAAAATATTAATAATTTTCTTATTTATAGCCGATCAAAAATGCAAATATTAAATGGCCCACTCTTTACTAGCAACATGGCACCGAAAGTTATCTCAAGTTGGCTTATCTTTGGATGAATATTTTCTCAAATAATAATTCTATGATCAAAGAAGCAAAAAAACTGAAATTTCCACAGTTAATTTTTGTAAGTATGTATGCTAATTCAATAACTCAAAAGAAAAATAAAAAAGGTCTGTTTGAAAGAAATTTTTAAATCAGATAACAAATGTTTGGTACTATTCGCCATTATTTCTTCGGTCAAAAGCGATTCACTCTAAGGGTTGTTACTTGTGAGTTGACATCAAAAGAAATACAGGGTCATTCATTTAGAATATAGATCAAATTTTTGTTTCAATATAATGCTATTATGTGTGGAATATAACATCATTTAAATGTCCTCTATTCGTCGACTTTCACAACAATTTGGACTCTGTGCATCCACCACATGGAAAATTTTCCGTAAAGATCTTGGTCTACACCCATACAAGATCCAACTGGTTCAAGAAATAAAGCCACTTGACCATACTAAGAGTCGTTTGTTTGCTGATTGGGCCCTAGAACAGCTTGAAGTTGATCCACTCTTTATCGCAAAATTGTGTTTAGTGATGAAGCTCATTTCTGATTGAACGACTATATAAACAAGCAAAATTATCGTATATGGAGTGAAAACAATCCTCAGGAAGTTCTGCAGGTTCCATTGCATCTTGAAAAATGCACTGTATGGTGTGCTCTACACTCTGGAGGCATCATCGTCCATATTTCTTCAAAAACGATGCTGGAGCTTATCTTACAGTGAATGGTGCTCGTTACAGATCTATGATCAATGATTATCTGCTTCAAAATTAGAATGGTATCGACTCAGAAGTGTTTTGGTTTCAACAAAATGGTGCTACACCTCATGCTGCTACCGGAACAATTGATTTATTGAAAGAAAGATTTAGTGATAATATTATTTCGAGAAATGGTCCAATTAATTGGCCTCCAAGATCACGCGACATAACTCCACTGGATTATTTTTTTTGTGTTATGCCAAGTCATTGGTTTATGCTGATAAACCAGAAACAATAGACGCTTTGGAAGCCAACATAACTCGTGTTATTGATGAAATGAGACCTGAATCACTCGAAAAAGTAGTCCAAAATTGGTCTGGTTGAATGCGGTTCCTCAGAACTAGTCGTGGTGGACATATGCCGGAATTTTTTTTAAAACATAAATGTCATAAAATTATCTTTCAAATAAAAAAAAATTGGCTTCTGTCTAAATTTAAATGTGTTTTATTTCAATTTAGTGTTCTATCACTCTAAAAAAACACCCGATATTTAAGATACTGAACTGTTTCAGCCGATACTATTTGGTAGTTAATCATAGTTAAAACAGGTTGTAGAAATTACTATGTTTCACTACCAATAAATCGATATTTTATACATTCAATTCGCAATTCACAATTTAAATGTGTAAAATATCAATTTATTGGTAATAAAACGTAGTAATTTCAACAACTTCTTTTGATTGTAATATTTAGGATAATGTAATAAGCCTTCTATCAAGTAAAGAATCCTCTTTTTGAGAGAAAAATTTCATAAAATTAAAATATGTAGTGAGGTTAACAGAATAAATCTGTATGTAGTATAATATTCAAGATAATGTAATGAGCCTTCTACGAAGTAAAACACGCCCTTTTCATTGTTTTATTTGAGAGTAATGATATATACCACTATCGAATATTAATTCGAGATGAATATTGCAAATAATTCCGATGATGATGAAATGAAATAAAAATACAAAATCGTCCCCAGGGCTATAATAAATTTTTCTAAATTTCGACCCGAAAATGATTATTAGCAAGATGCAGATGTTTCCAGACAACAGCAATTTACGGAGGATGACAGATTGCAGACGAATCATTCTGGCAGCTCAAGATGTGACAAGATGGGTTGAACTGGTTTAACATTCGAAGAAGCGAAGCCACTGATTGATCCAATTTCGAAAGGAAAAAAATCGTCCAATTTAAACAGGTGTGTTACAATCTTAAACGTAAATAAATTTCAACCAATTCGAAACTAATTTCAAATACAATGCCCCAAAGAAATTCCCGATCAATTTTGGACGATTATTATTTTTGAGGCAACCAATCAATAGCACCGTGTTATTAGAGCGTATTAAAGAGGACCATTAATGAAAATGGAGAAAAGAATCCACTTGGGACATTGAATTAATTCTCGACAATAATAGCGTGTCTACCTTTCAGAAAAAGATTGTGTTATGGCTTTTATTATAAGCGTTTTATGATCTGGTACCATCCGACTGATGTTATTGGCGGTTGTTCTGACAGCATATTCATTGATACTGCCTCAGATCGTTCTAGAGGTGATGAATCTCTTACACTATAATTAGGAGCAATCATTTTGTTGGGACTCTTGAAAATATTGAAATTAATACTGGAATATCGGCGTTCATTCCAGCATATTGAATATTATTTAAGTTTTCAATTATGAGTTCACCATTTATTTCATCAAATATCGAACCAAAATTCATCTCTTAGTGTGGTGATATCTGTATTATATCTTTAAATTCAAAATTATATATTTTAACTTCTACATTATATATTGAAACTATATACAAAAACTATCAAATTGATATCCTTATATATAATCAATATAAAATATTTTTCAATGTCTCTGAAAAAACCTTTTTACATCCCGACGTGAAATGTATTAATACAAATGTATTAACAAAAACTATATAAGTATGTATATTAATTTTATTTTTATTTGATCCTTTATTTCGATAATTTTAGATAATTTTGGAATAGTGGATTTTCTTGTATTTGTATGTTAATATACATACTTATATAGTTTTTGTTGATACATTTGTATTAATACATTTCAAGTCGGGATGTAAAAAGGTTTTTTTCGAGACATTGAAAAATATTTTATATGAATTATATATAAGGATATCAATTTGATAGTTTTTGTATTATATGTAGTTTCAATATATAATGTAGAAGTTAGAATATATAATTCTGAATTTAAAGTAATTTGAATTTTACTTCTATCAAGTATTGACTCACATTAAATGGTTTTTGTATTATATCTGTATTAATATTTTTCCAACGGAATCTAAATCTGTGCTTTTAAAACCGTTATTCTTGTCATTATGAGTTTGTCTTTTCTGTGGAGCTTTTTGATTGGAGCTTAATAGGTCAAACCCATGAAATTTAGATACTATAGTAAATTTTATTATTTGAATTTACAATTATGATGAATACGACATTCTTCATCTTAAATATCACACAGATCAATGCTGCTAACCACACTACAAATTTTAATTTTATAAAAAAAATTTCCCAAGAACTTTTCGAGATCAAATTAAATGAATCAATCTGTTGGATGATCAAGATGTTTAAATGTCTTAGAAAACACAGTTATCATTTAGTAGACATATAGAATTAACACCCATTCAACATCACCAAAAGGAATAAAAGAATACAAAGAAGTATAAAATGTTAATTAAAAATATCAAATAAATACTTGAAGCGCACGAACTTTGGTTTCGTAACGATGTATTATGAAAACCCAATTCCTCTCCGAGAATGCACAACATTACCTCAAAAATTTCTTCGAAAATAACTCTTTTTAAAAAGTTCCTTCAAAAAAACTCCACATCTTCAGAAAGACAATTTGGAATTCCCACGTCGATAAATCTTCAGTCCCACTTCGGACCCAAAAAATAAAAATAATTAATAAAAATATATCTCACCCGACGGACCTTAATTCTTTCGACAAACAAAAATAGAACTGTAGTGATGTTTCTAAATATCAAACCCAACGTATTCCATGTTCGTCCATAAAAATTGCATGAAGTTTGTGAAGTATTTTTAAGGACTCGATTATATCCAAATAATACCATGTGTATGAGAGAGAAACCAAAATATAATTATGTTATATAAAATAAAATAATAAAAAGGAAATAATAAGAAGAGGTTTTCACTTGATAGAAGGAATATAACAAAATTTGAATATCAAAACCGATTCAATTTGTTAGTTTCCTATAATTTTAATTTCAAAAAAATTTGTTCAAAAAATTTTTTGCATTAAATTAATGTCTTATAAGCAAAGCTTATATTTAATAGACGTATAAAATCAAAACTCCATATACAATGTCAAATGGAATAAATAACACAACAAATATAAATTGTCAATTAAAATTAATAAATAAATATTTGAAGGAGAAAAAATGTTGTTTCTGATCTTACAGTTATGAGAACTAATTCCTCAAATTATGTTTTGTAGTTTTGAAAAGGAATTAGTTTTCATAATTGTAAGATCAGAAACAAAATTTTGTCTCCTTCAAATTTTTACTTATTAATTTAAATTTACAATATATATTTGTTGGGTTATTCATTCCATTTGATATTGTATATTAAGTTTTGATTTTATACGTCTATTAAATATGAGCTGTGCTTATAAGACATTAATTTGATTCTAAAAATTTCTGAATAAAATTTTTCTGAATTCAAATTATACTGAGACTACCAGATTAAATCTGCTTTGATATTCAAATTTTGTAATAAAAAGGAGTTTGAAAAATACTTTACAAACTTCCTGTAATTTTTATGCACGAACATGGAATCCGTAGGGTTTGATATTTGGAAAAATCATTACATTACATTACAGTTCTATGTTAGTTTGTCGAAAGACATGAGGTTGGTCGGGTGAGATATATTTTTATTGATAATTTTTATTCTTTGGATACGAAGTCGGACTGATGAATTATCTAATAGTAATAGAAGTAATAAAACTTCTGAAATTTTAAATATCATACAGATTTATTCAGTTAACCTACAAATTTCAATAAAATAAGAAGGAACGGTTTTTTACTTGATAGAAGGATTATTACAAAATTTGAAAATCAAAACAGATTTAATCTGTTGTCTTCTACAATTTTAATTTCAAAAAATTATTTGAAGAAACTTTAAGAATTAAATTAATGTCTTTATAAGCACTGCTCATATTTAATAGACGTCAAAATTCATCATACAATATCAAACGGAATTAAGAAAAACCAACGAATATAAACTGTCAATTGAAATTAAAATATAAATAAGCAAACATTTTTTGTTTCGTTCCAGGCATGCGTAATGAACTCTTCAGACAAACTTACGAAGCCCTGTTTGTTACAAAATGTATTGTTTTCTGATCCCATATTAATGAAAAATAACTCCTTCTCAAAAATATAACACATAATTTCAAGAACTTCTCAAAAACTAATTTATTTGAAATATTCAATATATTTAAATAAATTACTTCAAAAAATCTCAGAACATGTAGCACATCCTTAAGAAATAATTAAAGTTACGATAAGATCAGTTCAACTTTACATATAAAAAATAATAAAATCAATTAAACAATGTATAGACTTACTCAGTGACATTTTAGGAATACAGGGTCCTCAACAGACATATAAGTAAACATCTTTATATCCAAGGTACTTATGTTCCATGTTCACAGAAAATCATACAAAGCTTTTAAGGCACTTGGCCTCAGTTAAAACCATTCAACACTGTATAATGAATTTCTTTATTTAAAAAACCTAATATAGTTATATATTATATATAAAATAAAATAAGAAGGAACGGTTTTTTACTTGATAGAAGGATTATTACAAAATTTGAAAATCAAAACAGATTTAATCTGTTGTCTTCTACAATTTTAATTTCAAAAAATTCTTTGAAGAAACTTTAAGAATTAAATTAATGTCTTTATAAGCACTGCTCACTGATCTTATCGTAACTTTAATTATTTCTTGAGAATGTGCTACATTTCTTGAGAATGTGCTAGACGTCAAAATTCATCATACAATATCAAACGGAATTAAGAAAAACCAACGAATATAAACTGTCAATTGAAATTAAAATATAAATAAGCAAACATTTTTTGTTTCGTTCCAGGCATGCGTAATGAACTCTTCAGACAAACTTACGAAGCCCTGTTTGTTACAAAACTGAGGCCAAGTGCCTTATAAGCTTTGTATGATTTTCTGTGAACATGGAACATAAGTACCTTGGATATAAAGATGTTTACTTATATGTCTGTTGAGGACCGTGTATTCCTAAAATGTCACTGAGTAAGTCTATACATTGTTTAATTGATTTTATTATTTTTTTATATGTAAAGTTGAACTGATCTTATCGTAACTTTAATTATTTCTTGAGAATGTGCTACATGTTTTGAGAGTTTTTGAAGTAATTTATTTAAATATATTGAATATTTCAAATAAATTAGTTTTTGAGAAGTTCTTGAAATTATGTTTTATATTTTTGAGTTATTTTTCATTAATATGGGATCAGAAAACAATACATTTTGTAACAAACAGGGCTTCGTAAGTTTGTCTGAAGAGTTCATTACGCATGCCTGGAACGAAACAAAAAATGTTTGCTTATTTATATTTTAATTTCAATTGACAATGTATATTCGTTGGTTTTTCTTATTTCCGTTTGATATTGTATGATAAATTTTGACGTCTATTAATATGAGCAGTGCTTATAAAGACATTAATTTAATTCTTAAAGTTTCTTCAAAGAATTTTTTGAAATTAAAATTGTAGAAGACAACAGATTAAATCTGTTTTGATTTTCAAATTTTACAAATTTCAATTTAAAAAAAATTTAATTCAAAAACTTCTCAGAATTAAATTAAATAAATGTCTTAGAAAAACACTGTTTCAATTTAATAGACATAGAATTAACACTCATTACACAGTACCAAGAGGAATTAAATAATTCCAAGAAATATAAATTGTTAATTAAAAATAGTGAATAAATACTTGAAAGATACAAAATTTTGTTTCGTATCTTGTATTATAAAAACCAAATCCCTTTCCGAAAATGCTAAACATAACCTCAAGAATTTCTTCAAAAACACCTTACTTCAAATAAGTAAGTCTAAAAAATTCCTGAAGCATGAAGCACATCTTCAAAAAGCAATTTAGAATTCTCATAACGAAAACTTCTTAGCTCTACTTCATATTTAAAAAATAAAGATAATTTATAAAAAATATCTTACCAGACTAGCTATATATATCCTCTCAACAAACACCAGAACGAATATGTTCGTCACAGAAATTACACAAAGCTTGCAAGGTATTTTATAGACTCAGTTAAATCCAAATGATAATATGTTATGAGTGTAAACCAAAATATAATTATTATACATACAATAAGATAATATTAATTGGTAGAAGGTTTATTACTGAATTTTAAATATCATACAGATTTATTCTGTATTCTTCGGCCGATATAAATATGTATGATATTTAATATAAAAGAGGTAAAAACCTCTTTTTATTAAAAACTTATGAGTATAACCAGGAATCAACACATTTGTGTTTTATTTAATTGAATATAGACATTCAGATGAAACAAAAGGAATATGTAAAAATTATGCTTATGTTCTTATAAATCGAATACCACATCTAATCCTGCCGCAAACATAAATTAGGGGAGTGAAAGTGAAATAGTGAGAAACCGGCCGAGGAAAAACTTCTGAAGTTTCACCAGAATTACTTATCCAGATGCCCCGAAGAAATGAACGCCGCGATAGGGAATATGAAAATTAGGAATCGACCAGGGAACAATTAGCAATAAAACAAGGAATTATATTACCGGTGATGGGAGAAATCTTCAGAGATATCTCGGTTGCAATTTACAATAATTGCCCTTGCAGATATTAGAGCAATAAGCTGATTTTTTATTCACCCCACCTCTTATCACCCCAGCCGTTCTGGAACAATGGCTAATCTGGGACCAAAACTTCCCACCTTACTTGTCTGCTTTTTATACCCTTGGTCTTAAGGAGGATATTGGTTGGCAAAAAGAACGATACAAGATGCGGCGCGCCATAACACTAAAAAGAAATGAGAACTGAAGCCGCAGGAAATTCTTGAATATTTTATAATTTGTAACAGAAGTCGCCAACTTTTTGATGAGTAGGACCAATTAAATGTGAATAATTCAGTTAAAGCGGACATTACTTGTAATTGATATCTGCTCTTCTCTTCTAATTGGATTCTTTTCCCAAATGGATTCAAGTTGGGGAGCATCTCATTGAGTTATTGTCTTGAGAAAACTTAATTAGCATATACCGGATATACATGGTTATCTCTGACCAAATTTCATAAGGTGTTTTCTAGAAGCTATTTGAAACACAAAATTTCCTATAGTGTGTGGTCGGATTATCTTTCGTTGTGAAGTAATTCAAGATACTACAATTTCGTAACGTTTCACCATTTTTTCACTCAAAACAATACATCACTTCAAACTATCACCTTAATCAACATTCAGTGTACACCATTAGAAAGAGCGGTAAATTCGCCTTAGACTTGATTGGTTTCATGGAGATTTTTATAAAAAATTCACTTATTATAGGGTGGTTAAGAAAAAAATGATTATGAAATTTTCTTCAGCCATAATTTTTGGTCGAACTTTACCTTAAACTTCGCCCCATACACCTCTATGGAAAGAAACCAGTCAATGAGGAAGTGGTGGTTAATACTAGAGACCAGGACACATGGGTGACCTACTTTGAAGACCTATACGATGCTGAAAACGAGAACAACGATGAACCTAAAACCGAAAATCCACACTCTCCATATGATCAGGGAGAACAGATTCCATTAGAGGAACTAACAAACGGCATTGAAGAAATCGAAAAACCGAAAATGCCCGTGTGCGGACGGTATCCCTAATGAATTGCTTAAATATAGAGGCTTAGTAATAGAAAAAGAATTGATGAAGCTGTACGAGAAAAAAGAGCATACTGGATCAATACCTGAGGAATGGAAAGCTATCATAACGATACCTCTATACAAAAAAGGATCAAAATCGAACCCGAAGAACTACACAGGAATCACGTTACTTATCAGTGTACATAGTTGTTAACAAAAATACCAGCAAATAAAATAACTGTCAAGGTGTTAATCTCTGAAGAGGAACAAGGTTTCCATCCGAATAGATCTACGTTAGATGCAATATTCATACTGTGCCAACTGATAGAGAAATCCATAGAGTTCAATAAGCCCATGCTTTATAGACCTTGAGCAAGCATTCGACAGAGGAAGACTTAAAGGCGTAATCGAAAGGTTGAAACAAAAAGGTGTGAATAAGAACCATATAAACCTTGTACGACAGCTCAAAACTAATAACAAAATGAGAATAAGAACATAATGTGGCCTTTCAAGAGAGCTTAAAGTCTCATCCGGCATTAAACAAGGAGATAGTCTTAGCCCGTGTCTTTTCAATAGAATAATGGACCAGATAATTGAAAGTGTCAATGAAGATAATGTCGGTTTTAGAATGAACAATCTTTGCCGGAGAATACTCTGCTATGTGGATGACGCATTCCTGAAAATGAAGATGATCTGCAGCACAGAAAGTCAATATGGAAATCTCGTGCAGAAAAACGCAATATTTGGTAGTATCTGAAGAACCGATAAGATGCAAGCTTGTGGCGAATGGACACATTGTAGATCAGTTTGAGCTATTTAGGTGTGGAAATATCAAGCAGGATATGTTTTGCCAGTGAAGTGGATAGTCAGGTGAAAAAAACCGTACGAACATCAGGTTGCTTGCGGGATGCAATATGGAAGAATTAGTACATGACCACCGAAAGTGAGACTCGAATATATAGGACTAGCAGAAGGCCCATACTGACGAACACTGCTGATATGAGAGCAGAAACAGCAGAAACTAAACAAAGAACAACAGAAATGAAAGTTTTGCGTATAATAACGAGTAGAACATTAAGAGACAGAATACGCAATACCGACACCCTGCGAGAGCTGAGAATACAGGATGCTTTAAGAAAGGTCAAAACAAGGCGCCCTTGTTGAAGGGATCACGTAGATCAGATGGGTCCCGATCGAATTGCAAGGTGAGCAAAAACACAGAGACCAAAAACTAGACGACCAGTTGGTCAAAACGCTGGTATGAGAGCTGGACATCAACATCACAAGTGATCATATGACAGAATTGACATGTCTACGTCCTATTGCAAGAGGAAGAAGAAGAAGACTCATACCCAACTGCTCGTGCTGATTCTTGGATTCGATTCAAAATGCTGCAGAACAGCATTTCCTTCTCATTGAGATGACGATTTTCACGTTTTGTATTACTTCGAAGATTACTCGTTCTGTCAGCCCTTGCTTGCATAACTTCACTAAAAGTTTGTTCGTTTGGTAATTTTCGATGAGAAAATTGTCATATTATCATATTGAATTCTCGCAAATCACTTGTTGAATCATTTTGAATATTAATAAGGTGAACAAATACACTTAGGTTTCACAAAAATTTAATTCGAATTAAAATTAATAAAATAAAGTAAAATTTTGTGAAAGTGAAGCCAAATGTATTTGTTTACCTTATTAATGTCATACGAGGGTTTCCATTCGCAAAATCATAAATAAATAAAATATCGCCGTACTATTCATTAGAAAAGATTTTGATATTGTCCTTTGAAGAAGATTAATGATATTGTCCTTTGAAGTTATTGTTTCAACGAAAAAGAAGAATAACGAATTAGGTTAGGCATTCGACACAGTTACTAAAAACGTCGGACAAACATCTCATACACACAGAATTAACGTAAATTTGCGAATATTTCACTATATCCAAAATTTTGAATATCATACAGATTTATTCTGTTAGCCTCCTACAAATTTCAATTACAAAAAATCTTTATGCAAATTATAGAAATAAATGAAATAAGAACACACTGTGTCAGTTTAGTAGACATATAGAATTAACACTTATTACACAGTACCAAAGGGAATAAAAAAATTCAAATAAATATAAATTGCCAATTAGAAAAATATTAAAAAAAATTTTTTTTGAACAGTACAAAACTTAATTTTTGATACATATTTTTATGAAGGTTCTTTCAGCGTCCCATTTTGTTTCGTAAATAAAACACATTATTTATTTGAAAATTGTTGAAATTTTTCTTTTATTATAGAGTACAATGGACACCATTACCTAGGAAATAAACCATCATTCAAATATCCACCACCGAAACGTTGGCAGGAAAGAAGTCGTTGAACCCAATTTTCCATGACTCTCTCACACAAGCTAGGTCGTATGTAAGCAATTACTCGTTCAATATCTATCTGTCAATCGTCTAAATTTGCTATGATTACTGTAAACCAATGACTTAATGTAACCCCAGAGAAAGAATTCGAATGGAGTTAAAGCACTGGAACTAGGTAGATAATTTATCGGTCCATTTCTTACTATAATCCAATAAACCAATTACTGAATACACTACGCTTCAAATGATTTGTTGGTTTGAGTTCGTGGGTTAAAACAATTTTGTATGGATGTAAACGAAAAATTTTTTTCCGTAAAATTCGCCACATAGACTTCTGTGAGATGCCTAATTTTGAGAACGTCGAGAAATGGATAAATTCTGGTCTTAACGAACACTTTCACGTACGGCAGCAATATTCTCTTCACTTCTTGCATTTCTTTATCTCACTGGCACTGTACCATCATGAAATGTAAAATTTGTTTCAAACTTCTTCACTAAACGTTCAACTGGACGTTTATAACGACCAAAAATTGGAGTTAAATTTGGATTATTTGTAAACGTTGTTGGAGTGTGTACCTTTCTAGGATCGAATGGTAGACATTGACAAATACGACTGTCAATGTCACAAATAAACAGTAGCTGCCATGCGTGAATAATGTCAATTTAAAAATGTGGCGTTTCCATTGGAAGGCCCTTTATTAAATTTGTATAGGTTGCGGAAAATCAATTCTCAATTTATATCTAAATTTTTTGTGATATTTTGTCCTCTTACGTGTGGTGATTAGAGAAACATTATTTTAAAATTTAAAACCTGAATATTTTCAATGATTTTTGGAATCCATTCCGATTGGAAGTTTTGATATTCACCCGGTATTTCACGGTGTGTTTTAAAAGAATGGCATAAGATACATTTTCACGTTCATTTATTGTGATAGCAATGTTATTTATTATTCAGATTTGGGCCTTCTATCGAACTTGTGAAGTCAATTTCGAACCCTGGAGTGAAGCGAAAGATTTGTTCCAAACTTGCTGTTTGTTCGAAAACAAGAAACTCGGAGAGCTTTCGACAAGTTTCGTTAACATAACACAACCCGATAGGGTTTTGATTTAATTGAATTATTGGACCGAAAAGAAATTAATCTTGTAATGTATGGGGGGGATCTGATAATAACTTCCTACAGTCGGCCTGTTCAGTGAATGGAATATTCGCGGCGTTTTCGCAGAACGCAGACCTAATCCCATGATTAAGGCACTCGTGGTCTTCGGCCTTTTTCTCTTCGCTCGCTGTAATTTAGTGCTAATGAGTCGTTTCAACGGATTTAATTAGTAGTTTTACGAGAATCTGCAGGGTTTGATTGGTCCGCTGTTCCAAAGTGTGGCTATGGAATCACATCGCCTGGGGTTGTTTGGATTATGGAATCTCAAACTCGGCCCCATTCGGAGCTGTTACTCTTAGCGCGTTGCCGAAGGCGCTTACTTAGGATGGAACCGGCAAGAGCAGCGATGTAGCCCGTTCCAAATACAAATATACTAAATACAATCCTTCTAGCAGTTGATCTGATTTACTGCTAAGAGGGTTAACAGCTCTCCTTCGTTCCCTCCGCGTCCCGCCGTGCTCATAGTTTCAAATAGGTTTTAGATGACGAATGTGATGTAGTCGGGCCACGGGGTTATCGGATATGATCGCTGTAATTAAAATTGGAATTGAAATATCCACCCCTGTGACTGTCTCGAGGTGTTGGGATGATGAATTGTCACCTCAAGGATCAAAGACGTTGAAATTGGGTTCCTCTAATGAAAATGCTACTGATAAAATATTCCTACATATCTGACGGACTTTTCGTATTGAAAAAAATGAATATCAAAACAGATTTAATCTGTTAGTCTTCTACAATTTTAATTTCAAAACATTTTTTTTTTATTTTTAGAATTAAATTAATGGCTTATAATAAGCACTGCTCATATTTAATAGACGTATAAAATAAAAATTTATTATACAATATCAAATGGAATAAAAAACCCAACAAAAATAAAATATCAATTAAAATTAAAAATTACAAAATGAATAATATTGAATGTTTCGTTCCAAACATGCGCACCTGAACTCGTCAGACAGGCGTGGTACGTATGTTGTAACAAACATTTGACAAAATGTTCAGTTTCTGGACTAATATTGATGAGAACTAAATCTTTTTCAAAAACACACAACATAATTTTGAGAACTTCTCCAAAACTAATTTATTTGAAATATTTAATGTGTTCAAATATCTAAATAAATTACTTCAAAAACTCTCAAGAACATTGTAGCACATCCTCAAAAACAATTAGAATTCAGATAAAAACAGTTCAACTTTACGTTTGAGAATATGATAATTTTCTTGGGCCCAGAAGAGAACTTTCTCGTGATCAACGCCTTGGATGCTTTAGAAATCTATCTATCTAAATATCGGGTGTTTTTTTAGAGTGATAAAAATTCAAATTGAAATAAAACACATTTTAATTAAGATTGAAGCCAAAGTTTGTTTTTATTTGAAAGATAATTTTATGATATTTATGTTTTAAAAATAATTTCCGGCATATGTCCACCAAGACTAGCTCTGAGGGACCGCATTCGACCAGACCAATTTTGGACCACTTTTTTCGAGTAATTCAGACCTTATTTAATCAATAATACGAGTTATGTTGGCTTCCAAAGCATATATTGTTTCTCGTTTATCAACATAAACACCAATGACTTGCCATAACCCCAAAGAAGATAAACCAGTGGAGTTATGTCGCATGATCTTGGAGGCCAATTAATTGGACCATTTCTCGAAATAATGTTACCGTCAAATCTTTCTTTCAATAAATCAATTGTTACGGTAGCAGTATGAGGTGTAGAACCATCTTGTTGGAACCGAAACACTTCTGGGTCGATACCATTCAAATTTTGAAACAAATAATCATTGATCATCGTTCTGCAACGAGCACCATTCACTGTAACATCAACTCCAGCATTGTTTTTAAAGAAATATGGACCGAAGATGCCTCCAGCGTGTAAAGCACACCATACAGTGCAGTTGTCAGGATCCAATGAAACCTTCAGAACTTCTAAGGATTTTTTTTGACTCTATACACGGCAATTTTGCTTGTTTACATAGCCGTTGAATCAGAAATGAGCTTCATCACAACACAATTTTACGATAAAAATGTGGATCAACTTCAAGCTGTTCTAGGGCCCAATCAGCAAAGAAGCGATGCTTGTTGGTCAAGTGGCTTTAGTTCTTGAACCAGTTGGATCTTTTATGGGTGTGGACCAAGATCTTTA
Source organism: Megalocaria dilatata (assembly GCA_034642435.1). Lineage (NCBI taxonomy): Eukaryota > Metazoa > Arthropoda > Insecta > Coleoptera > Coccinellidae > Megalocaria > Megalocaria dilatata. The sequence goes on along the minus strand of CM067858.1, from coordinate 47,070,233 downwards.
CGCAAAATATTCAATGTGGTGGATGCACAGAGTCTAACTTGTGAACGTCGACGAATAGACAAATCTGGATCATCATTAACACTACGATTTACAGCAGCCATATTTTCTTCTGTGCGTTCAGTTCTTTGTCTTGTTGTTGTTGCATCCAGTAGAGAAAATGTTGTCCGAAATCTATCGATAGTTCGACGAACAAGCTGCTTTGATGGACGATAAATTTCACGACGTGCTCTATAAGTTTGGCGAATAAAACACTGATTTTGAAAATAAATTTCAACCATTTGTGAACGTTGTTGCGGCGTGAGTCTTTCCATGATAATTTGTCAATTGCTTACTGAACAGAAATGTCGAAACAACATGGGTTCTACCTTCTTTCAAATCACAATTATCCCTATCGAAAGTTCTACCACTCTTAAAAAACACCCGATATCTATATTTTTCCAATGTGAATTGCGCATCGATGTTTCCGGGGGAATGAAGAATTGGACATATCGTGAATGTTGTAAAATTTTTTGAACTGAATTAATTAACTTTCAATCTATCATACAAGTGAGCTCATATATCAATCATTGTAATGAATATGTAAGATCTAGTGACTTTCAAGCATTTTAAAAGTTTTTCTCAATTTAAAACCACAAGTAACACAACTATAATTTATATTTAGAACCAAATAAAGCATGCTGTCAACATCTTTCAATATATCTTATAATTTCTGAATTTAAAACTTTTAAAGTGGTGAAAATAAATTTCTAAAGTCTTACTATCACAGTAATTCTAAGACACATAGTTATTTGTGATGTTTGCAGAATATTCCGTACTCTCTGAATATTTTAGAAAATATTTCAAATGATTAACTAACTATACATACCCTCAAATTTCTATATTGATCCATTACTTTCTTCCCAAAAAACGTTCAAAAGAGTGTCCTTTCTATCAAAAAGATATGACACTGGATCCCTATTAATGTGGAGCGATCCAACTCTTTGTCCAAATTAAAATTTTATAGTTTTCACTTTATCTGAAGCTAGTATACAAAAACGTATAAAGCAGGACGTATAATGGACCATTCGAATGTAGCAATAAATTAATAATTTGAGTATTAATATCGCCAATTTATGGTTGAACCAATAATACCATGGACTGTCATCGTATTTTTCGGAGACGGAATGGCATTAAATGAGCAATGTTAATACCGAATACACGGATGAATAAGCGGCATAAAGAACTGCGCTAATAATAACATTGGTTATAAACTTTTAACGACTGAAACAGGTCGATGAAAAACGGTGGGGAGGACAAACATTGTTTTGAGTTTTTAAGTTTGATACTTTGTTCTCTTCTTTTGATAATGTGAAGAGAACGCCAGTGTGTATTGTAATGTATTCATAATGTGGATATGAAATTAAAAGCCAATAACTAGTAGCAATTTTTTCACCAAACTTGTAGCAACTAATTCAAATTTCAATGAATTATTAATAATTAATCTTTACTCTATACATTTGTTGCTGAAATGAAAGTAGGTAATTTGTATTACAGTTGACTCATACTGAAATTAATATTATCAATTCTGAGATAAAATTAGAAATGTTTAATTCTGAATTAGGTTTTGTATCCTATCAATCAAATGAATTCATCTGAATTAGATGTTAAAATTTTTGAAATTAAATTTATCTCAGAATTTAAATACAAAAATATCAAATTTGTCCGAGGTATTATCAATATTAAGCAGAATAATTCTGTGAAACCCACACAAAATTCTATATAAAAAATCCTCTAAAAACTTCATGTAGCTGTTTATGAGTTATTTATGGGACACTATAAACTTAACAAAAATATAACAGAGTTCGGACAACCTTTAGTTAAGACATAATAGAATTTTTATTGAATTTGCAATGATATCTCATGCGATTTTTTCACATTAGAAAAACTTTAATGGTTTGCACCATAAAGAAAGTTCAATATAAGTGAAAATATGAAACCTTAATCTTACCAATCGATCCTCAGTGCTCTGTTCAAAAATTGGTAGAAAAAGATCTAAATCTATTCTCTCTCAGAATGAAAGTGAAAAATATAGAGTAAAAATGAAAAAATAGTTCACGGAAATGTTCAGCAAATTTAAATCAAGTTGTTATTCAATAATTCTAGTCTCGACTCATTCTTACGTACCATTGTCTTCCAAGATTAATAGTTTTACAGTTGCAAAAAATTGTATTGAAGAAGAATAGTATTAGGGACTGTACACAAAAATAAGTGAAACATTTTGACGAATAAATAATAACTATCACTAAAATTTACAGTAGTTGAAATTTTTAGAATGTAAATAAAATTCGAAACAAGTTGAAACAAGTGTAAATTTAACTTATATTTTCATGAAACAACTATCACCACTCAACTGTGTTGATCAGGGTGAAAAGTTTGAGGAATTAATGCTAGATAATATGCATTTTTTTTATTAATTTTTATATTCAAATTCTTAGATGTACCTTTTTAGAATTTTATATAGTGTGGTAGCTAATTTCGCAGGATAATTTTATAATCTCTTCTATAAATATTCCAATCTTGGATGGAACAACATTAACTGAACTGAAAAAACATGTTGTTATCATTTATCAATCAGAATCTCTTTTCATTGATAAATATCTAGCAGTGAACTCCACTAGGACGTGAATATACAGGAAATTATCATCAATTTTAGAAAAATTTCCTCGGGGTGATACGGCAATTTAATACGAATAAATTCAAGAACCTATAAGTTCTAACAACCATGATACGACAATTAAAATACCAATAAACGATCGATACATTTCACAATGGTAAAATAAGCCACCTGACATATCTAGCCTCGAAGAAGAGTTATAATATCAAATTGGAATATCCATTTTTTGATTGTTGCATGTATAAACGATTAGCTCAGGACCGGATCGATTGAGAATTAGATTCGATTTCAGGGGAACCATCCTTACAGCAGCAGGTGGTACCATTCATTACGTAGGAAACTTGTAGAATGATTTCAATAGTTTGGGGTACAGTAATTACTTTTTTCTCTGATATTCCACTTGATACCGAGTCAAACAAAAATTAAAACGCCTCATTTCCATTATTTTTCTATTAATAAACCATCTATATAATCGACAAAATTTTATTTTGGGATACTTAAAATTTGATGAACAAAAAAATGCGTATTTTGTCATGCTACTTCTGAGGATTTTTGTCCTTTAAATAAATAATACACTTATAAGTATATTTTGATATATGTTTGATTGATTCGGTCTTTACTTGGTGGAAACTCAATTTAATAAAAAATATATAAGATACAGTATTTTAATTTCCACAAAAATGTTGGGATATTTTTTTTTAGTGTAAGTACATTGTTTCCTTGTATTAATTATTATTATTTTTGTTGAAATTGTTACAATAAAGCTATGAGCACTCATCTGCGTATTGAATTACCTGTGTGAATGAATAAATTAACAATAAATTATTCTAGTTGGTAGAAAATTTAGGTTTGGAATATTAAAGAGATATAAAGGAAACAAATTTCTAAACCCCAAATATTTTGCCCATTGCAATCTACTGATTTGAGCATGCAACGTAAAATTTCTCATTATAAATTGCTGAATGAAGGAAGCATGGACGGATTTGAATATGACCAGGAAAATTTTATCGGAAGATATGATGTAATCGTTTTAGTATATTTCTGGCTCAAAATTTATAAAATTGACATTCCTAATGCATTCGTAGCTAGACACAAAATCGGTCAGTCATATGATTTTTCTGATATATCTTTGTTATCATTTTTTCACCAAATAACTTGGAAGGTTTCAAAATTCAGATGGTAAACGTAGATCTAATGTTCCAGTCATCGTAAAGAAAGCGTTAGAAATTTACGCTCTTGTTCATATCACCTAAGATCCTCACGACATTTTGCGTTAGCCTTCTTGTAGTATTCTTGCTATGGTTTCGGCAGCTCTTCTCACAAAATATTTTTCTTGAATCTTCTAATAATATGATACTCAGGAAATTTTGCACGTTCTTAATTTACTTTTTCAAGTCGTTCCTATGATTTTTTATGTATCTTTGTTCTCTTTTTTTCCAACTAATTACTTGGAAGGTTTCGAAATTCAAACAGTACTCGTAGATCTAACATTCCAATCGTCTTTACTAACAACACCTTTGAAAAAAAAACACGAAAGACCACCGTGATATCCAACCGAAGCATTAAACAGTTGTGATATAAAAAAGCTCAACTATTTACCTTTCTGAGGAATTACAATTTCACGATTTAAAAAGATATCGATGCAAAAAGAGACTAATCTGGGACCACCGCGAGTCTTTCGTTATGATGAGAAATTTGGGGAATGAAAACCATGACTAGCTAGAAATGATATCCATATAAAATTGCGACCTCAACGAAAATCAGCATTTGATCCGATCATGCTTTCCTTGAATATAATTTGTATATTACTTTGAGTTTTATTGCGATTTGGATATAAAAACAATAATAATTTACCTGCTCGCATTCTTTCGTGGCAATTGGAGATTTGTGGAAACGTTTAAGTAAAACCGAAATGGTTCCAAAATTGTACACAAAAATACAACAGCGCTGATCTTGGTCTGTAATGATATATTATCATATCATATCAATGAGGAAAATATTGGAGAACTTTAATATCTAAATATTTAACTGACATAATATGAATAAGAATTATATTCAACACGAAAAGTTCAAATTTGGTATCACAATTTTCGAACAATGAAAAACAAAAACAGAAAATAATAAAAAGAGGTTTTTTCTTGATAGAAGGATTAATAAAATTTAAATATCATACAGATTTATTCCCTTAACGTCCTACAAATTTTAATTTCAAAAAATTTTTCAGTCAAAAACTTTTAGAATTAAATTAGAGAAACACTGTTCCGATTTAGTAGACATATATAATTAACACTGATTACACAGTACCAAAATAATCAATAATTAATTAATAATTTATATTCATCTGAATTCTTTTATTCTCTTTTGGTACTGTGTAATAAGTGTTTATTCTAAATGTCTACTAAATTGAAACAGAGTTTTGCTAAGATATTCATTTAATTTAATTCTAAAAATTTTTTAAATTAAAATTTATAGAAGGTTAACAGAATAAATCTGTATGATCATTGAATTTTGTAATAATCCTTCTAACAAAAAAATGTCTTCATCATTTTATTGTATATATAATAATTATATATTTTGGTTAACACTTATACATATTATCATTTGGTTTCAAAGGAGTAAATAAAATAACTTAGAAACTTTGTATAATTTCTGTCATAGAATACGCATGATTTTTAAAGGTTAACTTCATTCTAGTATTTTGGTTCAGATGAATTCATTCAGCTTGTCTGGTAAGATAGTTTATGTTAATTATTTCTATTTTTTAAATATGAAATAGGGCTGATGAGTTTTCCGTTGTGTGAATTCTAATTACATTTTGTAGATGTTCTGCATGTTTTAGGATTTTTTTTAAGGTACTTATTTTGAGCAAGTTGTTTATGAAGAAGTTCTTAAGGTTATGTTTTGCATTTTTGGAAAAGGAATTTATTTTCATGAAACAAAGTACGAAAGACGAAAGAAAATTTTGTGCCTTTCAGGGATTTATTTATTGATTTCAATTAATAATTTATATTTCTTTGAATTCTTTTATTCCCGTTTGGTACTGCCTAATAATTGTTAATTCTATCTGTCTGCTTAATTAAAACGCTGTTTTTATTTAATTAAATTTAATTCGTTCAATTTAATTTTTATTTTAAGTTTTTGAATAAAATTTTTTTGAAATTAGAAGTTATAGCAGGTTAACAGAATAAATCTGTATGATATTTAAATTTTTTGAAAACCGAAAAGTATAGACAAATTCATATCAATAGGATGAAATAAAGATAAATGATAAAGAGCAAATGCCAATTGAATTGTCCTTCTCTAGACTAAAGAAATTCAATCAATTGTACATAGAAAATTCCAGGAAAATCCTTCTGGTTTGGTCTGATAATAATGAGTTATCGATAAGATAGATAAACATTATTTATTGTGTTCGTGTACCTACCGATCATCACTAAGACGCTTGAAAATTGGCAATTAGCCATTCTGATTGAAGATGTTTATTGCACGAAATTCAACATGGAATATTAATAATAAATATGTGCATTCACGTTATTTATTCCACTGAACCTAATTAGAAGTGTTCACGTATAGAATCCGTTTATCGCTCGATCCTATTCCAAATCAAAGGATCATCATAGAGAAACTCGTTGAGAACTGATAGGGAAAAGGATCTTATAGAAAGAAATAAAACTATGCATCTGATTAATTAAGTATTGATCTAAATACACTCCTGTTGCAATCGAAAATTGAAATCCCACAGCACAACCTAGTGACCGTAATACTAATGGTATTAATAAAAAGTCTAAAATTCCTTTCCTTATCATTTGTTTCTTGGAAAAAATAACCTTTTAATCAGAACCACATAATTTGGATTAGAAGGGGTAGGTCATTTAAAATTAGCATTTCTGTTCGGTTATGAATTAAAAATTTATTGATATTTTTTCAAAAGTTATGAGTTTATTGGAAAGGTTGGACCTTGAGATTCACAAATGGAAAAAATATCATTCAAATGACCGCCGCCACTTGCCATACAGTACCCCATCCGATCAACACAATTTTTCAGTACATTTTCGATTGTTTGGGACTCAATCTCATGAAAAGCAACTTTAATTTCGTGTTTAAAGGCGTCTATCGTTTCTGGATGGTGAGCGTAACACTTATCACATAGCTTCATCGCTAAAGATGATTTTTTTGGGAAAATTCTCATCTTCGGCCGTACGATCATTAGCCATTGAGCGAAGTGGAAACGCGGATGATCACAAGGTTCAACTCTTACAAGAGTTGGACTTTGTAAGCCTTCATATCTCTTTATGCAAAATTCTTCAAGGAGAAGTGCGAGAAATTTTCAGTTCTTGAGTATGATGACGAGTTGATGTTGCTGGTTGTTCAGCTACAGCAGCAACGTTTTCAGGTATGCTCACTGGACCAGAACATGAACGGGTTGTTTTTTCAAACAACGTTCCAAAAACCGCTCCCAAATTGATCCACAAATTGCTGTGAGGGCATTTCATTTCTATTGAGTTTTCCATGTTAATTTTCAACAGTAAGGGTAGAAAATTCATCATTTTGGAAATAAGTTTTCAATATTTCCCAATTTTGTTCAAGCGTAAATCGACCCATTTCGTTAATGTCAAATATTTAACTAACTTTCTTTTATAATACTAAAGATATAATTATTGCCAGACTCAAAATTTAAACGATAGATGACCCATTCCTTATTGGTATATTCATTTTAATTCGACTTCTATAAACAGTAAATTCCAAATCTCATGCAAAATAAATTTCAGAATAGCTTTAATCTCACACATTTCTCAATTGCGCATGAAAGAGTCTGGGGTATTTATCCTTCTGGCATTATAAACATGACATTCCCCCGTTTGATGCCTTTAGATTCATAGTTAAATTTTAGCTAGTTCAAAATGTCTGAAATATCCGAATGAAAGATCCATCCAAAATAGCTGTCAAAACTCAACTACAAATCACGCTTAATTCTAATTGATTAATTGACTTCTATAACTGATAAATAAAATTCAATTCCTACAAACTTTTCATTAGTAAACATTATTTGTGACAGAGTTGACTTCTTTTCGTTTTCCCAATATTTTCAGTATTAATAATTGAAATAAAAAAAAATTAATAGTAAAAGTACAAAAAAAAACTAGTTTCTTCAATGAACATAAGCATAGGTATTATTATAGCATTATTACACATATATTATTCCGAGGATATTAAACAATGTAAATGAAAAAAGTAGTTGCACTGATCATCAACGTCCAAATTATTATAATCCAGAGTTGGAATTCCTTTTATGTTCTGTGAAAATCTCAATCAAGTCCTGAGCCAATCCTGTTTCATCACAGTAGACCAGAATGAGTCCAAACGATGGAGACCCATCTGAATCGTGAAGAACATGTTTCGATCACCCTGCGCTGATAGTTTCCGATATCAAAATGGTCATAATTGTTCCTTCGGGCTGGGTTGAACGATAAAATCTTATTTTGTCTGTTTGTACGCATTTAACACAATGTAATGATGTCTGAGTCTATCCACGCTGTATAATTTACTGTTTTCTCCGTGAAACCTAATAATGATATAGAATGAAATTCATCACCAATATTATATTTTATTTATAATTTTTTTTTGGAACATATGACGTTATGGTACCGATGGAAATTTCTGGCAGGTATAGACAACTGGTTGATTGTGGGATTGATTGGTTTTTTCGGCTTTATCCGTTAGGGCAATCGGAATTTTCGTTCAGTCATTGCTATCGAATCCGAATATTATCACATTGAAAGTGTTGATATGATTCAGACATCTGTTTGGATTTTTACCAAAATGAGATATCAGAGTGTATTTTCTACGCAATCCACTCTATACATTTTTTTCCGGAATTGAGGAAGAGTTTATAAGTATTTTTGCATTCAGTTACTACTCAATTTCAGATTATTCCAAGTTTATTTGAATTCAGAATTTTTTCAAGTTTGGAACTGTATGATAATTAAATTTTCAATGTCTGCAAATTCAAACAGCATTTTTTAAACATTGTTATTCTAATATAGGGAATTTTTCTGAAGATATGTATTACTCACCTGTCATTTTAAGTGGTACATGAATCGATTTAGTTCTTCGATAGAATATTAGACGTCTATAAAACATTTCTGTCTTAGGAGGCTAGGAAGTTGTAAATGAGTGACTTGGTGTTAAGTTAGCAGAAAAACTTAAAAAATCAGGAATGTATATGTGTAAGAATTTACATCGAACAAGAAATTTTCAATTTACTATGCAGAGTTAGGAGCCTATGCCTTTCAAATATGTCTCACTTTTTCCTAGAAACCTTTGAACCTATTAAGGACCGAAAATATTTTTCCTTCAGTTTTCTTAGAAACCTATAATAACTAATGCCGTTTCAAGACGACAACAGTGGAATGTCGAATCGGAATTTAACTGAACACATTTCGAGCCCTAAGGGAGTCTCTCATTCTGCGAGTTAGTTAAAAGGTTCAGTTGAAGACATCCCTCGAAGTCACTCGTTGACCCTCTCTTCGTGCTTCGACCAAACAGTCACTCAATATTCTCTACTCTTCGAACATTTAGTTCTGATCTCACACACATTCTCTAGAAGTAAGTTCTAATCACATTTCTCTTTGTCTCTCAAGTTATAATCACACATTCCTCTCTTCTATTGAATTATTTCATATTCGCATTTCACTTTAACCTTCCAAGGAGCACCCTCTCTCAGTAAACCATTTCGCACTAAAGGCCTGGAAGTGAATGTTTTATCTACATTATTTGTAATTAGATAGAAATTTGTGAAAAGTGAATCCAACATGAAAACCAATAAAAGTGAGTTCGGTGAAAATGAACAACGGTGGAAAAGCTTAAAAAAGAACTATTCCACGAACAAGATAGTGTTTTCACCGGAATTAGAGTTAGAACTGCACCGAAATAACTCAATTTGGGTAAACAATTCAAATTTGTTATTCGTGACATATGTATTTGGGCTGAAAATAAACCACTAAAGCCAACTATAAATTCCTCCCTTAACCCATTTGAAGTATGCTTAACCAAGAATTTGCATAATAATTGTTCAATCGATTACTAAAGAGAATTCAAAAATTATCTCTACATACCAAGCAATTCTTAATAATAGGTCAAGAAGGAGCCTTGGGGCATCCCAGCGTTCACGTAAAAACCACGGGAAGCAGCACTATCCTGTTGGTGAGGAAACTCTTCACTCAATCGCAGAGACTCTCGTAAAAAGATGGCGTATTGCGAAGAGCCTTATTGTCGGATTTGATTGAGAGCCTTGAATATGTCCAGAGCAACTGACCTAGATTCTCCATAGTGCTCAATAGCCCTTTTCCAAACTTGCTTGACATAGCTAAGGAGGTCACCTTTTGATCGCTGTTACTTATGAGACCTTTGCTCTTCAGGTATCTAACCTTTTCGAGATTGGTAACACCTTTGTTAGATTTACATAGACCCTTATGGTCGTCTACAATTTTTAGATTTTTTTTATAAGAAACTAACGTTAAAATTTCAATACATCCCACATAGTTAAACTTTCTGCCTTTTGATTCTACGTGTAATATTTTGAGATTATCTACTGTAAGAAAAAATCGACTTTTTTCTATGCAAACATGGAAGTTTTCTTGTGTTTGGTGAAATTCATTTCGTGTTCATTGGCTCTTGTTTTCAATGTCCTATATGTTTTATACCAAGTTGAACATGGTAAGTAACGAACTCCTGTTTTACATATATTTGTGTTTGGGCCTTTCTGTATAGAAATGTGTTATCTATTGGATTTTTTGGTGGTAAAATATAATAATTTCTTAAAACTCGTTTTAATGATGATCAGACACCGAATAGAAACGAAACAGTTCAATACTTCTTGTGATGTTTTCTGTTTTAAATTTCTTGTTAGGCAGACACCGGACAGCTCTTTCCAGCTAAACGTAGAACTATACCCGATTTAATTAGGTTTCATAAACATAGCACTTCGTATGTCCCTGTAAATCTTGGTAGTGCAAACACACATGGCCCGCAAAATCCCCATACACGAGCCCATTATATGCAAATGTGGCACCCGCTAATGAGGTTAGCGTTTGGAGATACAGATCCCGCCGCATTCAGAGATAGCCAGGCAAAAAGAGAACCTCTCTGTACGTTCGCTATCTGTGAGCATCGGACTCGCGAAACAGATATAAAATGGGTTTTGTTTACAACTTAATTAAGATTATTGGATGTTTCTGCGTAGGTGAATGCAGGAGGTTGCTTTGGGACGGAGAAAGCGTTAACCTCACGATTATCGATTGTTTGATGGTCGCAGAACAATACAGATTTTATACACATGAAAATGTCTTTAGAATATTTTTCCAAAAGAAAATTTCTTCAAAGGCATATACAGAGTCCTGCAATAGTGCGATGCGCTTTCATACTACTCTGTCAAGAAAGTACCGGGAATTTTCAATTAAAACAACATTTTTACATTTAATCGTCAAAATTTATTGGGTCGCCTTCAAAATAGGCTATATTTGCTCCAATACATCTATGCCAACGGCACTTCCAATTATCGAAACATTTTTTATAGGCGCTTTCCGGGATGGACTTTAGCTCTCGCGCCGAATTTTGTTTTATGGCTTCAATCGACTCAAAACGGGTGCCACGAAGGGGCAATTTTAGTTTCGGGAAGAGGAAAAAGTCGCAGGGAGCCAAATCCGGCGAATACGGTGGTTGCTGAAGCACGTTTGTTGAGTTTTTGGCGAGAAAGTCAGTCGCAATCGTAGCTCGGTGAGAAGGCGCGTTATCGTCATGCAAAATCCATGAGTTGTTCGCCCACAAATTTGGCCGCATCTTACGGATACGCTCACGCAAACGTTTCATAACGCCTAGGTAATACTCCTTGTTTACCGTCTGACCCTCTGGAACGAATTCGTAGTGCACCACGCCACGGATATAGAAGAAAACAATGAGCATCACCTTCATTTTCGAGCGGCTTTGGCGTGGTTTTTTCGGTTTCGGCTAATTTTTTGCCACCCATTCTGATGATTGCTGGCTTGTTTGCATATCGTACTCGTAGACCCAGGTCTCATCACCAGTTATAATGCGTTCCATGAATGAAGAATCGGAATTACAGCGATCCAGCATGTCTGAAGCAACCTGTTCGCGATGACGTTTTTGAAGAAAATTCAGGTCTTTCGGTACGAGTCGTGCGGCCACCTTTCTCATGCCCAAAATATCAATCAAAATCGTACGTGCGGACTCGTGGGATATCTTAAGATCATGTGCTATCTCTCTCAAGCTGGTAGGACGGTTTTCCAGCACCCTTTCCTTAATTTTATCGACGTTATCTTCGATCGAAGCCGTCGATGGGCGTCCGGAACGAGGCAAGTCTTCGACCACTTCACGACCGTCCTTGAAGGCTCTGTACCATTGATATGCACGAGTTTTCGATAGAGCATTATCACCAAAGGCCTTTTGCAACATTTTCAATGCATCGGCACGCGAAAATTCATTTGCAACACAAAACTTTAAACAAATTCTTTGCTCAACGTAATCACCCATAGTAAAAATCGGCACGCACTCTGACATCGACTGACTTAATCAGCTGTTGCAAACACACTAGTTGACAGATCCCGCTCAAGCTTGGCGTAGTAATTAAGGACAGTGGTACCAACCTAGGAAAAAAAAATTTACCTGCCTCATTGCCCCGCCAGATTTAAATCGATAATTCCCGTTACTTTCTTGACAGAATGTAGCTTCCGAACCAGACATATTAGGAATTTCGTTTGAAAACAGGCTTCTTGTACTTTTATTTCTGCATCTCAGAAAATTATTTTCTAATATACAGATGTTCCCAAAAAAATTATTCAAAAAATGAGTGATTTTCTGAATGGATTTTTCAGTTATTTTCAATGACTCAGAATATCTCTATCACGGCGCAAATTGTAAGAGATATTTTTACACCAGTACAAATGTTATCTAGAAAAATGTTATCCAGTAAAAATGTTATCCATGACATATCCATGTGATGTTTGTTCAGAAAATCGTTATCATTTTTGTGTTAACGCTCAATGAAAATAATATAATGTTTTGGAATAGTTTTTTTCTCGATTTTGAAAAATATTTTGGCAGAATTTCCTGAAATAAGTAGCAGAAATTCCAAGAAATCATTCACTGATGCTGTACCGAATATTACCTGAATAACTTCTACCTTAGGTTCCACTGTTTCAGTTATTTTAAATATCCGTTAGTTGTTATGTTCATTATTCAAATAAAATTATTAATTGTAATGTTATTTTTCGTGTCTGACCAATGCAAGAGTGAAAATAACCGTAGGGTTACTTCTGAGAAAATGTGAGGCATTCAATTCTCTGAAAAAAAAATACAATATGTTACATTTGAAAAAATCGGGAATTTACACTTTAAAATTCTTCAAATTTGACCATTGATAACGGACAGCCTGTAGATGATAGGTTGATTATTTAGGAATGATAACTAGGCAAATCTTTCAGTTAAAAAGATTTCTGATCAAATTCATGTCACGATTCGGTAGAGGACTCTTAACGAACTACTGTCCCTTGAACTTTTTGCAGTTTTCTCTGAATAAGATCTGTACCGTTGAAACATATCTCTAATATTTTGCGCCATGATATACATTCTGTAAAGAAAGTACCGAGAATTAGCGATTTGAATCTAGCGGGGCAATGAGGCAGGTAAAAATTTTTTTTCCTAGGTTGGTACCACTGTCTTTAATTACTATGCCAAGCTTGAGCGGGATCTGTCAACTAGTGTGTTTGCAAGAGCTGATTAAGTCAGTCGATATCAGAGTGCGTGCCGATTTTTACTATGGGTGATTACGTTGAGCAAAGAATTTGTTTGAAGTTTTGTGTTGCAAATGAATTTTCGTGTGCCGATGCATTGAAAATGTTGCAAAAGGCCTTTAGTGATAATGCTCTATCGAAAACTCGTGTACATCAGTGGTACAGAGCCTTCAAGGACGGTCGTGAAGTGGTCGCCCATCGACGGCTTCGATCGAAGATAACGTCGATAAAATTAAGGAAAGGGTGCTGGAAAACCGTCGTACCAGCTTGAGAGAGATAGCACATGATCTTAAGATATCCCACGAGTTCGCACTTACGATTTTGATTGATATTTTGGGCATGAGAAAGGTGGCCGCACGACTCGTACCGAAAGACCTGAATTTTCTTCAAAAACGTCATCGCGAACAGGTTGCTTCAGACATGCTGGATCGCTGTAATTCCGATTCTACATTCATGGAACGCATTATAACTGGTGATGAGACCTGGGTCTACGAGTACGATATGCAAACAAGCCAGCAATCATCGGAATGGGTGGCAAAAAATGAGCCGAAACCGAAAAAACCACGCCAAAGCCGCTCGAAAATGAAGGTGATGCTCATTGTTTTCTTGGATATCCGTGGCGTGGTACACTACGAATTCTTTCCAGAGGGTCAGACGGTAAACAAGGAGTATTACCTAAGCGATATGAAACGTTTGCGTGAGCGTATCCGTAAGAAGCGGCCATGTGGGCGAACAACTCATGGATTTTGCATGACGGTAACGCGCCTTCTCACCGAGCTACGATTGTGACTGACTTTCTCGCCAAAAACTCAACAAACGTGCTTCAGCAACCACCATATTCGCCGGATTTGGCTCCCTGCGACTTTTTCCTCTTCCCTAAACTAAAATTGCCCCTTCGTGGCACCCGTTTTGAGTCGATTGAAGCCATAAAACAAAATTCGGCTCGAGAGCTAAAGTCCATCTCGGAAAGCGCCTATAAAAAATGTTTCGATAATTGGAAGTGCCGTTGGCATAGATGTATTGGAGCAAATGGAGCCTATTTTGAAGGCGACCCAATAAATTTTGACGATTAAATGTAAAAATGTTGTTTTAATTGAAAATTTCCGGTACTTTCTTGACAGAGTAGTACATATGGAACGCCACTGAAATTTTATGAAACTATACGGGTTGATCCATTTAAAAAATTACCCATTGTCGAATTATTTTTTTTGGGAACACACTGTATATTAGAAAATTAATTTTGAGATGAAGAACTGAAAGTACAAGGAGTCTGACTGTCAGACGGAATTTCTAAGATGTCAAATTCGCCAGCTATGGAAGCGCATTTCAGGACCCTGTATAGTAGGTAGGGCACATAGTGTTCTGAAATAGGTTTGGACAATCATTAATCTAGGAGTGTCTCTGCTGAACACATTCAATTTTTTTTTACCAGAACTGGAAGGAACGTCCTTCTTCCTCTGTTTTTCAATTTATCCAATTGCATGACTATTATCTAGATTCTTAAGGCGTCTTCTCGTGAAATACTACACAGCAACAGAATGCTCTACCGAAGTAATTTTTTTTCCTTTCAGATTTTTGAACATTCCAATAATAAAAAAAATAAGTCATTTTCCTAATAATGGACAGAATGTGCGATGTTACTTTTTGAATCCTAAAATACTATAATATTCATAACGGGTAATCCATTTCATGGTTCGGATTTTACAGTCCTATCTCAATGACATATGTCGAACAGAACTGTGATTCAAAACCTTAAATATTTAGTTGAAGGTTAGCCATTTACCAATATAGATCGTTCATCTACTGCTGAACGTATGAAAATTGTGAAAACTTACGCCAAAAACAATGATTCTGCAGTAAGTACGTTTCGTGCATTAGGGCAGATTATGGTCGACATAATCGTTCATATGAGCGTACAATTAGTAACCCAGTGAAAAAATTCGAAAAGGCTGGATCTGCTACTGATGTCTTAAGGCATCGAAATGTACGCTCGACCGAAAATATTTCTACTGTAAGTGAGAGTATTGAAAAGTATCCTAATTTATCAATTCATTGGCGTCACAACATTATTTACGACATCTTTACGGCAAGCTAAGGCATATTTTGCATCTGGAGTTGCATCTTTATCTTTATAAGGTTCAGTTGACACAATAACTAAAGCCATATGACCATAAAACATATACTGATTGGGTGAACAACAACGTTTGATGTTGATTTTTCGTATCGAATTTCTTCAGCGACGAAGCACATCTGGGGCAGTGGAAATCCTCATGTAACTGCTAAGAAACCATTGAATCCACAAAAATTCACTTTATGGTGTGAAATTTGGTCTGGTGGAGTGATTGGCCCATACTTCTTTGAAAATGAAGAAGGTGTCACTCAAACCGATAATTCTCATCGCTATAGCCAAATGATTACCGCTGTTTTTGGTCTGAAATTAATGATATGGAATTGAAAGAGATGTGGTTCCAACAATGGTACAACAAGCCACATAATAGACCCTTTTTGGCTTCATTGCAAGAAAAATTCCAAGGACACGTTTTCGGCGATGTGAATTAGCCACCAAGATCTTGTGATTCATCGTCTTTAGATTTTTGTTGTGGGGTTATGCAAAGGATCGTGTTTATTTCGATAATCCTCATACTATTGACGACCTGAAAACCAACATTCGTCAAGTTATTGGTGAGATATTGCCCAAAATGTGGGATATTTTCCATGAAAGAGTGTTTTGTTCACGTTTACACACGTGCACAAAACTGATAACTGTTTCAAGATGAAAGGAAACTGATCACTGAATTTTATGTAATTATTTCTTAATCACATATCATTCCAAGAATATGATTACCTCTCCTTCGGAATTTCTTCACTTATCCATCTCCTGAAGACATAATGCAACAAAACTCTCTGAATGTGAAAGCCGTCCAGTTGTCGCTTTGATTGCGAAGAATGCGTCAAAAAACAACTGGTTCCGCACAATATTTCGGCTGTACCCAGCGCGTATACCCGCTAATTGGCGATAAACGTAAAGCTGAATAGAACCAACGGGTACAAAAAATTGGAACACTTTTTTATCTCCCATCCATCTCTCGCGAACTTGATCAAATAAACAGGAAACCATGGTCTTTTATTAAATAAGTCGAAAAGCGCTGGAAATGACTTATGAACACCACCTGTATCATTAGGCTCGATTTGTAATGACAGCATAATGGTTTAATTGATACATATCGACCCAAACCGTGCATAAAAGCGAAATATAAGTGGCATTGCGGTGTGCATCGTCGCAATCATCTTTGTCTCGGTCTTGTGGAAATTTTCATAAATAAGGCTCTGATACTGATCGAATGCCCGTTTAAAAACGCTTATAATTACTTCAAATGGGATGAATAATTGTCGGAATCGTAAATCTTGGTGTCTAAGGGAATGGTGCCCCTATATGGATGAGTTCTTGGGTCGTTTACCATCATCGTACAGAAAACAATTTTGGATATGGATTCGCACTTTTACATCTCTTTTTGTATACAGAATAACGTATTTTGAATTGAATTGGGAAATCAGATTCTCTTTGGAAATCCACAGTCCGTCTTGAAAGTATCCGGAAAAAACAAAGCTCAATTTTATCTATTTAGTATATATTTGTAATTCTTGAACTATAAAATTATTAAAATATATTCATCTTATTTACTTACAACCACCATTTAACTGTAAACACTTGACTAAATATCGGGGTACACCTGAAACTAGATAACCTCCATAATTTTGAGTGATGGTAGTCCAGGACTTTGACACTGACTGAATTAAATCATCTTTATTTCGTGGCGCTGCTCGTTCTACTTCAATCTTCATTAGTCCCCATATATTTTCAATGGGACTAAGTTTGGTGAAGCTGATGGCCATGAAATGGTTCTCACTTGGTGTTCTTGCATTCAAGCTTGAATATAGGCCAAAGTGTGGCATCTGCATTATCCTGCTGAAAACGCCACCCCTGTGGATGTAAAGTATGCGTCGTTCAAGGAGAAAATCGTTTAGAATGCCACAATAATTTTCACTATCAATGATACCATCAACTATACAGAGAGGCGTAGCACCATGTTGAGGTATTGCTCCTCAAACCTTTCTTTTGGTGGGAAATGTGGAAATTTGAACGGTAACAGGTTGTTTTGATTGGATTTTCAAGTGATTTCCACCAAGTTGGAAACAAATATCATCAGATTCATTATTAAAATTATCTTCTTGAAAAAGTTGGCAAAATTCTATCCTTCGTTCCTTTTGTAAAGGTGTCATTAAGGGGATTTTTTGGTTTCCTAGTTATTTAGCCTTGTCCATTCAGTGACATACGGACGGTTTCTGGACATACTTTTATATTTCGTTGATTTCCAAATCTGTTAGCCAATTTGCGAAACACCAGGTGCGGATTGTGTCGTTCTAAGGCCAATTAAGTGTTCAAATTGTTTCTCCTTCAATCTTACGCGGTCTTCTTGAACCTGGTCTATGCCTCATATCCATGCCAGTTTTTATTCTCTTTATTGTCTCATGTATAATTCAGTCAACTGCTTTAATTTTTCAACGTTTCGAAAACCTTTGCCTGTTTTTTTGAGACATTATTTCATAAATTGTACCCCTGTTGACAATCAGCAATATTTGACGAATAGTGTTGCCCTGTAACTTTTGTCATAGCCAGCTAGCACAATCTATTTTTTACATTACTTTTGTCTTGGAATGTTACGAAGGAAGTATATTGAAATTATGAAAAATAATAAATCCCAGATCCTTTCTAGACGGACCATATATCAAACTTTAACATAAACATGAATATTCACTTTCATACAGAATGTTCCAGAAGTCGACGTCAAGCCGAAAGCGTGTGATAGATCAAGTCATTATATTTATGAGAAAGATATTCAAACAAAATGAGTAACGTATTTTAATAGATATTTATTGTACAAGACGATAAATTTGTACTTTATCTTTGAGAGTGTCTGTTATCATTTAGACGCTAATTATGCTCGAGAAGATAATGCGATTTTATCGTCGTGTGCGATACAACTTTTTTTTTCTATAGCAAGAATTCAAGTTCAGGTGAAAAATTAACATTTCAAAGAAAATTGTAATTTTTGGCACAATAATCGCAACTGTGTTGCTCCGTTACAAGGGATATGAATTATTCTGTCAACAAATGTAAAACAAATTTTACATTCTGGTTTTTACGGAGTATTCAGTGTTTTGGGTTTTGTGTACAAAGCGAGTACGATATGTGCGGAAAAGAATTAACACAAGAAAAAGAAAACTTACCAGCAGAAAACTTTTTGTTGCCCCAAAAATATAGGATGAAGTATGAGAAGCAATACCAGCCCTTTAAAAAGTGGAAAAGCATCAAGAAGCCGTGGGTGAAAAAGTGCTTATGGGTTATTTTCCTGAAAGGTCGAAGAAGGCGAAGCCATCGTCATTATGGTCGTATTATTCGATGCTGAAGCGTACGTTGTTGGTGAATGAAAATTGTGACTTTTCTTAATTCAGCAAGTTAACAGCCTTACTGAAAAACCTAAGTGGTGGATACAAAGCTAATAAGTCCAAAATCCTGGAGTCAGATGACAATATTAAGTTTCTGAAAGAAGCTCCTAATGACGTCTATTTGCTTATGAAGGTTATTGCTATTTTTGGTTTGCATGGAGCGACTAGGTCCGATGATTTGCACAAGTTAGAAGTGTTTAATGTGGACGACAGAAAATCGGTGATAGTCGTTTCATTATCTGATACTAAAACCAAGCAGGATAGGTCGTTTTGTATTACTGATAAGAAAAGTGGCGTGAGTTTTTCGAAATTGTGAGAAAGTACAATGTCTTGCGCCCCAAAAAAGTACCGACAGCAAAAGTGCACTACCCAATCTATGTAAAGGGACTTTCAATGGAAACGCGCCATATTCAAATTGACATTATTAACGCATGGCAGCCATTGTTTACTTGTGATATTAACAGTTGTATTTGTCAATGTATACCATTTAATCATGGAAAGGCAATTGAGTTCCTTATGAATTGAAATCCAGATATCTGAAAAGGCAATTTTTTTCTTGTGGGTAGCTGTTTCAAAGGCAAAAAAAAGGTATGTTACACCGAATAGTGACTAGTGACGTAAAGAGGATCTTCTACGACAACCCCAAAGAAATACTACGCTCTGGCCAGCCAATCGTTGCCATCGATCTAAACATAACACCTAAGCCAAACATTTATAGTTAGAAAATTATGCTGTGTCGAGGGGGGCGTTGTGTACTACAAACTGCTAAAACCCGATGGTTTTATTACTGGTGATCGGTAAACACTAAAATTACTTCATTTGAACCGTGCCTAACGAGAAAAACGGCCGGAATATACAGACAGATATGATAAAGTTATTCTTCTGTATGATAACGCTTGGCTCACTTCGCAAAAGTTGTCAAAAATTATTTAGAAACGATCAAATGGGATACCTTAACGCACCCACCGTACTCTCCGGACATTGCTCCTTCTGATTAGTGGCTATTTCGGCGAATTCAACACGATTTGGCAGGTCACCGCTTCACTTCCTTCATAGAATTAGAATATGGACTTAAAAATTAAATCACCTCAAGAAAACAGGGGTTCTTCTTGGACGGGATTCAGAAACTGCCTGAGATGTGGGGAAAAATATTAAGCAGCAATGAACAATATTCTAATCAATTTGTTAGTTCATTTACTTTTGAAATAAAAGCATTGTTTTAACAGAAAAACGGAGCGAATTAATTTGTATTCCCCATAATAAAGGAGAACGTTAAGCCTCTTCACCTTACGTGATAATAATAAATATAATAATAATATGCTATAATGATTTTTGTATTTTGAAACTTGACATATTATTCTATTCATATGAAAGGGACGGTTTCAGATGATGTCAAAGAAATTGACAAATTTATTTCTGCAAATATTAGTGATTTATGGCAAAAACACACTTTTCCTGCTTTTCGAATTTGTCTCACTAATTCTTACGAATTAAGCGAAGCTCTTTATATTTTTTCTTACTATCCAAATTGGCGGTTATACCTTCAAAAGTTTTTTTAGATTTCCCAAATAATCAACGTGAATTTCTATTCTAAATGAGCGCACGTTTTAAGAAAGGTGGAGCAAAAATCTCGAAACAAGAACGGTTCTCCAGCATCTTCATGTATGTCCTAAATTGGAGGACTGAATGGAGATATCTTTCTCGGTTATCCAAGGCGGCGGCGACTGGGATAAGCGCACAAGTCTAGTCGCCAAGAGTTGTTATCGCAGATATTATCTGCGTTTATCTGCCTCATCTAGAGGATCTCGGACCGTGTTAACACAAATTATTGGTACTCCGGCAGAAATACCTGGCCACTTTACCCGATTAAAATTGTATTTTAAATGCGTTCGTTACCTTGAGAATGGACGTCTTGATTTCGACTGTGCATTCTGAGACTGTTATCTATTGCAATTATAAGATATATGAGTTGTCATATAATAATTTCAGATAACATATTCACTTTTGAATATTTGGCGTCTGAATTTTTTGTGAGATGATAGAGCACTGAGACATACTGTAGCACAAAGTTATTGATATTTTTTGCTTTGAAGAGTAAACGCGCGATTTTCTTATCATTTGTATTGTGTTTTTTGACTTTTTTCCAGATTCTTTAATTTTAAATACTTTGCGTTGTCTTCGATTTTTGTTTTTTCAAAAAAGTCTTTTTTCTGTTGAAAACGATGATTCATCCGTCCACATTATAGAATTCAAGAAATTAGGATTGTCCTCCAGTCTTTGCAGCATATATTGACAGCATTTTAAGCGTTACCACTTTTGGTCTTTTGTGAGGAGTTGTGCTGGTAGTAACTTGTAAGGTCTGTAATTGTTCTCTTTTAACACTCTAGGAATCTTCGAACAGCTTATTCCAAGTTCACGTGATGCTTTCCTTTATCCAATTTCTGGATAATTTTTATGAAGTTGTGCTGTTGATTTCAAATTCAATAATATTCAAGTTTCAGTATTTATCAGCAATAAATTATAGTAATATTACCTTCAAAATAAAGCAATATGTCCAGTTCTTGATTCTCTTTCTGTAAGATGCTACGTTTCTTTCTCTTAAAACTTTTAGAATCTCTTACACAGTTGTAAGTATTAAGAAATGTATTTCCACTTGGAATTGGATCATCTGGATGTAAATTCTTTCTTTCCAATTTTCTTGCTTTTATTGTATCGGGTTTTTTTAGAGTGATAGAACTTTAAATTGACATAACACACATTTAAATTGAGATTGAAGGCAAATTTTGTTTTTATTTGAAAGATAATTTTATGAAATTTATGTTTGAAAAATAATTTCCGCGGCATATGTCCACCACGACTAGCTCTAAGGAACCGCATTCGACCAGAACAATTTTGGACCAGTTTTCGAGTAATTCAGGCCTTATTTTATCAATAACACGAGTTATGTTGACTTCCAAAGCGTCTACTTTTTTGGTTTATCAGCAGAAACCAATGACTTGACATAACCCCAACTAACCCCTAACCCATACCCCTAACTAACAAAGGAAATAATCCAGTGGAGTTATGTCGCATGATCTTGGAAGACAATTAATTGGACCATTTCTGGAAATAATCTCATCACCGAATCTTTCTTTCAATAAATCTATTGTTACGGTAGCAGGATGAAGTGTAGTACCATCTTGTTGGAACCAAAACAATTCTGGGTCGATACCATTCAAATTTTGAAACAAATAATCATGGACCATCGATCTGTAATGAGCACCATTCACTGTAACATCAGCTCCAGCATCATTTTTGAAGAAATATGGAACGATGATGCCTACAGCGTATAAAGCACAGCATACAGTGCATTTTTCAGGCTGCAATGGAACCTGCAGAACTTCTCATGGATTGTTTTCACTCCATATACGGCAATTTTGCTTGTTTACATAACCGTTCAACCAGAAATGAGCTTCATCACTAAACACAATTTTACTATAAAAAAGTGGATCAACTTCAAGCTGTTCAAGGGCCCAATCAGCAAACAAACGACGCTTATTATGGTCAAGTGGCTTTAGATCTTGAACCAGTTGGATCTTGTATGGGTGTAGACCAAGATCTTCATTAACACTATGACTTACAGTAGCGATATTTTCTTCTGTAGGTACAGTTCTTTGTCTAGTTGTTGTTGCATCGAGTACAGAAAATGTTGTCTGAAATCTATCGATAGTTCGACGAATAAGCTGCTTCGAGGGACGATTATGTAAACCATAAATTTCACGAAGTGCTTTATAAGTTTGGCCAATAGAACACTCATCAACAATTTGTAAACGTTGTTGCGACGTGAGTCTCTCCATGATAATTTGTCAATGCTTACTGAACAGAAATGTCAAAACAACATGGCTTCTACCTTCTGTCAAATGACGGTTATCCCTATCGAAAGTTCCATCATTATAAAAAAAAACACCCGATAAAGCAACCTGTGTCATATTGCTACCAATGTCGTTTGTTAATTTATCACAGCCTACTACTTGACAACCGATTATTGGTTCTTCGAATTTGAGACTTTGTAGTTCTCAAAATGAGAGCGACAGACCGAAATATATATTCGTAATCAGAAGAAAGAGAATTAGCCGAAAATAAGAAAATATACAGGGTGATCCATCTGAAAAAATGGAGTTACATTCAATATCTTGTCCATTCTGTATTTAGTGCATTTTGTAAAGTCACTTTGAAAAAATTCAGTTGATTTCGTACAACTTTTGTGAATAACATTTATTTTGTATCTCTATCTGTAACACATTTAAAGAGAGAGTCAAATATTAGTGAAAAATCCGGTACATTTTTGGGCAGCAGAAGATCTATGTGCGTTTCAATGGACAAACTTTCTGTTAACTTTTGGCTGAAAAAAATTTGGATTGACCATAATGGTCCTGTCTTATAGCTTGTTCGCTCACCGAATTTGTGTACTATCACGTCTTGGAAACCATGAAATATCTTAAATATACAGCCGAAATTGATAGTAACCTAGAAGTCATGGAAACAATTGGACGGTCTGCAAAGCAAATTCGAGATGATTCATTCGCTATTTAGAGGGTGACTCGTTCAATAAAGAGGCGATCTGAGAAATATAGTGACGGAGAATAATTTTTTCTTTCAGTCTAATCGTTGCCCACTTATTAATCTTTGATTTAGAAATAATTTGTTATAATTTGAAAGATTTCATCCTATTATTTGTTCTTGTAGCTGATGTCTATGTTTTGATTTTTCTATATCCGGAAATAAAATACATTGTCGAAATACTTTCTAGAAAACAAAATGGAACATTTTGTTAACGTTTTTACAGTATTACCGGTAAATATCTTGACCTGAGTCTTTTATTCTGAATCATTTCAAAGAGGCCGTAAATGTGAAAGCGTTTTCACATTTTCATTCACTTTCCTCCAATATTTTCTAAGAAAATCAAGAGAATAATTTTGTTTGAGTGGTAATAAGTATTCCAATACTAATGAAGGAAGCAGTGACTCCTCAACGTTTTCTGAACAGTGCATCCAGAATGAATTGAACGTCTTCACACTACATACAAATCTTTCAGAAGAAGTTTCCCAATTTTGGCTTAAAATTCAAACAACGAATAAAAATAATTTTTACTCTTTCTTTTAACTATAACATAACAGTACAAATTGGTTTTTCCAACCATTCATTTTTCATTCAAAATAAAAAAGGTTACTCAAATTGTCACATTATTGGAATTTGAGCTTCACAAACTGATGTACTCGTAATATATGAATTCAGAAGATCAAATTCGATCTATTTCAACTACAAACACCCGTGTATGAAAACAACTGTTGACCTCTATAGTAATTATATAGCTCTAGCTTCAGTTAATGGTTGTGATAAAGTCTGTTCTATAATATGAAGCACCAGATTATTTAGCGATTGCTTAACGTGATGTATTACGTACCTATAATTAAGAGTTATGACCAAAAAATTCTGAAAAGATTTTATTCGAATTTATGACTTGTATTAATTAGAATATGGCATGAATATTCCAAATAACTAAGATTTCATACTTATAAATACGAAGGTATCTAACCGAAGTTTTAATCATTTAACAATTTTTTCATTCGTTCCAGATATTTATTATACTATTTCGAGTCATAAATAAACATTGTAAACATTAAAAAATGAAGAATTAAATTTATACTCTAAAAATTACAAATTCTAATTGAGTTATATATTACGCATATCTAAGTAGACAAGGTATGAAAATATGAGTTGGACTTCATATTTTGATGTTTTCATGTCGTGAATTTTAAAAAGATTCTTATTGTCTCCGATCAAAGATCTACTTTTGTTGAATTTCTTATTATTTCTCCGATGGACAATAATTATTTTTTCTAAATATGTAATGACTTTCGAATATTATCAGTAAAAACTATGAAACATGTCACTTTGTATGATTCAGTACCAAGATTTCAAATTGTGTGCGGCTCAAAATGATAAGAAAGAGATTCATCCAATGAGAATATCCGTAATAAATTGTTTATTTAGAATTCACTGAAATAAGAAACGATTAATTTGGCGAAATTCACTTGAACATTTCGAAGATTCAAAACTATATCTACAAATCAGCAAGTTGTTTTTTCTGTTCTAATAAAATTAACACTTCCAATACTTTCGTTTCAATAGAAATTAGAGTAACTTATAACTGATATGCAGAGTTTCCACTGCGAATTGCTAGAGAAACTATATAATTTGGATGGGTTTCCGAAGTCACTGAAGAATTTCAACTGCAGCAACGGTTGCGGGTTAAATTGGATCGGAATTCGTCAAAAATTTCTGGTGACTGGTGGGTTTTTAGGATTTAATTGTAATTGAGCGGAAATCGTTTCATCCAAATTTAGTATTCTTTTCGGAAATAATATCATCTGTGGATTCATGTATAATTTATCAGATTTCTGACTGTGCAAGAGTTCGATGAACGCAATTGGTTACAGCAAATTTTCCAATCGGGATTTCGAATCCTTGTGTCAAAAGAAAACTAAGGTCATCGACCACTTACTGTTTGTTTAAAAGTGCCTGAAGAGACGTAAAGTTGCAGTTATACAGTCTAACAATATCGCAATTTATTTTTTAACGGGAACTCAACTGGTTTCCTAATTGGAGAAGCTATCAAGCTTGGAGTTTTCAAGATGATGTAAAAGTGTCAGGAAAGAAAATCAATTTCAATTATTTTTAAGAGATAACTGTTGTTAAACTGCTAAAAAGCTTGATCCGAATTTCAGAATCTATGATCTGTTACGTTGAAAAATAAAAAAAATTGAAACTTTTTCAAATATTAAGCTCGGTTATACCGAACTATAGATCATCCTTCAAATTTGTGTAAACATATCCACAAATAAATCCAGTTCATTCACTTCTGGGGCTTCGAACAAAATTTCTGACGAATTCCCTTCTATCGATGTAACCCTGCCGTAAAAAATATTTTGCTGCATCTTTTTGCCTGAAAAATCTTCAGCTTCACTTATTCCATTTATGAGGAATTTTTTATTGTTTTTGTAAACCAAATCCCTCATAGCCAATGAGAAAAATTAGTTTTTACTAATTTCGGTCATGCTCAGTGCTGGAATTTCATTATCTGTTAGTTAATTGATGTAAAATACAAAAAAGTGCCACCTACCTATTTAAGGTTCCCTTATCGAAACTTAAGCCAATTTTATAACTGAAAGGCAAAAATGGTTGCTGATTTAAATAAAAGGCAAAAATATTCATAATTTGGTTTATTTTCAATTTTGAAATATCAACATGTACATCACACATATTTAAACCTACATTCTAAATATCAGCTCGAATTCAATAAATGTAAAATTCCAACTGGAGTTTTTGGTGCGAAAAAAATTTTGCTATATTCGTATCATATATACAGGTTCTTAGGAATACATCAAAATTTTCAGTATTTATGCTTTAAATATATAAATATTTAAGTTAAATTAACTACTTCTGTTCAAAATAAACTGCTACTCTTACATTGGGAAATGGCACAAAACTAACTGACAGAATGCAAAATTCCATCACTGGCCGCTGACCAGTCTCACTATAGAGATGAGTACAGTGCCGGATTTTCTAAAGCTAACAATCATTCCACTAAAAAATTGTTTAATCTACACAATTAAATATTCGAAGAGATATATGTACAACTATGCTATATATATTTTTTCTAGTCATCGATATGTGCACACAGTGCTATTATCATCGAGTTAAATTAACAAGTCTTTTTACAAATCCATTACATAAAATTCTGTAACATTAAAGAAACAAACAAGATATTTGAGACAGACGATCATAAAAAATCTGCCATTTACAAAACCTCGATAATTAAAAAATGGACAATTTTATATGATTTTTAGCATTAAATTTACAAGTAGGATTTTTGACCTCGTTCTGCCTTTGATCTTAAAATATCAATTTTATATTCTCATTGGACGACGCTCTATTAAAGGTTATTTTATTTACAAATCGCGTTGTCCTCAGATCATAATTGTACTTAAAACTGGACTTAAGTCGTTTCAACGGCTTTGCGTTGCAGCCAAATACATATAATATTGCGCAAGCGACAGAAGGTATACCATGTTGCTATTTGTACCTTTTTCGTAGTTGAAATGTCTCTCCTGTTGACGTGCGTTATCTGCTGCCACTTTGAGCAAACCTTGAATGTTCCTGAGAAGAGTTTCAGTCGAAGAAATCGTGGAATCTGGCGTTTGTCCATTGGCTGAGGCCATTACGTTGGCTAAGGATGAGTAATTCAGTGCTGTGTGGTGTGATTCTGTGCTTGGCGGCGCAGGCATGGGTACGTCCCCTTCTTCCATATCTGCAAAAAAAAGAGAATCTATTTTAATAACTCTGTGGTAATTATGTTGTTGCGCAAAAATCAAAGAATGTTTTCCGTATAATTATTAATCATAATGATAACATTTATTGATCCCAATGAGTACAAACTTAAAGTCTCCAATCTGAATAATACGCCTCAATCTAAAGAAAGAAAAACAATCATAACTGAAGTACCATCAACAAAAAAATGATAATTTCAACTAGAATATGATCCGGTAGATCCTTCATAAATAGAAGAAATAACATGGGCCTCAACACGGATCCCTGAAGAACTCCCACGGTTGCATCATAATTACTGGACCCAGTATCCTGTACTTTAACGCGAAAAGTTCTATTTGAAAGATAACTTTCTATCTAGTCCAAAAATATCGCCGAATCCCAGATTGAACAGTTTAGTCATTATAAAAAGAGAAAGGCAGTCAAAGGCTCGTGAAAGGTTGAAGAATAGACCTGCTACAAAAAAGCCATCATCAAGACTTTTATAAAAATGTTCTATAAATGTAACAGCAGAAGTCTGTATATGTAGATCTGCCTTGCCTGAAACTATACTGGCACTTGATCACAAGCTTAAATCTAGTCAGCAAGTCCATCAATCATTGAGAACAATCGATGGAACAAGTTAGTGATGTGAAGTGAAGATCGAAATAGTGTGCGTCGCAAAAGGACAACTGAGAATAATGCTGTTGTAGCTCATAGCATTGGCGGAAACCAAGGTTTGTCGATTCCT
Organism: Megalocaria dilatata; assembly: GCA_034642435.1. Taxonomy (NCBI): domain Eukaryota; kingdom Metazoa; phylum Arthropoda; class Insecta; order Coleoptera; family Coccinellidae; genus Megalocaria; species Megalocaria dilatata. The sequence goes on along the minus strand of CM067858.1, from coordinate 47,042,167 downwards.
CGTCGATTTTGGAATTAGGAATTCCACAAACGATATTTACGGCCGGGATTCGAAGATCTTGGTTTATTATTTATCTAGGACAGCGCTACATGCCACACAATCAACGAAACAATTTTGCAAGAAAAGATGAGATCACCGAGATCTTGTGTTTTAACATATTTAGACGTTTTTCTTTGGGGCCACGTGAAAGATAAGGTCTATGCCAATGCTCCCCAATCGATTCAAGATCTTAAAGATCGAATTCGTGAAGTTATCGAGGACATAAAGCCGCAAAGGTGGGAATTAGTCATGGAAAATTTAATGAAAAGGATATCGGATGCTGCAACAGTAGCTGCGGTGACCTTATTTGTTGGTCGCCAGATTCCAGTTTCCTTTTCCCATAGAGAGGTGTTTATCCTACCCTTTGGCGAAAGAAGGGGACTTCAAATATCAGTTTGTTTCATCACAGGAAAATTTGAAAACTTTTCTCGATTTTCGTGGTTAGTCAAGGATTCAAGGTCACCTGAGCACTCAAGAAAAATATTGAAATAATATCCTTGTACGCAAAAATGAAAAATAAACTCTAGCGTGAACTTTCAGCCTTTCCTTGAGTCATAACCGTCAAAGTCGTCCAAAACAAAGATCTCTGAGCATCCCAGAGCAATGTTCTGTGACTGGGTTGTTCCGTTGACAGATATCCGTTGCTTTGTCAGGATTAAAATCTCAGTTTCCAACCGTTTGGAGCGAATCAGTTGTTACGATTGAATCGCATCCTCAGGATCTGAATAAATTAGTCGAAATGAGTGAAACGTTCCGGTCGAGTGCACCAGACTGTCTAGCGTCGGAGTGGTTCGAAACGCCAGACGAACGGTCAGACAATCCAAAAACCGGTCCGCAACGGTTTGCCGAAATGAGGAATCGAATTACCTGTCCATCTCATCGATAAGAATTGGTCGCGAACGCCGATCGCGTCGTATCAAAGCGGAAAAATCGATATGGTAGTTGTCGAGGTTTCTCATAGATGTCGCGGCGATCTGAATATGGTTGGAATGTTAGAATGCTTCATTACAAAACTCCCCATCAATTCTGAAATACTTATAACAATACTTACAACTTACGAAATGTTGAATAGTTTAAGATAGAAGTGATCAGTTAACTATAGGATTGTAACTTCAAAATAAGATTTTTACTCATCAAGGAAGAAAATAAGCTGATAAAGATTGAGATTCTTTTATCTTTTGGGAACCATGCCATGTTGGATGATTCTGAAAGGTTTTCCAATAAGATGTTTAATTTTGAATAGCCCGCTATCTGGACAGCTGTCACTTTTGAAGGTATCGTCTTTTGCCATTTAACAAGTAAAAACTACGCTTATACTGAAAATTGAACGATACACGTTTCAACAAAGCACTGAAATCTTAAAATGTAGCCCGTTGTGTTACGGTAAATGGATTGCGCTACCGAGCTCTGATCAATGATTTTTTTATGGCCAAAATTGGAAGATATTGATGCCTAAGAAGTTTATCTTCAACAAGACGGCGCTAAGTGCCACACAAGCAACGAAATAATCGCAATTTTGCAAGAAAAATTTCCTGGCCGTGTCATTTCTTGAAGAGATCTCAATTGGTCACCGAGATCCGGGGGGGTGGACTTGCCCTCAGGTGTTACTTGTACCACCTGGCCACCCCACTTGGTGTTGGACTCGAGGGGGCAGTGGTTGAAAGTCCGCATGCTGGACTAGGGGGGTATTTCATTTATCTGTTCGCAGACCCCCATTTTCGGGATATTCTCATGAAACGACTCGGGGTTTAACGGGACTTGACGGTTCGACCGGCCTGTCCTGGCCCCTGGATCTGTGCGTAACTATTTAGGGTTTGTGGATCTCGACGAAATGGCTCCGCCATTAGTGCTTGACGCCAGGATCAATCAAATGACTTCACATGGGTTCGGTGGGTCAGGACGTATAGTCCGCTAGACGGTGCTCGTACCAGGATCAATTGTAGTCGTCAATCTTGAGTTTATCTTAGTTCTTGGGACTGCGTTCGGGTGGATGAATAAGAATTCCCTCCGGCGGGTGAGTTGCGTCTCAAACAACTCGGGTACTGACCTGCAGAGCCAGTAGAGGTTGGATAGTGCTTTCGCTGCTACCAGTCAGACGGTTCTGGCTTTCGAGTCGGGGCCCAAACTGGAAGCTGGTGGGTTCATCTCTTCGGAGGGGTTCTCGCCGAGCGCGATGATATGGCGTAATCCTTATCACACTTTCTACCTCTGGGTAGACTGTGGAGACTGCTTGGTAGTCACTTGGAAAAGAGGCCTTCCTCAAATAGCCAATAACTATTCTGGTAGAATTCACCTGGTCACCGAGATCTTGCGGTTTAACACCTTTAGACTTTTTCCTTTCAGGCCACGTGAAAGATGAGGTATATACCAATGCTCCACAATCGACTGAAGACCTTAAAGATGGAATTCGTGAAAAATTTCAAGCAGGTTTTCAAATTAAAATTTGTTTAAGTTCCAGGAAATTATTATAGTCAATATTTCAAGAATTGAAAAAACCTCTTCTGAGTAATATAACTTTTCAATTTATTTTCATTCGAATAAGATTGAAGAAAGGGGTGTAATAACAAGTGCTAGCATTAAAAAAATTCAATGAATTCTGAATTTCTCTACAACAATTTCTGAGTGAAATCAGCTGAAAATTTGTAAACAAAAGAGGTGTGGATGAAATGATTTATCAGAAAAATTATACGTGGTTCTTCTAGACGGTAATAATGGTCACAAATTTGATTGTATTGATGAAAACACAAAATTGTGATGGGAAGCGAAAAAGAAAGGCAGATATGTCTTTATCCACAGGAGAAAAAACATAAATTATAAATGTTTTATGAACTGACCTCGAAAACACGAAACTAACATTTCTCTCATATGTGCATGGATGAGTAAGGTGAATTCATATGTGAAATGGATTCCTACGCATTGTATTAAATGGATCATTAATTAGAGACCTCTTGACATTCGGATATTGTATTTCGTACCGGTTTTCATTTTCTTAATGTATTCTTAATGTTATCTAATTAAAATGTATACCGCAAGAGAAGGGAAAGATAGATAGCTTTCAAGGAATATGTTGAAGCCATTCATAATATGATAATTTGTTGTCATGTGCCTGGTTTGCCAGCTCGTTCAGGCGGCGATTGTTGAAAATATAGAAGAAGAACGGGCTATATTTTACCGTATCGCGAAATGCTCATTACAGCCATTTTCTGTTATTCCAGAATACCTGATAAGGCAATAATTCAATTGGTCTTTCGACAGGGATACACGAAATTCCTAGGCATAATATCCATATAGACCTGGTGACCCGTATAAAACAGTCCAGGTTATTTTCGTGAGTATTAGCTCTTATGGAAAACCTCGAGACATATAAATTTTTTATTCGCAGAAGAATTTGTGGGTGTACGATAATTCTCCTAAACGGGGTGGAAATCCCCTCAAGAATTTTAAATGACGATAGGGTTCGAGTGACACATCATTTTGGAGGTTCGTAATTGTTTTTATTAATATGCTGAAAAATTACAGTGTGCTGTTCGCTTCGATGTGAAAAACTCATTGAAAGTGATTGGTGAGGTGCATTGAGTGGTCGAGTTCCTATAATATTCTAATTTATCCACTGATGGAACAAACGTTTCGATTTCTACTTTATTTTGATGGTGTACTAACGTAGCATTAGTTCATCTTAAAGGACTTCGTCAGAGTACAAGGTTTACGGTTTTTGTCCTGAGTTTATAGTGTTTAAAAAGAGTGAACTTGTTGTGAACGTCGACGAATAGACAAATCTGGATCATCATTAACACTATGACTTACAGCAGCGATATTTTCTTCTGTGCGTACAGTTCTTTGTCCTGGTGTTGCTGTTGCATCGAGCAGAGAAAACGTCCGAGATCTATCGATATTTCGACGAATAAGGTGCTCTGATGGACTCTATGTAAACCATAAATTTCACGAAGTGCTCTATAAGTTTGGCGAATAGAACACTGATTTTGAGAATAAGTTTCAACAATTTTTAAACGTTTTTGCGGCGTGAGACTTTCCATGATAATTTGTCAATGCTTACTGAACAGAAATGTCAAAAACAACACGGGTTCTACCTTCTGTCAAATCACAGTTATACCTATCAAACGTTCTATCACTCTAAAAAAACCATGATATATCACTATATAATATATAAATGAATATCCAGTTTTACAAGGATTTTTTTAAACATTTCATTTTTTTTCATACAGAGAAACTTCAAATGACGAACTAACACCACTGTTACTCTCTGTATTGGTGAAAATTACACTCATTAATTTTCCAGTGAAATCGAAAGTACTTGCAACCGCAATAACTCATGAAAAAAATTGCGAACACAACTCGAAGTTTTCAAGCAAGCCATCGAAAGAACCTGCGTGTCGGAGATTCTTGCGACCATTAAGAGATACGCCCGATGATTTGTTAGTTGTAGACGCGGCTTAAGAAAAACAAAACGTTGATGTTCTCTCACGATATGAATGACCGAATGTCATGAGCATCGAGATGACTTATTTTCATACGTTTTAATGTGCAGACCCGTTGCGCTTGTACTTTGCGAACTCCTACAAAGATAATTGACTCATCTCACAATAAACAAATCGTACCAGGATATTTATTGCTAGGAAGAGCATTTATTAGCTTGCTAAGAGGTCGAGGCATATTCTCTCATATATAAACTATAAAATCTAAGCGTCGCAGAACGCTGTTTGATTAATGTGTTGCTTAAGGCCATAGTACTCAAGTCTGCTAGTGTTGGTGGACAGAAGGAGTATCGTTTGGACATATCAATTAGTTCCAATTTTATCCTTTGCATTGTTTTTTTAGAGTCGGATATGGATAACTGTGATTTGACAGAAGGTAGAAGCCATGTTGTTTTGACATTTCTGTTCAGTAAGCATTGATAAATTATCATGGAAAGACTCACGCCGCAACAACGTTTACAAATTGTTGAAATTTATTTTCAAAATCAGTGCTCTATTCGCCAAACTTATAGAGCACTTCGTGAAATTTATGGTTTACATAATCGTCCATTATTCATCGAACTATCGATAGATTTCGGACAACATTTTCTCTACTCGATGCAACAACAACAACAACACAAAGAACTGTATGTACAGAAGAAAATACCGCTGCTGTAAGTCATTGTGTTAATGATAATCTAGATTTGTCTATTCGTAGACGTTCACAACAAGTTGGACTATGTGCATCCACCACATGGAAAATTTTGCGTAAAGATCTTGGACTACACCCATACAAGATTCAACTAGTTCAAGAACTAAAGCCACTTGACCATAATAAGCGTCGTTTGTTTGCTGATGGGGCCCTAGAACAGCTTGAAGTTGATCCACTTTTTTATCGCAAAATTGTGTTCAGTGATGAAGCTCATTTCTGATTGAACGGCCATGTAAACAAGCAAAATTGCCGAATATGGAGTGAAAACAATCCTCAAGAAGTCCTGCAGGTTCTATTGCATCCTGAAAAATGCACTGTAGGGTGTGCTTTACATGCTGGAGGCATCATCGGTCCATATTTCTTTAAAAACGATGCTGGAGCATGGTGGTCGTTACAGATCGATGATCAATGATTATATGTTTCAAAATTTTAATAGTATCGACCCAGAAGTGTTTTGGTTCCAACAAGATGGTGCTACACCTCATTCTGCTACCGTAACAATTGATTTATTGAAAGAATGATTTGGCGATAACATTTCCAGAAATGGTCCAATTAATTGGCCTCCAAGATCATGCCACATAACTCCACTGGATTATTTTCTTTGGGATTTTGACAAGTTATTGGTTTATGCTGATAAACCAGAAACAATAGACAACATAACTCGTGTTATTGATGAAATAAGGCCTGAAGAGCTAGTCGTGATGAAATTATGCCGGAAATTATTTTAAAACATAAATGTCATAAAATTATCTTTCAAATAAAAAAAATGGCATCAATTTTAATTCAAATGTCTTTTATTTCAATTTAAAGTTCTATCACTTTAAAAAAACACCCGATATTCGAACAATTTTCAATTTATTGTAATCCTCGTAGTTTTGGTGAGCTAAATTGATTAATCATTTCTATCTGGAAATTAAATTGAAAATATTCTCAAACTAACCTTGTTCCTTCTCGTCCTCATCTTCGGGGTCCGATATGTTATCGTCTTCATCGTCTTCGATGGCCGATCTTGGTGATCTTGGAGATGGGGGAATATCGGCACCATCAGCTTCGCTTCCTGAATGTTCCCCTTCGCCGACCGATCCCGCACTTCCCCCACCACTCTTCGAAAGATTGAGAACAGGACTGTGATCTGTGGGCGAGCCTGGAACGAAAGGTAATATTGCAATCTTTGGAAATATGTTAGAAATTGTACTTATTTCACAAGGTTTTTGTTTTGAGAGTAGTATTCAATCAGATTTCAATTTTTTTCGCAACTCTCATGGACATAGGAGCTGGCACTGATTAATGAAGGCTACAAGCTTCGAAACATGTATGTCTTCTACTTATATTCTTGATTGTTTTGGTCTATACTTGACGAAAATTCATCGTATATGATTTGTCAATTACTTATTGACGAAACAATTGTTGTGAACAATAAATATAAGCGGAAATGAAGTGTTTTACATCAAATAATATTCTACTCATATCCCTAGAATCTATCTGACAACTCAAATGAGTTGTCAACTAACTCTACACAGTCAAAAATTAGAGTACTCCGAAAATAAAGAAACTTCTATCAGCCATAGCTCTTTACCTTACTATTATTATTGTATGATTCATACTGAAATTAAAAGAAAAAGATCACAAACGAAATATGAGCAGGAATTAACACGACAGCAATTAAGTATTTTCAAAAAATCAAGCAACCGTAATTTCACGGAATAATATTTCTACACTTTCAAGTTAGTACTAAAAATTTTATATGGTTTCTCAGTGCTTAATAATTGGGAGATGACGTGTATCTAATAATAAAGAGCCCCATCAAGTTGCAGAGGAAAACAACGTTTCAATACAAGGGACTTAGTTCCAACCCTTCTTTTGTCTTTTCAACATCCCCCGAAGCTTCCAGGATTAAAAATTGCATTTCCCAACAACCAAATCCGGACAATTCGCCGGCATATATATCCGAATCGTCGGCAATAAATTTGGGGGATTTCCTGGATTGATGGGAACATCGGACAGAGCCAACTAACCGATTTATTTTGCGACTTAGTGGGTGCGAGAGGGCGCTCGCAGCGCGTCGTTTCGATTTCTACATATGAGCGTTTAATTGTGACCCCCTGTAATTTATTACCCGCGGGATCGTTTCCTCGCCCGGTTCGAGCTTTCAAATCCAACTTTTACGGCCATTAATTAATTAGGTCCAGCTGTTGCGGACGCAGCTCTTTTCGTACGGACGGGCGCCCTCTGTCCAACAACGCTGGGTACTAAGGTTAGAGAAAGGCAATTAAACTGGTAGAATTTCTACAGTTGGTAGTCATAAATAAAGGGTTTTCCAGTGAGAGATTTTATTCTGATATTAAAAAAACGAGTATATTTTAAGAGAAATCATTTCATTGTAAAGAAGAAGGTATGCCATTAACGAAAGAAAATTATGTTAGCCAAATGGCCGCCATCATATACTGTTCATAAAATTTTTCATGATAAATTCGCACATTTTGGGCTGTATGTCCTTGGAAACTTAACGAATTCCATTTTTTAGGTAGATCTTAACTATCACGTGGTCATTTTTTCGGTAGATCTTATCTATCACGTGGTCCCAAAGAAAAATGTCTAAAGGTGTTAAAGCACAAGATCTCTGATCTCCTCTTCGAGAAATTTTACGGCTTTGCAAAATTGCGATTGTTTCGTTGTTTTTGTGGCACGTAGCGCCGTCTTCTTGAAAATAAACGGCGTCGCAGTTGTTCTTGAGCGACGCACATGGTTTGGATTCTTTACATCACTAACTTGGCGCAATAGCTCAAATTTTTCCACTATGCCGATGAGAAGATGCTTCACGACAACAAAAAAATACTTTAGTTTTCCAAACTGTGACTGCAGAATTTTCACCATTTTTATAGTGACTTTGAACAATTTCAATGCGTTGTTTAAGCATGTGTCGTTCCACTTTTAGTAATGGCGTAGTTTTTACTTGTCAAATGTCAAAAGATGACAGCTTCAAACGTGACAGTTGCCCAGATATTGTGCTATTCATAATGGAACCTCTTATTGGAAAACCTTTCATAATCGATAAACCTTATTTATATTCCTTTTAGGCAGAATCTTGACCTCAAAAGTTTGTGAAAAGTCGACAATTAGTGCATCAATAATTAAAATACACACCAGCAAGGTTACTTGGAGTTACCCATTCTTTTACAGAAAACAAAATGTCATTGCAAACCAAATTATAGTTCATTTCGACCTATTTCATCGCAGAAATTAAACAATAATCTTTATATAATATTAGGCGTAACGTAAGTAACATGTTTTCAAATAAGAATGATACAATTTGAAATGAATGGCAACACTGTATGTTATTTTTGACCTTTCGCGTGTCATTTCTGTTCAGGAATGGTTATGTCACTTAATCGTGGAAAGATACAAGCTTCAACAGCCTTTAGAAATTGTTAAATTATTTTATCGAAATCAGTGCTCATTTTTGAAAACTTCGAGAAATTTAAGGAGAATTCATGGACGATAATATTAAGTTAATCGGCGTATTGTAGACAAATTCAAAAGTGAATTTTCTTTACACGATACAAAAGTACCAGAACGACAGAAAAATGCAAGCACACAAGGGAATATTGACTTGGATGCAGCAGGTATATGAATTTAATATTTCTCGCACTTCTCTGAGGAGAATTTTGCATGAAGACCTACAGAAGCTCACAAAGTTTTACTAGTGCAAAAAGTGGAGCCTCGTAAACATCCGATGGGTTTCCACTTCGGTCAATGGTCGATGGCATCGTCGAAGAAAAACCATCTTTAGCGATGAAGCTCATTTTGACCTCGGAGGACCATTTTTTATGAGGATCTATTAAGGATAAGTGTAACACTAACCATCCAGAAACGATGGATGCCTTGAAAATGCCCACCATGGCATTAGAGCTTGGCGCGCTGGGGGCGCTTGTCAAGACGAGAAATGGGGGGTTAAGTCTTGGTGCCTAACGTAATGCCACTTTGCGCCAGTCATTGGACCCGTGTGGTGAAAGATCTTCCGAATGGGGCCCTAGTTTTGCCGGTTGATTAACTCGGTGACAGGGAGTCCGTCGCAGCACAGGGCCTCTTCCTTAAAACTAGCGTACTCTACCCTATTGAAGTATATCTCCGGATTTTTCTGTCCAATGGTCGAGTGCGTTATGTAGCATACTGCGTTACCTCTGGAAGGTGGATGCTCACAGGTGGTACTTGTATCACCTGGCCACCCGATTGGTGTTGGACTTGAGAGGGTAGTAGTTGGAAGTCCGCATGCTGGACAAGGGAGGTATTTCATTTATTTATTCGCAGACCCCCATGTTCGAGATATTCCCATAAAATGACTCAGGGTTTAGCGGAACTTGACGGTTAGACCAGCCTTGTGCTGGCCCCGGATAAATGCGTAACTTTTTAAGGTTTGTGGATGTCGACGAAACGGCTTAGCCGTTAGTGCTTAACGCCAGGATCAATCAAAAGACCTCACATGGGTTCATGACGTATATGCCGTGTTGACGATGCTCGTACCAGGAACAATTGAGGCATCAATCTTTGGATTATCTTAGGTCATGAGACTGCGTTCGGGTGGATGGATAAAAAGCCCTTCCAGTCTGAGTTGCGACCCAAACAACTCGGGTACTGACAATGCATAGCCAGTAGAGGTTGGATAGTGCTGCGCTGTTACCAGTCAGACGGTTGTAGGTTTTCGAACTGAAGCCCAAACTGGAAGCTGGTGGGTTCATCTCTTCAGAGGGGTTCTCGCTTCGCGCGATGATATGGCGTAATCCTTATCACACTTTCTGCCTCTGGGGGCAGACTGTGGAGACTACTGAGTAGTCACTTGGTGAAAGAGCCACGCTCACATGCCAATACAACTATGATGGTAGAATTCACATGATCCTTGAAAGGCGAAAACGAAGTTTCCAATCGACAATGTACTGAAAAATTGGGTTAATTGAATGGGGAGTACTGCATGGCCACTATTATCGATCATTTGAATAATATTGTTTCTATTCGTGAATGTCAGGGTTAAACCTTTTTAATATACTCATAAATTTGAAAAAATATTCATTGGTTTTTTGGTTATAGCCGATCACAAATGCAAATTTCAAATGGCCGCTTCGCTAAATCCAAATACTGATGAGTTATGAGAAACTATAAATTCAAAAGTAGCTCAGATGCATGGAATAATATAACTCACCATTTCTTGGACTGAGATCTGAGATTCTAGGTTTCTGGTCCATGCACAACGACCTGTCTGGGTCTCCCCTCTCCTCTCTTAGTCTGCAACAAATAAAGATCAGATTTAAAAATTGATTGTTAATGAACAAACCCATTACAAATCGCTCAAAATCAAGTAATAATTTCCGGGCTCTCCGTTTGAGACCGAAATATTGCAGCAGCCATAGTAGCAGAACTGTGAATTCCGTAATACGAATTCGATGATACAGACCCGTCCTGAGCAATTATTTTCATAAAGTGAACAAACGATACAGTAATTTTCGACTTCATTATAAATGCATTACATTCGGTTATACAGTCGCCACGCATGCGATTCGTTCATTTGATGTTTGCGAGGTATTTGCCGAAATGGAAATTTTCCACGGCCGCCTTTCCCGCCGGATATATTGACATTTGAAACGCAAAGTTGTATGTCGAATATTAAGTCGGATCTCTGGAAATGCAGCATGCGATCGAAAATTATTGGTCGAATGGATCAATTACCAATAAATAGTATATTTTATATCGGGAAGGAAAAGCTTGACGTTCCTGGAGATTGATTGCTGAGGTGCAAGCTGTAACACCGAGTCTCGGAATGTGAAGCGCTCACTTTGAGAATATATTTTTTCTAACGCTCCCTATCTAAATTTGATAACGTGACTTTAAAGTGTTAAATATATTTTTTTTTAATATCACACAGATTTATTCTGTTGACCTACAAATTTTAATTTCAAAAAATTTTTATTCAAAAACTTTTGGAATTAAATTAAATAAATGTCTTAGAACACACTGTGTCAATTCAGCAGACATATAGAATTAAACACTTACCGTACAGTACCAAAGAAATAGAAACTATCAATTAAATCTACTAAATAAATACCCGAAGTTATCGAACTTCGTTATCTTCACTTTCTATGTAAACCCAGATGACTTTTTTACCTATAAAATCCTGAATAGCCAGTTCAAAAGTTAGTACCATTTGAACGGAAATTAATGAATTTTTGTGAAGGACATTCCAGTAACAATTCTTCCATTCAAATAAAGAAAGTCATTCTTCGGCAGGGATCTCCTTAACGACAGAAAAACTTCGCAGAGACCCTAATCCCCGACTCGCGTCTAGATTCAAAATGCCCGCAATTACAAAAATCCATTTGTTCTAATTAGAGCATCGGCAATAAGAATTTGGAGGGTAGAACGAGGTTTCTACCCGTGTTAATGGAGACTCTCAGCGAGGGGCGCCTTCATTAAAAAACTCTCCTCTAGCTGAGATGTTATATGATCATCTCTGGCACTGATGGAGATGCCGCCGACGAGATATTTGAGGATTTCTGTCTATGATTGGACAGTGCTGACGAACCCTATTTGGAAGATAATTATAAAAATATAGTTTTCCTTACTACCTTCAAATTTGAAATTTGAAAATTTGAGAACTAGTCTAGTTGTTACAGCGTTTTAAATTAATGTGCTATATTGAAATTTTCAACAACTCAAGTGTTTTCATTCGAAGCTTGTCAGAATCGTACACAGAATAAAATGTAAAATATAGGAAGAGTGAGATCATAAAATAAAAGAATAAAGCTAAGTCTAAGGTTATAATAATGCAAAAATAAACACAACTACATAAATAAATTAAATATGTCAATTCAATAGTTTTAATGAATGGTCTTCGTTGAAAATAGAATCCATAAAAATATCAAGGTGAGGAATTCCTCACAGTATAATCATCTAGTTAAAAGGCACATTAATCAGTTTTAAAGTAAAAATCATGAAAAGAAGTTTTATATCCACTACGTTAGCAACATGACGATTGTTACCCATTTTTCGAAAAAGATTTATCGTTTCCTCAATAAAATTGAACAACGCTCTTTATTTCTCTTAGAGAAGCCATCCACTAGGAGCGAAAAGGTGGAAACTGACAAGAAACGATTTCGTTCCGAGAAAAATTCGCATGAAAACCGACGAATCTTTCCGCAGAGGACGACTCGCCTTATAAAGTGTGTTTTTTAAGAGTAATAGAACTTTAAATTGAAATAAAACACATTTAAATCAAGAATGAAGCCAATTTTTTTTTTCATTTGAAAGATAATTTTATGATATTTATGTTTCAAAAATAATTTCCCGCATATGTACACCACGACTAGCATTGAGGAATCGCATTCGACCAGACCAATTTTGGACCACTTTTCCGAGTAATTCAGGCCTTATTCCATAAATAACACGAGTTATGTTGGCTTCCGAAACGTCTATTGTTTCTGGTTTATCAGCATAAACCAATGACTTGACGTAACCCCAAAGAAAATAATCCAGTGGAGTTATGTCGCATGATCTTGGAGGCCAATTAATTGGACCATTTCTCTACATAATTTTATCACCAAATCTTTCTATCAATAAATCAATTATTACGGTAGCAGCATGAGGTGTAGCACCATCTTGTTGGAACCAAAACACTTCTGGGTCGATACCATTCAAATTTTGAAACAAATTATCATTGATCATCGATCTGTAATGAGCCACATTCTTTGTAACATTAGCTCCAACATCGCTTTTAAAGAAATATGGACCGATGCTGCCTCCAGCGAGTAAAGCACACCATACAGTGCATTTTTCACTATGCAATGGAACCTGCAAAATTTCTTGAAGATTGTTTTCACCTCCCTATACGGCTACTTTGCTTGTTTACATAGCCGTCCAAACAGGAATGAGCTTCAAATCTAAACACAATTTTACGATAAAAAAGTGGATCAACTAAAAGCTGTTCTAAGGCCCAATCAGCAAACAAACGACGCTTATTATGGTCAAGTGACTCTAGTTATTGAACCAGTTGGATCTTGTATGGATGTAGACCAATATCTTTGTGCAAAATTTTCCATTTGATAGATGCACAGAAGCCACTATGACTTACAGCAGCGATATTTTCTCCTGTACGTACAGTTCTTCGTCTTGTTGTTGTTGTTGTTGTTGCATCGAGTAGAGAAAATGTTGTCCGAAATCTATCGATAGTTCGACGAACAAGCTGCTCTGATGGACGATTATGTAAACCATAAATTTCACGAAGTGCTCTATAAGTTTGGAATAGAACACATAGAGATTTTGAAAAAAAATTCAACAATTTGTAAAGGTTATTGCGGCGTGAGTTTTTCCATTATAATTTGTCAATGCTTACTGAACAGAAATGTTAAAACAACATTACTTCTACCTTCTGTCAAATCACAGATATCCCTATCGAAAGTTCTATCACTCTAAAAAAAAAAACAACCGATATTTTCTATAGACTTTACGACTATAGGTTGGGGAAAATCCATTATTTTTTATTTTTGCGTGAACTTCATTTAACATGTTTCAGAATCTCCGATTTCAGTCAGATATGCACCGTTTTGTTCTATAATTTCTTGCTTCATAATGCCTTTCTCTTAGAAAGAAGTCTTGGTCCTTATTGGCGAAAAACTCTAGTAATCGATTTTCACAATCCCCTCTTGATGCCAATTTCTTACCACTCAGAAAGTTTGGAATGCGATAAAAAGATGGTAATCGCTTGGTGCCAGGTCCGGACTATATGGTGGATGCATTAAAACTTCCTGAAGTTTCTGGCGAGGCTGGAGTTGTCCTAATGGAACACAACACGTCTTCAGTTGGTAAATTCTGGCCGTTTCTGCTCAATCGCTAGCTTCAAAAGGTCCAGTTGCACGTAAGTCCTGGTTTAGCCACCTTTTGAGCTGCTTCACCGCGCCTTGATCACCATCATTTTCGCAGAATATTATCATATGCGACCCACTTCTCATTCCCAGTCACAATCCGTTTAAAAAATGGGTCGAATTCATTACGTTTGGCAAAGACTATGCAGATGGTAGTTCGATCTATTATGTTTTCTGGTGTGAATTTGTGTGGCACCCAGATTTCTCTTTCTTTTCTTCTGTTAGCTTCTGGAATATAATGTCACACGCCGTTGAAATTCGGGTATTTCGAAATACTGACGTACCGATCCATTTAGCATACAGTTTATTAAGTCTCATTTGAAATTACCCCTAGTCCATATATTTCCATGCTTCAACTCCAGGAGAGCTGGACTTTTGGTAGACTTACGGCGTAACTATGTTTTCTTTACCGAAGATATCAACATCCATTTTAAACATCTTAGTTGAATCTGATTGGTTGATGACTAAGTGAGACTGAACAAGTTAAAGGTTGGATTGCCTTGAGGTCCTGTTCAAAGAAGGTGGCGATCATTTATAACTAGCTAGTCGGTGATACTGAAAGTGTGAAACTGTATGTGATAATAATTCATTGAAAATGTCTCTTGCTCAGATCGATCATCAGGAGGCAGCGTACAAGTATCGAATATTTACGCGTCAAATCTATCTTTCTCCCGTCTAAACCCCCGAAAAATCGAAAGTAAATAGAGGCTCTCAGCCCCGCTTCCAGACACACTCAGTCGATAATCCCACCTCTGATCTCCGCACGAGAGAAGCTAATCAATCGTGTAAGATTCAGCGGCAACCTCTTCATTTCCCATTCATATTTCAGCGGCAAGATATATGCAAAGTGCTTTTTCCGACGTATCGCCCCCGGCAAGTGGCCGAAATCGGAAAGGAAAACCCGCGATCCCGAGCACTCATTTTCCGGGATCCCGGGTACAATACTGATATCTGTCCGGAGTTATGCGCTCCGGATATGGAGGCTTAGAGGAATTCTTTGTCCGATGGGATGAACTTTGGAGGAATCGTAAAATGGGAAAGGCGTTCGACTTTTCTTTATCTGTCGAAAAATGGCAATCGCGTCAGCGAGATTTGTGGGCAAATATGATTTTCCAGTCCCCCTTCTAAAGCTTTACTTGGCTTTTATCCAAAAGGTTTTCGTGAATATGCACGAATTTGATTGAATGACTCTTGATCTCATTTGGTTTATAGAAATTGGTAGAAATCCATTGTACACTTTAATTAAGTAACACACGAATAATGTTGATTTCTAGTTATTATTGTGAGTTGCTCAGATGACCCATTTCGTTAACATACTCGTAGTAACTTCTTCGAATGCTTATAAAAAACTGGTTTAAATTTGGTAACATACTGTTTTCAAACGGTTTCTGTCTTGAAAATACTATCGATTATGGATGACGAGTAACCGTTATGAGTTGTTATTTGTTCAATTTAATTCAATTCTTGAGAAAAATTATTCGGAGATAATGAAACTATTAATAATCTGTATGAGAAGCTTTATGAGAAATTGAAAAATTATGTTACTTATTGACTCAATTAATTATTAATTCAATATATAGTCCGTCTTTAAAGTATACGGAAAAAACAAAGCTCAATTGTAATTATTTAGTATATCCTTTTAATTCTTGAATTAGAAAACTATAACAAAATATTCATCTTATTAACTTATACAACTTCCATTTAACTGTAAACTGTAACCTCGACTAATCGTCGAGGTACACCCGAAACTAGATCACCTCCATAATTTTCGGTGTTGGTAGCCCAGGATTGTAATACTGACTGAACTAAATCATCTTTATTTCGTGGCGCTGCTCATTCAACTTCTATCTTCATTAGTCCCCATATGTTTTCAATGGGACTAAGATCTGGTGAAGCTGCTGGCCATGAGATGGTTGTCACTTGGTGTTCTTGCATCCAAGCGTGAGAATAGGCCGAAGAATGGCATCTTGCAATCTTCATTAGTCCCCCCATTGTTTTTAATGGAAGTAATATTTGGTGAAGCTACTGGCCATGAACTGGTTGTCATTTGGTGTTCTTGAATCCAAGCTTGAGAATAGGCCGAAGAATGGCATCTTGCCGTTTCAAGAAGTAAATTCTTTAGAATGCCACAATACTTTTCACTATTAATAGTACCATCAACTATACAGAGAGGCGTAGCACCACGCTGAGAATTTCTCCCCAAACCATTATTTTGGTGGGAAATTTGGAAATTTGAACGGTAACAGTAACAATAAGATTGTTAAGTGATTTCCGCCAAGTTGGAAACAACATTCGTCAGATATAAAGACATTATTAAAATTATCTTCTTGAAAACGTTGACGAAATTCTATCCTTCGTTCCTTTTGTAACGGTCTCATTAGAGGGATTTTTTTGGTTTCCTTGTCTTTTCAGTGACATACGGAAGGTTTCTGGGCATACTGTCATGTTTATTATTATTTATTTATTTTTATTTATATATTTTTTTATATTTATTTTATTTCATTGATTTCCAAATCTGTTGGCGAACTTACGAAATCCCAGGCGCGAATTGTGTCGTCCTAAGGCTAATAAAGCATTTAAATTGTTTCCTTTAATCTTACGCGGTCTTCCTGAAACTGGCCTATGTCTCATGTCCATGCCATTTTTTATCCTCTTTATTGTCTATTTATACAGCACTTCAATCAATTGCACTCATTCTTTAACGTTTCGAAATCCTTTTCTATACAAATATTCTGCCTGTTTTCTTTTTTCTAGTTGCGATATTATTTCATAAATTTTATACCTGTTGACAGTCAACAATATTTGACAAATAATGTTGCCATGCTTTTGGCCATAGCCGATTATCTGCACAACCTATTTTATACATTAATTTTGTCTTAGAATGTTACAAAAAAGGAGTATATTAAAATTATGAAAAATAATAAATTCCGGATACCTTCTAGACGGATTATAATTGCATTGTAAACTCAATATTTTTATGTAATGAATTCAAGTAATGGAGAAAACTTTCAAGTTGTCTTTTGGTACCTTTAAAGCATACGATGATGTCATCTACTTATCTGTACCAATAAACTTGTTAGCCATTATATTTATATTTAATAAAATACTCTCTCTGTATTTTTAATAGACTTATGTTACTTTAGTGAAAAAACCTTATGATTATTATTGAAAAAGAAAACAAATGAACAGAGGATCTTTTCCTCAAAAAGGACACTATACTAGTGTTGATAAACTGAAAACGAGGCCGTAGGAATTTCCCTGAAACGGGGATAAATCACGTAATGACCTCTTGGAGAGCGCTTAACCAAATATGGCCGACTATTCGATTTTTCCATCGTGTTCTTCGGGGAAGAACAGATGGATGAGAATGTAAATTCGAAATTAGATTGGGCCTGTCAATGACGGACCGTCGCCCTCGTGAAAATTTACATGTTTCAACAAAAATCGCGCCCTCTCGAGTGCAAACACTGGGCGAGTCAGCACCTTTCTGAGTGGATATCGTTTACTTTAAAACTTCCCTGGCTAGAACGGGAAATATGCAGACCAGCCCCTACGGTTCCCGTTTCACCTAAGGAGTAGTTTATTCAGCGGGATAATCGATGAGACGCATATAGGAACGATCAATCATGGAAATTTCTATTTGGGTTTCCTTTCTTGGCACATTTCGTTGTTCTCGAGTAGGAGTTGACCCAGGAAAATATTCTCCCTAGAATATTATACGTCACTCTGCAGAAAATATTCTGAAATTGTAATTCATTCTTTCGCATCTCCAAGATTACACTAGATGGCAGTAGTTCCTACTTTCATGTCAAAATTAGCTATCATATATCTAATATATGACTGCAGACATCTCAATGGTAGAGCAACCCGGAAGGTCCGGGTTCGAAGCCTGTTCAGGTGGAAAAGAAACTTTCTATTTGGAGGGATGTTGGCCACCATTTCACTGTTGGGTCGAAAATCAACAGTGCTGTGACCTTAAGTGGCGCAAGATCGCAGTAACAGAGCTTACCCAGAACACAACTGAACTCCTAACTCGCACAAACTGAAAAAGCTTCTCAGGGATCTTCAGAGAAGATCTAGGAGTATCAGGATAATAATAATAACCACTGGTCTTAAATATTCGGTTACATTATGAGCCTTGGAAATGAAGAGACACTACAAAATAAAAGAAGAAGAACAATTTAAGACCAAGATTCGAATAAGCCTGAAATAGCAGCAGAAGAATCAGTAATTGATTCTAGACCGCAAATTTAACGAAGCCACGGAAATAAAATGGTTACTTACAAAGGGCTAAGGCAAGAAGCGCTCGAGTTAACATCCACGTACAAAATTATATTTGATAGACGAAAGATGATCATAAACGTACTACAGTTAACAATTTGTTCTGTGTGTTGTACTGTGAAAGTTCAGTTAACTTAATGAATTATATAATACTACTTTTCCCTCGTATTGTACTCCGTTGGTCGTGTAAGGCATAGGAAATGTTCATCAGTCTTCCTGATGAACACTTGGTTATCTTACAGATAATAGCGGGAATTGATTCTCCAGAACCTCTATAGATTTTAATCTAAATGAACCTCATGAAAACATTTAGAATTGAATTTTAAAACATGTTCTAGATACACTGTATCACTTTATAGAAATATATAATATATTATTATCGCATGTGGTGGAAATTAACTAATAAAGAATCAAAAGAAATATAAAATAATCACCAAATTATTCAGACATGACCTTATACATATACGTTTCGATTAGATGTTAAAAACTCACAAGTTCCATCACCAAAAAATGTTCAACATATTTAAAAAGGCAATATTTCTTCATTGTAATTTATACTATGGCGGTTATCGAATGCAGAGTCTAAGTCGTATCTTCCTCTAATTGTATATTTCTGCGATATAACCTAATTTTCGTATGGGCCATGCTTATTCAAAAATTGGTTAGTTGTTGCAGAAACGTCTTTATTCAAAATTCAAAACTCCCTACTGAAGAGATTTTGGGTCCGAATTTATCAGGTTCTTTCTCTGGAAAATGTGCTATATATTCTTTGAAAACGGAAAATTTTTGAATTATATGTTGAACATTTTTTGGTGGTGGAACTGGTGATTCTTTAACATCCAATCGAAACATATATGTATAAGGTGATGTCTGAATCATTTGGTCATTATTTTATATTTCTCTTAATCTTTATTAGTTAATTCCACCACATGTAGTAATAAAATATATGTCTATAAAGTGATACAGTGTATCTAGGTCGTGTTTTAAAATTTGATTCTAAATGTTTTCATGATATTTATTTAGATTAAAATCTATAGAGGTTCTGGGGAATTAATTCCAAGTATTATTCTGTAATAGATTATATATTGTTCGATATTTTTGGATGAAAATTTCTGGAATTATTTTTCTTATAATAGACTAAATCAAGTCATCAGGTTGAAATCTAATGAATCTATTCACAACGAGGTCGGTAATTATAGTTTTCCACATCTGATCTCTTCCTTTAAAGGAAAATTGAAATGGGAAGAAGAAGAAAAAGCTGAATTAGCTGTAACGGCTTATTTAATGAAATGGCATGGTAATTACATTAGAAGAGTATACAATGTGGTTGTTCGGCCAATTTTGAATAGCTCCCAATTTAGGGTGTTATTCATCATAAAGTCATCATCTAGAAAATGCCGGAATGTGTGAATTTGAAACTGAAGAGATGAAGATACTGATGAAGAAATTTTTGTCGATGTGAAAAATAAATCGTCAAGTGTTAATCACTCTTAATTTCTGATCCTGTATTATCTCTAAACAACTTCACTTTATTTGCTGCTGGATTCTATTCTTAGTTTCAGGTTCAATACAATCGGGAATATCCTTAAGTTGTAGACAATTGATATTTAAAGAAGTATTTGGAGTTGCTTGAGATTCTTGTAATACACCGGCGAGTTGAAAAAACGGGTCACTTGATAATTAGTGTTCAAATACCTTTCGTAATTGAAATTTTTACGAGAATCATGAAATTTCTGAAATGATAGGGAGAAGAGAATTATCCAAAGAAAAATTAAACTAGCTCTGATTACAACTTTCAAACTTCTTCACATGCTCGTAATGAGCCTGCGAATATTCTCTTGTGGAATATTCTCCCATTCATGACGAAGGGCTTCACGGAGCTCTTGTAAATTGACGATGGAACCTCACTCGCGTTCCCAGTTGGTCCCATAGATGTTCGATGGAATTCAAGTCAGGACTTCGTGCTGGCCAGTTTAACCTTGAAATGCCAACCTCATTCAAGTACGCTGTTACCATTCGAGCTGTATGTGGGCGTGCATTGTCCTGCATACAAATTTCCTGCTCTCCCAGAAATGATATATGAGGTACAACATGATCCATAAGAATTTCCTCTGTGTACCTTACTGCTTTTAAAAATCCATTCATAAAAACCTACTCTGTGCGGACCTCTAAAAACACACTTCCTCATAATCCTCATAACAGATCCTCCACCGAATGGAACTCCCTCCTCTATACAGGCATCGGCGTATCTTTCTCCTGGACGTCTATAAACGCGTCTACGACCATCAGCTCCTCGAATGCTGAATCTGGATTCATCAGAGAAAGGTACCTGGGCCCACTGAGCTTCTAACCAGTTTATGTGATCTCCTGCAAATTGAAGACGCGCAATTCGATGCTCTCTGAGAAGTTCTGGACCTGTCGCAGGTCTGTATGGTTGTAAATTCGATTCTGATAGACGTCGTTTCACGGTCAATTCACTTACGTTCAACTAACGTACATCCATCAATCGATTTCGAACTTCAACAGCAGTAAAATGGCGATTTCGAAGAATGAATCTGTTATCCTTAAACGATGTGCACCGTCTTCTTCAAGATCCAGGTCTTCTGATCAACCTGCCTGTCTCCTGAAACCTTGTCAATATTCTTTGGACTGTAGATAGGGTAACATTCATTCTTCTAGCAACAGATCTCTGGCTCAGCCCATTTTCAATAAGTGCCACTATTCTCGCACAATTTTCAATTGGTAAACACATTTTATGAAATTGTTTCTTTCAGCGAGTAGAAAACAAACTTTTCTATGACCAATGTTGAACTGATTAACGATGAATTTATAGTGAAGAATTATTCGAAAAAGGTTTCTTTCATCAAGTTTTTAAGCCCTTGTGTCTACATTTTGCGAATATTTAGTCGATTTTTTTATGGGAGATAGATAATGAACAGAATATATTAGAAAAAACAGTGTAAAATTTTAGTGACCCGTTTTTTTTTCGCCCGTGTAGATTGAAATACTATATAACCAAAAATTTATATCAGCTAATATCATATTTTACGCATAAAGCAGAAAGACATACTTAATGAAATATCGCAAAAAGTTAAAATTCGAGGTGCGAAAATTCTAAGCACACAAAAAATGATGTCCTTGCTGACAAGAATATCATTCGAACTTTTTAAGTGTACGAGCACTCTGTCGGAGATCGCAGCTGTGTTATTCAAGCGAAATGAAGGAAGAGGAGACAGGTCTAGATGGGCAGGCCACTTCTACGTCGTCTTATTTATGAAACTCAGAAAATTTCCCGAGCAACGTTTAGTACAATCAAATTTCTGACACATCACACCTGTGCCCGAATTTTGCACAATTTACCTCTCCAGCTCGGTCGGAATTATAGCTATATATTGTCGTTATATCCCTCGGGAGGGAGCTCGATTGCTTGCTCCTAATGTTCGGAATGCCTTTTCCGAGCTTATGCCCCGCATTACTTTTAAATATTCAACCTAAGTTAGGACGTCTCTAAAAGCATTTCGCCATTAAAAAATTAGGAGCAGCTTCACTATTATATTATTATTTTATGCCTACTTTACTGCGCGCTAAATGGGGGGGAAATCGTTCTTCGAGTTGGTTTGTAACTTCGGCATTTTAATTCGATTCTCTTCCGGTTTTCTGAATCTCCGTTTGCGGTAGAAAATATCACTAAAGAGGAGGGAAACCAATTTGAAATTGCACAAATCCATTTCTCAATCTGTATTTGGTCATTTACCAAAATAAAAAGACTGCGTGTCGAAAAACTGACAGGCAAATTTAAATGCGGTAAAGAATGACATAGATAGTTATTCTTTATCGTGATGTCTAAGTCTATGTTCATAAGAAGTCCATATATTGCTTGTGAGGACTCGCAGTATCTTGGTAGAACATTGCACCTTTTCTGTTGATTGTTTCTGGCTTTTTCTGTTGAATTTCATCATTCAGTATGTCCAGCTGAAGACACTAGACTTCCGAATTAATAGTTGTGTTATCCGATAAAGCTGCATGACAAAATTTGGAGGTAAAATTGCACCAATCTCTCGATAATCGAGAGATATCACTAACAGCATTTCTCGATATTGAAGGTACTTTTAACAATACGCTGCCAGCTTCTCTCGCTGTGGTTATCTCTGCAAGAGGAATCGATCCGCTGATTTGTAAGTGGATACAGGCAATGCTAGACCTCATACCAGGATGAGGTCTTCGAGTTCAAGGCTTCGAAGGACTGCCCGTAGGGTACCCTTCTAGTCGATGACCTGCTAGCAATTATATCGTTGTGGGGAATCGATGTTCAAGCATTTGCTGATGACATGGCAGTCAAAGTGAAAGGTGGTAAATCGGAGGTGACGATATCGGCCGTCCTTCAAGAGATTCTGGACACTATCTACAAATGGTTTATAAGGGAAGATATGTCTCTTAACCCACAAAAAGTCCATTCACCATTCACCACCATTCACCAATAAATGGAAGTTGGATGGATTAGAACCGCCGATAATCCAAGGTGAAACAATACAATTCTCTAATGATGCAAAATACCAACTCTCAGTTGGTATGCACACCTAGACAAAGTCTGTCATAAACCAGAATGGGAATCTGGACCTGGATTTAAAGCCTAGGCAGAGACATTGGCTACACACTATTGTAATTAGACCACAGATAATGTATGGAGCTGTAGCGTGGTGGAAGGAACAACAAACGTGTGGCCAACATAACCTCACTCGACTACAAAGACAGGCTTGCCTTGCAATTACTGGTACATTTTGCACCACACCCACGGCAGCCATGGAGGTCCAACTAAATCTACCACCCCTGCACCTGCTCGTGCAGAGGTAGGCGGAACGGAACACATACAAACTACATCAACTGGCGATCGACAGGCTAGAGGTAATAGTGGTGGGAGGCTCAAGATTGCTGAACGAGCTTTCAACAGCACTCTAAGTATGCCCTCGGATCTAATGTCAAAAGTCACGAACCAAGAACAGCATTTCAATGTAATCGTCCCCAGTCGGGACGATTGGACCCAGCATGCTGAGGTTCTATTGAGAACCGACCTTGGCTTGGTCAAAGACGGATCGCGAACGACGAACGGAACAAGAGCGGGAATCTTATGGAAGCAAACCGAGAATGAGCATCTTATTGAGTCTCGGTCAACCATATTCCAGGCAGAACTATTTGCCATCGAGACCGCGCCAGATCTGATGATAAAACGGCAAATCGATCACGGTAGAATCAAAGTATTTAGCGATAGTCAGTCAGTACTAAAAGCTCTAAAATCCAGATGTTGTACATCGAAATCAGTCTGGAGTTGCCGCACGGCTCTAAACAGGCTCGGTATTCATAATAGAAGCACTCTTGTTTAGATACCGAGCCACTCAAACTATTTGGGTAACGAAGAGGTGGATCGGCTGGCGTTTGCTGGAGCCACGCTGCCTCTGGTAAGCCCGAGACCATTCCTGGGAATAGCACATGACATGGTTAAGCCTATGGAGTTTCTTGGCACGGCGCGGGTAGTATCGCCAAACATTTGCAATGTTTATCCAAGTGCATTAGACGTTCGTAAATGCCAAGGATGGTTATGTAGATCAAGATCCGGTAATTTTGATCTCTCCTGTCGACCAGGAGGATCAACAACAACGACATGCTGAGGTTTGAAGTGGAAACAGGTCCATGTCAGACAATCGAGGAACCCTCAAACAGCCTTAACCAACCTTGGTCGACCATCCAAGAACATTTGCACCAGATTGGAAAAATAAGCAAAGCGGGTGTTTGGGTCCCCCATAATCTATCCGAAGAGAACAAAGCCAACCGATCCATCACATCCAACGTATTGCTTCATCGGCACCAAACAGAACCGTTTTTTGATCACTGGAGACGGAAAATAGGTCTTATAAGATAATCCAAAAACAAAAGACTCTCTAAATGAATCACCACGAAATACTGTGGGCGCTTCTGTGTATTTGGTGGAGTATACGCGAAATTGTTCATTTTGAATTGCTGAAACCTGAACAAACTGTTAATGCAGATTGTCAAAGAGGCGTCATTCTGCAACACGACAATGCAATACCGTACTGTCCAAGAGAAACCTTTTTATAGTGGCAAAACATTCGATAATTTGAATGATGTCCAACATACCATCGCCAGATATTTTACTCAAAAACTAATTGATTTTTATCGGTCCGGCATTGAAAGTTTGCATACGAGATGGCAAAAGGTTGTTGATAAAGAAGGTGATTACATTATTGATTGAAAATAAAACTTTGTTAATAATTTATTCGTTTGAAGTTAATTTAAGAAAGCGACATTAATTTTCGGTGCTCCTTATATTTATTTATTTTATTACCCATCAAATTTATTCCTCATATGGCATTTCTACATTAAGAATGAATCCAAGGACGAATAGAAAGCACTAAGTGAAACCCACGACTACAAAAACAATCTACTGGAATTCTTCAGAAGTTTTAAATTGAAAATCTCCTTATTATGCTAGTCTGATTCTCCAACATCACTGATATATCATTATAGGATCAACCATTTGATGTAAGTCATGTCACACGAAATACTAAATGAACCAAACAACTGGTATAAACTTCCTCTTCCTCTTCAGAATTTAGTCCAACTTCAGAACGATACACCTCCCAAATTACAGTGATACAAAGGCTATGCCGGTCGAAACCAAACACGATATCGATATCAGAATCCTTCGTGATATAAACGCATGATGTGGGGGACAAATATCAGTAATTAGAGAAATAATATTTCAGAAACAAAAGGCGCTAGGGGTCGTTAGTGTCAGTCAGATCCCTGAGCACGCCGGAACCCGACGCTCTAGCGTTCATCTTACATGGGGAATATTTTTGAACGAATCATCATCGTCGCCGTGCCAAAAATCCGATATGAAGGATGAGTACGGCAACTTTTGTTTGTGATAAATGGTTCCGATGTCTCACGCATTGAACCCAGGCAAATTAATTATCTGCCTTCCGACCGGGCAAAACGGAAAAAACACAGATTGGATTCAAATCGGAGCTGGGAGAGATACTGCAAAATCATGGTATTCGGCAGATGATAT
Organism: Megalocaria dilatata; assembly: GCA_034642435.1. NCBI lineage: Eukaryota > Metazoa > Arthropoda > Insecta > Coleoptera > Coccinellidae > Megalocaria > Megalocaria dilatata. Next base: position 47,016,670 of record CM067858.1, on the reverse strand, counting down.
TTTTTTAATTAAGATTCAACGTAATTAACTCGTCTAAAAAATAGTATATCGTTAAATCGATGCCAACAGATATCCTCACGTGGACTCACAGGCCAACTTTTCGTTAGATCTGTGTTCTTTTATGTAAAATAATAAATCAAATAACGAATTGTGCCTTCTATGGTTTGAGGTTCTGTTGTGACCTCTGCCAGAGATTACGTGACATACTTAGATCAGGAATTATAAACCGATACTATGTTTTATTTCTTTGATAGGAAATTAGTTCTGGCTGAATAGAGAAACCACAGTTAGAAGTTCTTCTAGCAAATCGTGTGTTTGACTATTTAAGTGAACTGAAAGATCATAATCTGCCATTCAATACGTTTCCTGAAAGGAATTGATGTTCTGTTCATTCGTTCAGCGAAATAATATGAAAAATTGTGTGAATTCGTCAAAGAATGGGAAATTCTATTTTCACAACTTGATTGAAAATATTGTCGGTTACTGAGTTTCTAACACATATGAAGTGAAGAATTTTAACTGACTGGACATGAGGTTCTTCTGTTTGAGAACTGTATGTGTAGAAAAAACGGGTGATACAATTTGAAATGGTTATATTAGGAACACTACATATTATTTTGGACATTTTTCATGTCATTGTTGCTCAGTAGATTATGTCATTTAATCGTGAAAAAATACAGGCTTCAACAACGTTTAGAAATTGTTGGATTATTTTATCAAAATCATTACTCATTTGTGAACACTGTTAGTAATTTGAGAAGAATTCATGGACGATATTATTGAGTTCATCGACTCACTATTCGTCGTATTGTACACAAATTTGAAAGTGAATTTTCTTTACAGGATACAAGAGTACCAGTACGATAAACAAATTCATGCAAACAAGGTAATAATATGGACTCGGTTGTATAAAAGAAAATCTAAATTTATCGGTTCCACGTCGTTCTCAACAATAGAAACTCTCTCAAACAGTAAATTGGAAAATTTTAAGAAAAGATTTGGGTTTACATCCTTATAAAATTCTACTGGTTAAAGAAGTAAAGGAATTTGACCACCATGAATGTATTTTCTCACCTTGCTGGTGAACAACTCGAAAATGATGAATCGAAAAAATTTTATTCAGTTATGAAGCTCATTTTTGGTTGAATGGTTATGTAAACAAACTGAATTGTAGAATTTGAAGTGATGAAAATCCATACGAAACTGTTGTTAAATTTTTCACATTTTTCACAAATGAGCAATGATTTTAACAGAATAATTTGACAATTTCTAAACGTTGTTGATGCTTTTCATGATTAAATGGCACAACTACTGAACAGAAATAACATGGAAAATGTCAAGAATAATGTAAAGTAATTCCATTATAACTATTTCAAACTGTATAATTCCTATTGGAAAATACGATTTTTGGGCTCTTCATTTCTAAGTTATAATTTTAGTGATCCAACAGCAAGCAGATTCTTAACTCTACTTGAAATTCTGGTATTTTATATCTCGAAATGTTTCAGTGAAAAATTCAAAAAACTGTACACACGCTTTTGTCTGGAGGTCCTGAGAGTAATTCATGAAACTTCTAAAAATTTTAAGAATAAAAAAATTTGAAACTAAAATTGTAGAAGAATGACAGATTAAATCTGTTCTGATATTCAAATTTTGTTATATTTGTTTTGATCATACCATCCTCACGAGATTTCGCACGAACATGCATGTGGTTATTCCATTTCTAAATACGGAATTTCAGATCGATACCGTAGTTTCGAAAATATAGGAAACAATATTAAAAGTTTTCAAACGTGAATAACTGCCAAACTATCTGAATGATTCTGAGCATTTAGGAACTCAGCTGAGACATTTAGAGCCCTAACCTTGTCTGGAAGTTTCAAGGCTATAACTCTTTCCGTTCGAAAGCGTGTTTAACGGGTGGACCGGCAGGCGGAACAGAATTACTTTAACCTCGGAGCAAACTTAGCCATTTAAGATCATTTTCGGCCCAAAATTCTAAACTTACAGACGTTTGTCCGAAACGCTAGTATGGTTGTACTTGAAACAAGCACGTGAAAAGAAGGAATGCATGATCAGATTTCATAAACATTAGGGTTATGCCATTTTTCGATGAATTTTCATTTATTGCCAAAAATGAACCAAATTTCAGATTTTGAAGAGGAACATTAATTTTTATCACTCTGTTATCCTTCTTAATAGGTTTTACTTCCCAAAACATGAAATTCTCCTGTACCAGAAGGTTAAAAAATATTTGTAGCAAGCTGCAGATGATATTAAATCCATGTTGCAGACGCTGAAAAGCCTTTCAGAACCTATTTCAATCTCTTATATCGGTAAACGCTTAGTCATGATGAATTTGAAACTGTATCAATCTATTACAATCAAATTCTGATCGCAACAACATGGCCTCGCTACCGTTTCACATTTAGATCTCTATCTCCATTAACCGATTCAAATTGTTCTCTATGACTAATCAAAATCCGCTGAGAGCTCCATCCAGTCCTCCAGACCTTCTTTCTGGCATTCAAGGCTGAGTCGGAGGGTGAAACGAATTGGGTAGGCCGTTCCTTAACAGAAGTTTAACCCTTTTCTTTGATATTATCATCAACCACCCCCCTTTTCTTGCATACTCGTTTCATTATTATTTAATTATTTTCATTTCTGTTCGAGACAGGGAGATCTGGCTTCATATAATTTTCACGGTGCATTTCCCGTATACACTACGATATTAATTTCTTAACATCTAATTCGCGAGGTGGGAGAGCGTTCGTCGATATGGAAATTCATTTCTAATGGTTTTCCTTCCTGTTCGGTTTCCCTGCTTCGACTACGTCAAGATATTCATTAGACAGTCTCTTTTGATCACTGTTTCATTTCAAACCATGACGCAAGTATATCTAATTAACATAAAAGAGACGTTTCTACAATAACGAACGATTTTTTTTATTTTTTCGAACTGATGAAAAAGCAACTTTATTTATTACAGAAAATTGCTGGATTAATTTTTCGAAACGTCTACAAATTTGATTTGAAAAATTTCTTCAAAACTTTTGAGAATTGTATTGAATAAAATCCCTTAGAAACACTGTTTCATTTTATAAATATATAGATTTACCAATACACATGAGCGGTAGTTAATCAATAAAAAATCAAGAGAAAAAATCAAGTACTGACCGTTTTAAAAAAATGCTTCACAAAGAATTTGAGACGGTCTTTTTTATTTCCCTCTAAAAAAAATAATAGGTTTTCGAATAACCAAATATATCCTATTTCTCTCGAAAAAATTTAAGGTGATGAAACTCTAAATGATAAATTTATCTTATTTCCAGGACACCCAAGGCGTTTTCCTTGAATGAATAAAAAATTGGGACTTTTCCAACACCATTATTAAATTCTCACCTACGCCTAGATTGCCTTCTACAAATTGAAATACTGCGAGTGCAGAAATAAACGAAAAGCCCTAAAAATATCTACCGGTGTACGTCTACTTTCGCAGATGCGTTGATCCACCCAGTATAATAATGGCAAGGGGAAAGACGTTACTTTGTTACAAGCTCAGATGATGAGCATTGTTTTATTTGACAGAGTAATAACGTTCGGGGCTTTATTTATTGCCTGATAATTTATTACCTGTATTTGTATTTTTCTGGCTGTAAATTTCTTTTTCGATAGTTACGAGTCTGTAATAGCAGTGTTCGGAGAAAATGGGAGCTATCAAATGTGAGTCTGTGTTGATTGACGGCTATCCTTATAGGAGCAGTGTGCACTTCGATTGATGTTTCAGATTTAGATTCTTCGGTAGATGTAAGCTTTTATAACCGAACTCTTTGTTGGTAATAATGGAAATTGCGTGATTACGCTGCCAGTTGACGTCAAGTACTTCAAATAACTAAGAGGTAGGTAATTTTTGCTATTGAAATCCATCAAATGGTGAAGAGGAATAAGCATCAAATTTTCTCGTGATATATCCAGCAATAAGGTTTTGATTTTTGAGAACACTCATATAGTTTTAAATATTCCTAAACTATATTCACAGTACTCTGGTAAGAGTACACAAAAAATATTAGGTAAATGTTAGTATACGAAAATAAATACCACATTTTGAGAATGTTACTGAAACGATTTTATTTTATTTAAACAACAACTTTTTGTCAAGGCTGATCAATTTGTTAAAGAAAAGTTCCTCTGGTAATATAGTACGTATTCCTAAGTTCATGTTAGTATATAGATTGCTTAGTAAGAAGTAATATAAATTTTTGTTGCTACTCAATTCCCAACGAATATTATCAGGAAATAACGAACCATAAAGTTCTGAATTTTGCGCAAAAATCTCCAACGGAACTGAAGCAAAAGTGAGCTTTTAATTGCAAATATTTTCAATAATGAAGACAGCCAAATTAAATCCGAATTCCCGGATTGTCAGAAATTAAGAAACTCCAGTCGTATTTGCTGATTAAATTTTAATTACTTCTTCAGGCAATTAGTAGTCAATCAGTTCGGTAGACGCGGATTCCGACTCAGTTGTTATTAAATAATAATTAGTAACGACCTACTGTAGTTATTTCGCTCTCGGGAAGTCGCTGATTTAATCATAATATCGATGTGGATATTCCCGGCTCCTAGTTGCTGTTAGATATATGTAGACCCTAAGAGGTTCCATGAAATCATCAGGAACCCGGTAAATTTCTTATTCCAGGATACAAGGGTAGGGTAATAAGACATTTCGAAATTATTCACGATTTTAGTTTTTATTCAATTTTTGTGAATATTGAAATGTTCGTGAATTTGAAGAGATAGGAGTGTTCAAAGAGTTCATGTGTAAAAATATGTACGAAAGATATCTTGGCAAAACTGAGGGAGTAAATTCTGAAAATAGCTGGAAAAGTCCCCAAACCGTTTACTACTCGTAGATCAACAACAATGGTATTTGATGCAACGATAAAGTGAAGGTAAATATAGAAAAAGACGCTTTCAGAAAAAAATAGATCGTCAAAAGTAAGGTTTTCTTTTCAGAAAAATTCAATTTCTTTTTGAGATGTGTATATGTAGAGTCGTTTAGGTTGAAATAATGAGATTTCAAGAATTTGATGTATTCACAATAACAAAAATAAAATATTTGAAAAAGTATAACTTTTCACGAAAAACCAAAGTTCTGAAAACTTCATATATTCATACTTGTATTCACCATCAATGAAAAGTATGACCACCATTTGCTACAGCTGCTTGGCAGCTTCTCTGCACGCTTTCCACCAAGTTGAGAATGTCTTTCTCAGTTTTTTGCCAAAGTTGTGGCAAAAAATCTCATAACTGTTCTAGCTTTTCTGGCTATGTGCATCAAGGGTTTTTTGTAATTGGTCCAAGCGCACTCGATTGGATTGGCCAGGGTTTTCTGTATCAGGTGTACCACAAGGTTCTATCACAAGTTCACTCTGGTTCAACATGGCCTTGTCAGACACACAAAATAGTGACATCTTCATGATCGTATTGCATTATTCCAGTGAAGTATGAAAAAGGTGGAAAGTATGAAAAAGTTAATGAAAACAAGAATTAATCGAAAAATTGCATATTCTTCTTTTTTAGTGGAATAAAAAAGAGTGTCTTGGCATAATTCTGGATGAACCAATGAGAAATCCAAGAGAAAAACAATTCATTAGAAGAAGGAATTATTGAAACAACAATTATAAGTAGAACATATTAATGAGTGAATCGTGATATACGACTAATAAATAAAGCATGTAAAAATAAGAAATTGATTCCATCAGCAATAAAACTTAATGAAAGTACAAAAAATTCAATTCCGTCAACTTCTCAATAAATCTTCCTTGTTCTGTCGATAAAAGGCCTGAAAGGGTACTACTGAAAACGATTTCTGAAAGTGCTCTTTAAAATGCTTTGATGACTGGATTATCCAGTGGCGTGAGTTTATTATTTTGGCAGGGGCGTACTTTGTTTTATGTAGTATTTTAAATATTTTCTATTACAGGATATATCCTAACTTTGTCTGACATCACATCTGCTGACTTTCCGCGTTGGCGAATCCTCGTTCTATATGCAGCAGAATAATTGTCCAATTAACAGAAGGAGGTGGACAGACAAATACAAACGGGCACGAATATCCCCGTTAGGAAGTAACCCGAGAAGAGCAGAGCGATTGTCTGGGCGTAATGTTGACTCAATATTATAAATGTACAACCACAAAACGCGGGTCAGCACTGCAAATAACTGACATGTAACGTCTATGTAAATAATAATTTCGTTCAACAAACAAATTCCTACCTTCCCCATATCCTCGAAAACATAACCCTACTTATGTGTACTCAACACTAGAGGAGCAACCATTCATTTACAGTTTTAGAGTAAATATTGTATAATTCTGAAATGAATTGACCAAAGATAAACAGGACAAGCTATTTCCGCTAAATTGGCTCTTTCATGATTTACAATTATTGAATTTTGTGCAGGAGGTGGAAATATCCTTGGTTCGGGCGCGTATAGTGACTGTGATCTAAGAATGAGACGAATTTTCCACTTACAAATTTGAAAGGACTGCGAAATCATAAAAAAATTTGATGATTATGTTTTTGGTTATTCCGAATCTAGGCAGAGTTTTAATATATAATTAATTAATGACATAAACACATCGTCTTAAATCTTGGCCCTCCTAGGTTTCTCAAGAAATAAACAATCTATGTTCTGGAAATGAGATTCATATTTTCCTCTATTTCAACTGCAATACATTTAATAGAAAATCTTTGTTTGTTACTCTTTGCTTTATGCAGGATGAGACAAAATAGGAAAAATGAGAGAAAATCGACAACTGAAACCAAATTCAATAGTCCGTATTACCACCTCTTCTTTCAATCAACTGCCCAATACGCCAAAGCATCCCACGAATCCTTCATGAAATTTTCAAGCAAATCGTTTCATTCTTCCTGAAGGGCTAAACTCAATTCCTGAAAAGTTGAAAGTGGGTTTTGGCGATTGGATATTGCTCTCCCTAAGTATTCTCATACGTGCTAAATTGGATTCATGTCTGGTGAGTTTGCTGGCCATTTCATTCTCTGGATATTGTTCTCTTGGAGAATGTTTTGAACCCTTCATGTGCGGTGTGGTGGGGAATTATCATCCTGATAAATGAAATTATCCCAAAATTCGTTGCGCAGAGGAACAATGATTGGTTTAATGATGTTTTCTACGTAGCTGGCACCAGTCATTGTTCGTTCAACCATAATAAGAGGGGTACGGCAACCGAATATTATACCCCCCAGCACATTATTGATTTGCCTTGAAAAAAAGTACGTAGCGCCATTGTGGTAAAAGCCAGTCTTGGTGGTGTTCTGCCTATTGCCGACGGGTAGCTCTATGTCCAGATAATAGCCGAGGTACTCTTAAAGATCTTCTTGTCTTAAAATTTGATGAATGCAACAGTCTTCTTATGGTACTGGTTCAGACTACACATCTATAGGTCCTCAAAAAATTACTTCGAAGGGCTGTTATAGATACCGTTCGATTTCTTCTAGTAGAATTTGCTATATAATGATCTTCCCTTGCGGATGTTACTCTGGGTCGACCAAGCAGCGGTCCCCAGGCAATCTAGTGGTTTGTCAAAGCTTCTTGATGTAGGGCTACTATTCTTGCCCGGTCAAACTGAGAAATTGGATGTCCCGGCATTTTCCACGGAATATTCTCAATGTTACAACTCTCGTTATTCGCTGAAAACTGATTAACTTCGAATACACCTGTATTCTCCCGAATAAGAAACATTTTTTGCCGGTTTTTTGTTTTCATTTAACTGATAAGATAGTGAAGATTCCACACACAAAAAATTGTCATGTTACATTCAATAAATTGAGAGTTGATTGGGGGGGGGGGAAAACTTTTGACGATGACGATGTGTGTATATATAATATTTTGATCACAGTTAAACAAAAAAAAATCCTCCACAACCCATGCCAAATTAAAATTTTAAATGCAATATCAGACTTTTCATCAAATAATTGAAAATATAATAAGTCTCATGTCATTCCCGAACGATTTTCCGTTTATTTGCTACGAACGAAAGAAAATGTGACATTTCTCAATTTTGTCCCATTTTCGGAGATCACAGACAACAATTGAACACGCTTTCTTATCGGCTCATGTGAACTACCCTAAAAAGATCTGATCAGTGGAAAAGGTAGATCAATCGACACACACTAGTTACACATTATAAATCGCGATTTTCACTTGGGAATTTTTGGAGAAACGGCAATTTTGTTAAAACAGGATATTATACTTCTTGTTCCTCTTCGTCCGACCAAATTATCATATTATTTCCGGATATTCTATTCTTGCTGAGCATATCGGGAGGCAATTTGTTTATTTTTAACATGAAACCACTCGCTTTTTTCTGCAGATAAGTGACACTGATTAATGCCTTAATATGTAACATTATCCTGAAGGCGTGAAATGCTTTTCCAAAGCATCTCCTAACTGTAAACCGTCTCCAATATTTTTAAAAGCTCCCTTGATGAATTTCACTTAATTAATATGGCAAATTGCCTACGATCCACGTGTTGTGTCTGTCGACAAACAAACTCGCAAGGCTTCCTTCAGGAGAACAGGAGGTGGCTATACCGGTGTATTAGAGTTTGTTATTATTGAAATGAGGCCATTAATCATGCAGTGACAACTTCTTTGGCGGTCCCCTGGTGCAGTGCAAGCTGCTTGTCGTTGAGTTGCCGTCGTCACTTTCTTTGGATGAAGTATACGTAATTAATTGGTTGCAACTCTATTTGACTGGATGTCGTCTTTTTCACTACTTGGAAATGTCGTTAAGACCTCTTGGGTAACCGATCGAACACAAACGGAAAATGCTGCAAATTTGAAACTAAGATTTATCAGAATGTAATAGTTTTTTCAATTCTTTTCACTCCCAAGATTTCTTTTACCTACCATGTTGTTTTATGACTCATGAACTATTATCATAAAACAGAGAATTACAAATTATAAAACTGAATCAGTAATGAAACTTTAAACGGTCAGATTTTTATTTCGATATTTCCATTTCAGCGATTGCAATTAAATGCTCAGCATTTTTGGTAAGCACACTGATCTAAAGTTCATTTGAAGTTATATTCAATGTAATAAAAAAAAATTTTCGTTGCACGAGAACAAAGGTTCAATGTTTGAGAAAATAACACACCAAAAGGCCCAAATTTGAATTTTTTGCCATGAACATTAAGCTCTAAGTCGTTGAAAGTTCCATATCATCCTTCGGGGTTCCAAATAAGACGGATGTTACATTCCCCAAGCTCACTGTCGATGTCAGATCGAAAAACAAATCGTTTTCTGAATGTCGTAACCGACAATTTTATCTCGTTGGGATTCTTTGCAACGGTTCTGATCCAAGTCGATCACGCGGCAAGAGAACATTCATCAAAAGGGGGTTGCGTCAACGCACACGTAAGAAACTCACACAAACACGTATATCTGCCCGAAAAACAGGGGTAGCATCCCAGTAGGTCCCGCTTTATTCGGCCAATCAATCACATTTTCTATGAAATTGAAAATTTCATACCTGATAAAGCTTTCTTGTTGAATATTCTTCCCGTTTCCTCAGTAAGCATCATTTGTAAGCATCCCCTTGTTCGATATAAAATATGGTGGGACGGTTTTTGCATATTAAATTTAGTGATTCGAAAAATATTGTACATCATCAATGAACAAATTTCTAGTATAATATGATTAAACATAGATAACAAAAGTCTGAAAAACTTTCACTATATCTAATATATAATAATAATAAAAATGAATATTTGTCAAGAAAAACATTCACTGCTATCTTTAGAACATTGTATACAACATGTTTACGTAAACTTATCTAATAAAAAATGAGTAGTGCTTTTTTACTTGATACAAGGATTATTTAAAAATTTTAAATATCATACAGATTTATTCTGTTTACCTCTTACTATCATCTAAAATGTTTAAATAATCCCTCTATCAAGTAAAAAACCCATTTTTATTATTTTATTGTATATATAATAATTATATATGTTGATTCACACTTATAACATATTATCATTTGGTTTTGAGGGAGCCCATAAAATACCTTGCAAACTTTGTTTAGTTTCTGTGGTGAACATAGAATACGTAGAATTTTTTAAAAGTTCACTTCATTATAGTGTTTGTTCAGATATCTGCATTCAGTTTGTATTTTATGAATTATTTTTATCTTTTAAATGTGAAGTAGGGCTGATGAGTTTCCGTTGTAATAATTCTAAATTGCTTTTTGAAGATGTTCTGCATGTTTTAGGAACTTTTTTTGGAATGAACATATTTTGAGCAAGTTGTTTTTGAAGAAGTTCTTGAGGTTATGTTTTGCATTTTTGGAAAGGAATTTAGTTTCAATAAAACAAGGAACGAAACCCTTCAAGTATTTATTTGGTAGTTTTAATTGATAATTTATATTTCTTTGAATTATTTTATTCCCTTTGATTATGCGTGATAAGTGTTCAATTCTATATGTCTACTTAATTAACACAGTGTGCTATAAGACATTTATTTTATTTCATTCTCAAAGTTTTTGAATGAAGATTTTTTGAAATTGAAATTTGTAGAAGGTTAACTGAAAAAATCTGTATATTTAAAATTTATAAATTTACCCATTGGTGTGAAAACCCCAACAAGAGTACAGAAACGATAAAATACTCAATTCAAGATATAAAATGAAGGGTTTTCCAATAAGAGGTTTCATTTTGAATATCCCGCTTTCTGGGCAGCTCTCAATTTTGAAGCTGTCATAATTTGACATTTAGTAAAAACTTCGCCATTACTGAAAATAGAACGACTAACGCTCAACAACGCATTGAAATTGTGCAAATTCATTACAAAAATGGTGGAAATTTTGCAGTTACAGTTCGAAAAACTGGAGCACTTTTGGGTCGCCGTGAGGCACCTTCTCGGCCGGTAATAGTGAAACTGAAAATTTGAGCTGTAGGGTTAAGTTAGTGATGTGAAGAATCGAAACGGTATGCAACGCTCAAGGACAACTAACAATGTTGCTGCTTTAGCCCGCAGTCTTGACGAAAACCCAGGTCTGTCGATTCCTCGTCGATCTTTGGAATTAGGCATTCCACAAACGACATTACACCGTATTTTGCATAAAAACTAAGGTCTTAAGGTTTTTAAAGTTCAGTTAATACAAGAACTCTAGGCCGGTCGTATCTCCGCTGATTTGTTTCTGGCAGTGTTATTTCTCGAAGAGATAATCACAATTGGACACCCAGATCTTGTGATTTAACACCTTTAGGTTTTTGTCTTTGAGACTACGTAAAAGATGAAGTCTATGCCAATGCTCCAAAATCCATTCAAGATCTCAAATATGGAATTCTTGATGTTATCGAGGAGTTGAGCCGCAAATGTGCGAATTGGTCATGGAAAATTTCATGAAACTATGGCGTTATAACGTCGTTTTCCACTGCCAATGGCTTACCTTCCTCTTCACAATGAAATAAACATCCACAGATTTCTCCTAAAATATACTGTTTTTTTTTTCAATATTAAAATGGAACCTCTTATTGGAAACCCACATAGTATACGTATTTTATTTCAGCTCAACAGTTGTGTTACTTTCATTTACTTTACGGATGTGATTATTTTATGTGTGTAATGAATGTGAATGACCTTTTTTCTGCTACTTTGAAATGAAAGAATACTGATTGTAAGACAATATTTTATTATCTACAGTAAAGAACTATTTGCCCTGAAGGTGGGCTTGAAAATTAAATAGAGAGATATGCCTTCTACAGAAACTGTTACTTGAATGCTATAGAACAATAAATTTGATACTGCAGGTAGTTTCCGTCACAGACTAGGAAAAGAAATTTACAAAATCTGGCTTCATTCTGAGAATAACGGACAAAAGGCAAAATTCTTAGGGCACATTGCCATAGACAATGTGTGAAAGTACTATTCATTAAAAATGAACAACAAAGAAACTCTCCAAAAAATATTCTTCAAATTGAAAAAAGGTAAAGACGAAAATTTTCAAGAAATACTCAGTAATAATAATAACTTGAAAACAACGGAACTTGGTATGAGATCCACGGAGGTAATTGGAATTGCTCAAAGGGTGCTTTACCTCTAGACTTCCGTTTATCTGTACTTTCTAGGACACTATGTATATCCAGGTTCCCTTGTCTTTAAAGCTATGTCTCATCTTTTCATAAAGAAGAAAACTAGTGGTGGACCCCAAATGGAAAATAGCGAATATAACTCGACAAAGCGCGGCTTTATTTTAATCCTCAAATTCCTCCGCCAACCCAAGGAAACACTGCAACAAATCAAGAATATAACGATGTTATCCCGCGTCTGTTCTACTGGAAAACCCCTCTAATATAAGATCGCCGAAACCCAGTATATCATAGTGAGGAAAAAGGAGATGAGAGAGGGCATAGTTTCAAATTTCATTTAAGACGTAATATACGTGAATCGAACCCTCGCAAATTCAACCGAGATACAGGGTCGAGAATCGCTGAAATTTTGCCTCAATTAAGAGAGCGCCTCTGTGCAACTTAGGACAAACCACGTTCCTTATCTGACTCCACTGCCTTCGTATGTGAATCATTCGATTTCGAATTGAATAAAGAAATGTTAATATCAAAACAGATTTAATCTGTCAGTCTTCTACAATTTTAATTTCAAAAAAATTTTTTATTCGAAAATCTTCAAGAATTAAATTAATGTCTTATAAGCACGGCTTATATTTAATAGACGTGTAAAATCAAAACTCAATATACAATATCAAATGGAATAAATAAACCAACAAATATAAATTGTCAATTAAAATCAATAAATAAATATTTGAATGAGACAAAATTTTGTTTCTGATCTTACCATTATGACCATTATTCAAATTTTGTATATAACTTTCATCAAGTAAAAAGCCGTTTCCTATGTTTTTAAATAAAGAAAAGTATGTTTATTATTTTTTGAGTATTGCTACTTTTTTCGACTGTATAATACTGAATTTCCAACGAAATGTAATGCGTTTTGTGAACTTCTCTGTGACTAGGATAATTGTGCACAGATTTCTTCTTGTTCTTCTCGTTGAGCTCTTCGCAATCACAGTTGACATAATAATTTTTAAATTAGTGAGTGACTGAAATGGTGAATATCAAAACAGATTTGATCTGTTAGTCTCCTATAATTTTAATTTAAAAAAATTCTATTCAAAAACTTTTAGAATTAAATTAATTCCTTATAAGCACAGCTTATATTTAATAGGCATATTAAATCAAAACTCATTATAAAATATCATATGGAATAAATAACCCAACAAATATAAACTGTCAATTGAAATTAATAAGTAAATATTTGAAGGAGACAAAATTTTGTTTCTGATCTTAAAATTATGAAAACTAAATTCTTTTCACAAAATATAAAACGTAATTTTAAGAACTTCTCAAAAAAAATTTAAGTAAGATCAAAAACAAAATTTTGTCTCATTCAAATATTTATTCATTAATTTCGATTGACAATTTATATTTGTTGGGTTATTTATTCCATTTAATATTATATAATGAGTTTTGAATATATATATCTATTGAATATAAGCTGTGCTTATAAGACATTAATTTAATTCTAAAAGTTTTTGAATAAAATTTTTTGAAATAAAAATTATAGGACACTGTTTCGATATTCAAATTTTGTAATAATCCTTTTATCGAGTAAACAAACTAAAATATATTTAATATTTCAAATAAATTAGTTTTGGAGAAGTTCTTAAAATTGTTTTTGATTTTTGAAAAAGATTTGGTTTTCATGAATATAAGATCAGAAACAAAATTTTGTCTCCTTCAAGTATTTATTTAGTAATTTTAATTGACAATTTATATTTCGTTGATTTTTTTATTCTATTTGACATTATGTAATTAGTTTTGATTTTATATGTCTACTTAATTTAAGAAGTGCTTATAAAACATTAATTTAATTCTAAAAGTTTTTGAATAGAATTTTTTTAAATCAAAATTTATAGGAGACTAAAAGAACAGATCTGTTTTGATATTTCAATCACTACAAGTCAACTTATAGATTCCAGATTAATTGTCTTTATTTGTTTGATGTTTATTATTTATATATGAACTCCTGAATTATTAACCATTCTAAAAGTAACATTCGAGTCAATTTTATTCTAAATTATTATCTGATATTCTTTTAATTAATTAGTAGGTACAAGAACTTTAAAATTCTTATCAACGACCAAACAGATGTCGCAAGATCTCCATTGTTGTCTTGAGAAGCACACACGAAGCTGCTTCATCTCTCTTTTTTATCGATTTGGACGACTTCTGAAGCGATTTGGTCGCAATCCAGAATTTGAGGGACAAAAAGCATATCGAAAAATTAATGAGACGTTCTCTGATGCCCTCCAAGCTCAATGAAGAGATATGACGCTAATTTAGCAATGTGCCCAATTGTAGGTAACAGGAGAAGCCATGCGACATGATTAGTCCAGTTGGGAGTTGGAACAAGGAAGTAACGAAGAGGGTTGACCCTTTTGTCAATTTAACATCCAACGAAATGAAGAGAATTTATTGTAAGAAGGAAACATGGGAATTTTTTCCCTGGGGTCTAAATATGTTGAAAAATTTGAAGTAAACTGATTACAGGAAATTTATAAGCATAAAGTAAGAAGTAATCATGGTTCATTTGGACAAAACTTGTGATAACACCATGATAAACAAAGCCTTTAGAGGACATCGTAAAGTAGTCCAAGACATACGCCGAACTTCGACCTCTACAATTGAAGTAAATATCGACATAATAAAGAGAATTTTGCTTGAAAGGGACAACAAATTTTCTCAGCATCTTTCAAGGCTCAGTTGGTACGCTTTTGATCGAATATTTGGGAATGAGACTGCACAGCTTGTTCTACTATGGATGAATTTCGAGCCTCCGTTCATGAAAAGGATCATAATTGGTGACTAGACATGGATGTATGAGTGTTACATACACATCAGTATTGCCTGTTCAATTGTCAGAGATTTTCTCATTTCATTTTGGTTTTACCAAGAAAACTGCGTTTTCTTTATTAATTTCGGTTTTTCTAAGAAAACTGTGTTTTTTTGTTGGATTATGCTAGATGGTGCAGATGTCTTCACTTCAATTTTGAATATATTCAAGACATAAATCTGAATTTAAGGCTATATATTCACAAGGAGAATTTTTACCTTATAAATCCATATATTTGCCTGATGATGAAAATCACTAATAATTATTTATTGTTTTGTCAATATAAAAAATAATTTACTTCTATAGTTTCCCTGAAAGCCGAGATATGATACATGTATTATTTTGTCGTTATTGGCTGCAGTTTAATGAACGAATTTAGGTAGGTTCGGACGATATGAAAATCTAATAAAATCCGTTACAATGCCAACAGCCGCCGACGCTTTTAAAATTATTTTATCGTCGTGAATATCCACCGGAGGCATGAAATTAATTGCCGAATGCTATTAAAACTAGGCGTTTTGATGTTCAGTGACCGATAGAGAAGATCTAGTTCCAAGAGAGAAACGTAACGGTTTCATTTATCGAAATTAAATTAAGCGAATATACAATTTTTTTTACATTTCATCCAGAGTTCATTCAAAAAGCTTGATATCCGGTATGACAGACACGATTATTTAGGAGTTGCAAAATATAATAATGCAAAAAAATTCATCACATAAAACGGACGAACTATTATTGAATTATTACTATGTTTCAACGTGCTGTGAAGAAGCGTTAACTCGAAAAAGTGAAAATTTTCAGAAAAAAAGTCTTTACACAGCCGGGTTATAAAAATTTATATTTTAGGAATAAGCAACAAAATAATTGATCTATATTAATTCATCTTGATGCTCCACTCGGTAATAAATTTCAAGCAGCTTCTTGAATATATATTCGGAATATTTTATATTCCTATTGGCACAACTAAGCTGAAATACGTGCTCCAAATTACTTACAATTAATACTTTGAACTTTGAATGTATAACCAATTTTTCACGTTAAAGCTTCAATTTTCGACAAGAAACCTAACGAACTAGTTGAAACTCTTTAAGTTATCGAAATTTTATTAATAACAGCCATTATTTGCCTTCTAATCGACAGTTATCTTGGTACTGAAACAAAATTTTCAAAAAACCTCATTGTGACAACCAATGTTCATAACGATCATCTGCGAATAAGAACATAAAAATTCTACAAGGACAATATAGAACATTCGTATACTTCCTCCCCCATCCATTCTGAAATTTTATTGCTCCCATTTGTGTCTCTCTTGGAGACTAACTGATGATTTTTAAAATATCTCGACACGGCCAAAAAATATGTTCAATAACTGAATTAAAACGCTTTTTCTTGGCTCTCGTGCATCTGGGACCAGAGCGGGAGAAAAGCGCTTTCCTCGTGACAAATGACTAACTTAGTTTTCGTTTGCAGTTCGTCGAAAGGATCTGTCAGGGCTTAGAGGGGACTTTTTATGAGATTGGCGTGACATTGGCATCGAATTGCTGCGAGAACATGTGCTTATACAAATGATCTTTCTTAGATGAGTTTTCTTTCTCATCTGAGCAGTTTCGCAGAAAAATGGCGTAGAAATTGCGAAATTCAAACACGAAAAATTCAAATCACCCGTTATACGAGGAATAAAACAAACACCTTGTACGTTTGAACTACATAATTCATTGAAATTGGCTATAAGGAGTATATTTCAGAGGTGAAAACAATTTCATCACAAATTGCCTGTATAGAAGTTGAAAAAAATGGCGAAAAGCACTGACACGAAATCAAGAGCTCATTTATATCGCCCATGATCCTTACAAAATTTTGCATTAGCCTTCTAAAAATTAAAGGAGCATTTCAAATATGGATAACTCGGAAACTTTGGAACAATTCTACCCATTAACGAACTCGAAATCAAGCTTCAAATTTACCCTGAAAGTTGCAACTTTATATCTCTTTCCGTTCGAAAGAAGTGAGTCCAACCTAGTCGATAGAGACTATTTTAGGCTCAACTTTGCCGTTGAAAACACACGGTATGCGTCCAATTTCATATCTACTGACACTTCTTATATCCAAATGACTCTTAAAGATTTCAAAATCGAACTCAGAAACGAAGAATTTTCGAAGAGTTAAAAAAATAGGACAACTTCTGTTTTGAGGGGGACGCATTTCCATCATGAGTTTGTTCCGAAAAAAACACCTGATAAAGGTGACATCAACCCCCAAAATTTTTGAATAGAGAAGAGTCGTCGAGTGTTAGTTTGAGAGTTATTTATGTTCATGGGGGTGTTTTTTCAGAACAAACTCATGATGGAAATTCGTTAGAAAATTCTTCGTTTCAGAGTTCTGGAAGGGGTCAAATTTTCGTTGAGACACCCTGTATGCCCGCCTATGAGTTGAAGAGAATTGTTAACTCGTTGTTTTTCCTACGAATGAATAAAGCGTGGAAATTCCATTTACAGAAGATGTTATCACAATATAATTCTCTCATTGCCATGTATCAGAGTTCCATTAATAATATCGAATACGAAATAATCACTTCTTATGATGAAAATAATTACACACGGGCTTGCCTATAAATCATTCCGAGTAAATTGGTTTCATCGGGTATAACGAACGTATGTAACAACGAAATTCTTGAATACACGAGTATTTTATGGAACAGTGAATACGGGAAAGACACTTAAATGCATGTTTCAATTTATAATTCGCAATTCTCGATCACATGATGTTATTATCCGATGTTGATACTTTCAATCGGTCATAGATGGAGTATTAAGCTCGACCAATTTTACCGTCGTCTATACTGAACGATCACAGAGTGTGTTGCGTGCTAGGACCTCATAGAACAAAATTTGGGACATGTTCCATTACAACAGCCAGATCCTATTAACAGGAAAGCTGAGGGTATAAATCTGTCATAAAGTTCTAATTTTTCATCACTTTCCATTGTGTAATCTTGATTGGGTTATATATTTCACACCCCAGTGGTTTTTCGGTCGGAAAAACATGCAGTCTTGCGTACGGCAACAATATTCTCTGATATTAACAGGGGAAAATACAAAATTGCAACTCTAGAAATGTCTTTACACAAGGATTTATTATTCGCGAAACCAAACTTGCTGCGCAAGAAGATTACACACAGATTGGATTGAAATATAAAGTTTGAATGGATAAAATTTGAAGTCATTGAATCGTTGAAAAATATTTTATATTGATTATATAGTCCGTCTAGAAAGTATCCGGAATTTATTATTTTTCATAATTTTAATATACTTCCTTTTTGTAACATTCTAAGACGAAAGTAATGTATAAAATAGCTTGTACAGATAGTCGGCTATGGCCGAAGTTGCATGGCAACACTATTTGTAAAAAATTGTTGATTGTCAACAGGTATACAACTCATGAAATAATGCCGCAACTAGAAAAAAAAAGCAGGTAGAATATTCGTATAGGAAAGATTTTCGAAACGTTAAAAAATCAGTTCAATTAACTGAACTGGGAAAGAGTGCTGTACATGAGACAAAAAAGAGGATGAAAAATGGCACGGATATGAGGCATTGAACAGTTTCAGGAAGACCGCGTAAGATTAAAGGAAGCAATTTAAACGCTTCATTGGTCTTAGTACGACACAATCCGCGCCTGGGGTTTCGCAAAGTGGCTAACAGGGTTGGAAATCAACGAAATATAAAAGTATTTCCAGAAACTGTCCGTATGTGACTGAAAAGACAAGGCTACATAACAAGGAAATCACAAAAAATCCCTATAATGACACTTTTACAAAAGGAACGAAAGATAGAATTTTGTCAACGCTTTCAAGAAGAAAATTTTAATAATGTCTTTATATCTGATGAAAGTTGGTTCCAACTTGGAGGACATCACTTAAAAATTCTATCAAAACATCCTGTTACCGTTCAAATTTCCAGATTTACCACCAAAATAATGGTTAGGGGAGCAATATCTCAGCGTGGTGCTACGTCTCTCTGTATGGTATCATTAACAGTGAAAAGTATTGTGTTATTTTAAACGATTTTCTCCTTGAAACGGCGCATGCCTTAGATCTAGAAGGATGGCGTTTTCAGCAGGATAATGCAAGAAGCCATACTTCAGGTTATACTCAAGCTTCGATGCAAGTAACAACGATTTCGTGGCCAGCAGCTCCACCAGATCTTAGTCCCATTGAAAACATATGGGAACTTAGGATAATTGAAGTTGAACGAGCAGCGCCACGAAATAAAAATGATTTAATTCAGTCAGTTTTACAGTCTTGGTCTACCATCACCGAAAATTATAGAGGCGATCTAGTTTCGGGTGTACCTCAACGTTTAGTCAAGTGTTTACAGTTAAATGGAGGTTGAATAAGTCAATAGGATGAATATTTTGTTATAATTTTCTAATTCAAGAATTGAAAATATATACTAAATAATTAAAATTGGGCTTTGTTTCTTCCGGATACTTTCTAGACGGACTATGTATAAGGATGTTATTTTGATTGTTCTTGAATATAGTTTGAATATATATTGTAGAAGTTAGAATATATAATTGTGGATTTAAGGTCATGAAATAGTATTTCCCATTTTATGAGATTTAACCAAGTAGACTTCTGATAAAAATGCGTTTCCAGGATCTTGCAACTTCCACGCCTAGGAACTCAAAGCTTATCAAAGATAGATTAGATTTTCACTTCCACACGTTTTATTCACTATATACCTCTTGAGAGTTTTTTATAATTAACATTAACAGTAGATACCTAAAATAAACAACTAATCACGAGTGACTCTCTAAACCTACTAAACCATAAAAGTAGGTAAGATTGTTGCCAAATTCAGAGAATATTCTTTAATTACCAACTGTCATCAGTGCCACAGAAAGAACCAATGTTCTATATAGTTTTCAACATCCTAATATTATAAGTGTTTATACGTGTCTCAACGAAAATTTGACCCTTTTCAGAACTCAGAAACGAAGAATTTTCGAAGGTTTTAAAAAAACAGGTGAACTTCTGTTTTGAGAGGGATGAATTTACATCATGAGTTTGTTCCGAAAAAACCACCCCCATGAAGGTTGCATCAACCCCAACATTTTTTGAAAAGGGAAGAGATATCGAGTGTTGGTTAGTTAGAAAATTACTTGTGTTCTGTGCACAATCCAGTTAAAATTTTCAAAATCGGTTCACTATTCACGAAATAATGTTATTTGAATTTACCGTCAAAAGGTGATGTTGAACAGACAGTTGAACCGCCCAAACTCAACAACCTAAGAGTTTTGAAGAATCCAAAAATTATTTTCAAGTTCTGTATATTATGGAGAAAGAATTACTATGGCGACATTGTTCCGAAAAAAACACCTGAGGGTGGCAAAAATCCCTAATTTTTTTTATAGGAAAAAATTTGGTGTGTCCTTAAATAAACAAATTTGAAAATTTCAACTGCGATGGTAAGAGAACAAAAAATAACTTTCAAACTAGCCAACGCTTGACATCTATTCCCTGTTCAAATAACGTTGGTGGTTGATGCAATCTTTATGGGGGTGCTTTTTTCGGAACAATCTCAGGATGGAAATTCGTCCCCCTCAAAACAGAAGTTGATCTGCTTTTTTTAAAATCTTCGAAAATTCTTCGTTTCTGCTTCTGGGGCGCTCAAATTTTCGTTGGAACACCCTGTATCCATAATTTGAAATACATTAACACATCTTTATACTTATTCCTCTGACATTTTGCCCATTCATCCTTCCACTAAAACTTGAATCCAATATTGCAAATAGTAAAGAATTTCTGGATTGTTCCTCAGATGCATTATTAAGATTGATTATTCAAAAGGATTAACCAAAACTGAACATCATTTTGTACAATTTCAAACTAAGCCAGAACAGGCCTACGAAGCATTCCACTTAATTTTCATTCATCAGACACCATTCAAACAAAATGACGGCCCCATTAAAACAAATGCGAATCTTTCCGCGCTTCGCGACAAATTACATTCCGAAAATGTATTCCGAAGTACTAAAACCCAATTTAAAATCTTCGTTGTCAAAAACTAATCGTACACCTTTAAAATAAAAGCTGAACGCACTCTCTCTCGCATCAGCGGAAATCAGATTGCCGTTCACGTTTCCTTTATTAACTTTCGCGAATGTTATTTTTTATTCAAATCAACCCTCGTTTCTCGCCCCCCCGCCCCTGCAACCCCCAACGGCTCGGCGACATTCGCTTCTCGACGTCCTGATAGCTTCCAAGATCATTTGTCATCTACGGCTTATGACTTCTTGCTTTTTAATGTCGCCGACATCTTAAAATGCTACATCATCCGGCCTCCACGTGAGAGGGGAACTTCGACGGTTTTGGGGGCGAAACAATCTTAATTAATGGTCGAGAACATGATGAGACTCATTTTGATCATTAAGACACACGGAAATCAGACGTCTGCGCGAAGCTGGCCGGAATGAAAAACACTATTTGAATTTCTTCTGTTCTCTTGCAAGAGCAACCAGTTCGGAACCGTTTCGAACGCGTTCGGGACTTCCAATTTCGTTCTGAATCGATTCAGAATTAATTCGATCAGTTCGGACTAGCACCTTGCAAGTCTTTTAAATGTACAATACCAACTTTATAGTACAATTAATCTAATACAATATGAGAGGCAGGTTCAACAACAATTTAGAAAAGTTGATAGAACTGATTTAGAACGTAGCATGAACATGGATTGATTCAGAACTGGTTTTAGAACTGGTCGAAAAAAAGATGACATGATTTTGAACACACATAACCATCTATGTGACTGACCGAGTTGAAATAGCGAAATCCTTATATTTATTTTAAATATGTATATGAATAAAAAATATATATTTTTTGCCGCTCATTCTGGGTAGCCGGTTATTTCGTATATTTTTCGAATTTGAGCCTTGAACGAATACATACTTACAAATTAATCATTCGTGGTGAAGTACAGTTCTGTCCGTCTTGCCACTTATAAACATGAAACTTTCGGCTTAGAGACTTGAAACTTGCACAATGAATTTTGGGTTAAAATAAAAAGATCAAATTTGCGAGTTCTCGATCTTCTTGTGTGGGAAACACGCCGATTTCTGAAAAACGAAGATAACTGCCGAATAAGAGGAATACAAGAAGGTGAATCTAAGGCTGAGATTTCTTCTCTGCGCTGTTGCTTCTCCCAGGCGTAGCGTATAGAGAAAACTACCGGTTTACGAAAATAGAGCTAGCTCACCATCCTGGCTGGATTCAAGTAGGGCAAAGTGCGAGCGTTCCAACAGCCGAGTTACAACGTGGAACAAGGTCACTGGCGTCATAGAGTTGCACCCCATTGCCTATCTGATGAGTTCAGGTGGAGTAACTCGGAACGAAACGCCACCTCCCGAACTAAGAGGTTGAAGCTCCCTCATAACACCAGCATCACTTCAGATCTTCAAATCAAACGGCTGCCATGGAGGTGAAAACCAACCAGAGATTTCAATAAACCAGCTTCCTCTGTTAAATAGGTACTGTTATAAATTTTTTGAGTCATTCCAGGTGAAATCGAAATCGAATGAAATAAAGTTTTCGACTTTGGCCAATATTTCAT
Organism: Megalocaria dilatata; assembly: GCA_034642435.1. Lineage (NCBI taxonomy): Eukaryota > Metazoa > Arthropoda > Insecta > Coleoptera > Coccinellidae > Megalocaria > Megalocaria dilatata. The sequence goes on along the minus strand of CM067858.1, from coordinate 46,994,060 downwards.
GAAGCTCCATGTCACCGCATTTTTTCATCGAACAACCCTGAGAGACGTGTCGATTCCAATTACTACTGAATTATTGTTGCCGGTTGATATATGGGGATATGTAAATATGCCAATTAGTTAATTATTGTTATTGACGATTCGCGTGCAACGCTCTTTTCAACAAGACCTTACCGCTTCTTAAATATTTATACCGTAAGTTGAACAACGGTGGCAAACCACAGGAGTCTGTCTGCATTTCGTTCTTTTCGCGTGTTGGCGGCTCCACAAATCAGATTTTGCCCGATTCGTTCTAGGAAAGAGGCTGTGTTTTACAGAATCCAACGTGATGATGACAAAGTATGAAAATTATTATAATTAAGCGCAAAAAGCTCTCTCATGTTATTTACTATTCATAAAACATCTTACCGGTTATGGTAAGATATAAATCCGCTGAAACTGGAGAAAAATGCTTTTTTCTATTAGGAGTACAAATAAGTTTCCGCCGTTTTTTAACACAAATTAAATATTTATTATAGAAGAACGATGTGAGACTGCTTGCTGAGTGACTTCTAATGTTAGAGCAAGTTTTTTTTTGTGTTTGAGATGAATCTTCCTCCAATAATTCCTCCAATTCTGCATCCTCGTAAATTTTTGGCCTTCCACTGCGATCTTTGTCTTCTACGTCGAAATCACCGTTTTTAAACATTTGAAACCATTCTCGACACGTTCTCTCACTCAAAGCACCCTCAATATATGCTTCTACGAGCAATTGATACGCCTCAGCAGCAGATTTCTTTAAATTAAAGAAGTAAACTAATATTTCCCGCAAATGACGCTTAATTGGCTCAAATTTTGACATTTTCAACTTATAAAAATTATATTTTACCAATATAAAATCAATGATATTAATAGGTTATGTTTTTCTTGAATGTCCAAACTATTTTTTAAGCCGGTAATCATCTGCGAAAGCTAACCGAAACTCCGTGCCGCGCCATCTACAATAAAATGGCGGAAACTTATTTGTACTCCTAATATTTTTGAAGGATGGGGCTCATTAGTCAGCAATTTTTTTTTCATATTCTTGTCTTATTAGGTGTCAATCACAGATACATGCATTTCTTTGCCAAATTCACCGAAAAATACATTTGAGAAAGTTTAAAATTTGAGTTTTACCGGAAAAATTAAAATTAGATTAACAATATACCAAAAAAGGAGGATTTTTTACTTGATAGAAGATTTTTTCATAGCCTTAATATCAAACAGAGTTACACTGTTATACCACGCTAAAAATTTTAATTCTATATCATTTCTTGAAAATTTTCTGAAACTGAATTAAATAAATGCCTTAGAAACACTGTTTCTTTTTAATACATACAGAATTAATATTCATTAAACAGCATCAAGAGAAGATAAAAGCACCCAAAGAGAATATTGATCTAATTTACTCAACGAACATTTACCGTTTCATACCGACATTATGAAAAACAAATTCTACTCTAAAGATGCCCAACATAAAATTAATTCTTCGAAACGACCTCTATTTAAACAGCTCTCTCAAAAATATGAACTCTTTAAACAGCTCTCTCAAAAATATGAACCACATCTTCAAAAAGGCTACTTAAGATTCTTACGGATAATCATCAGCCCACTTTCCTGCCAGCGAAAAATCAATAAAAATTATATATCCTACTCGTATCGGGTGCTTTTTTGGAGTGATAGAATTTTAAATTGAAATAAAACACATTTAAATTAATATTGAAGCCAAATTTGTTTTTATTTGAAAGATAATTTTATGACATTTATGTTTTGAAAATAATTTCCGGCATATGTCCACCACGACTAGCTCTGAGGAGCCGCATTAGACCTGGCCAATTTTGGACCACTTTTCAGAGAAATTCAGGCCTTATTTCATCAATAACAAGAGTTATATTGGCTTCCGCATGCTCTTGGACGCCAATTAATTGGACCATTGCTCGAAATAATGTTGTCGCCAAATCTTTCTTTCAATAAATCAATTCTTACGGTAGCAGCATGAGGTGTAGCACCACCTTGTTGGAACCAAAATACTTCTGGGTCGATACCATTCAAATTTTGGAAAAAATAATCATCGATCATCGATCTGTAACGAGCACCATTCACTGTAACATTAGCTCAAGCATCGATTTTAAAGAAATATACTGATGGTGCCTTCAGCGTGTAAAGCGCACCATACAGTCCATTTTTCAGGGTTCAATGGAACCTGCAGAACTTCTTGAGGATTGTTTTCACTCTATATAACGCAATTTTACTTGTTTACATAGCCGTTCTACCAGAAATGAGCTTAATCACTAAACACAATTTTACTATAAAAAGGTGGATCAACTTCAAACTGTTCTTGGGCCCAATCAGCACACAAACGACACTTCTCACGGTCAAGTGGCTTCAGATCTTGTATGGGTGTAGACCAAGATATTTACGCAAAATTTTTCCATGTGGTGGATGTACAGAGTCCACCACATGGTTGTGAACGTCAACGAATAGACAAATCTGGTTCATCATTAACACTATGACTTACATCAGCGATATTTTCTTCTGTACGTACAGTTCGTTGCCTTGTTGCTGTTGTTGCATCGAGTAGAGAAAATGTTGTCCGAAATATATAGATAGTTCGACGAATAAGCTGCTCTGATGGACGACTATGTAAACCATAAATTTCACGAAGTGCTCTATAAGTTTGGATTTTATATGTCTATTAATTATAGGAAGTACTTTTAAGATATTAATTTAATTCTAAAAGTTTTGAACAACCTTCTTTGAAATTAAAAGTATAGGAGACTAACAGATTAAATCTGTTTTGATATTCAAATTTAGTTATTTATGTGTTTTGAGCTAAAATATTTATACCCAACTTTTAGTTAGCATAACTTATTTCATAACAACGTTTTATATGAATGAGAATTTCGAGCTAAATACAGAGGATAATTTTCAAGATAATTAAAATTTTTGCTCAAGAAATGTTGTACGTACATCTACCAAAATAAGTTGATTTCAGCTGGACTGAATCAGCATTTTCTGAGGTATAAAGGAAGCAATACTTCTGATAAGCATTCAATGAAAATTTTCTGTTTTAGTGTTTGCAAATTATTGGACGCCTTCCTATATGAACGGACATGATTGAATTTCAGCACAAATTCATGGTCGAAAAATAAAAACACACAGTTTTAAATCATATCTCGTAGAAGTACTATATGAACTCCACAAATATTTCTACTTATATAAAAAATTCAACGAATCTCATAGTTCAATGACAGAATTTCTGTGAAATCGGTTTCCTACCCTTGAGACGAAATCCTTCCACCTATTAATCTCACAGATCCCTCTTTCGTTGATTATTTATCTGATTGAAGAACAGGTTCCATGATGATTCGAAAAACGACGGTTAGAACGAGAGTTGAAAAAGATCATCTACCATAAAAAATGACATGTTTAAGTCATTAGTCGGCCGATGAAACAGGAATATATCAAATGAGGTGCAAGAAATAGCATTCTTTCATCATTTCACCTCCAATATATTAATGTCGTGTCACTCCGTCATCGTTCGCACTAATTATTTCGGACAAATTAGGACCCATTTTTTCCGATCAAGTTAGGCATGAATTAATTAAATTTTAGTAGTAGATTTCGATGAGAAATAAACCAGATTTATTTGAATATTTTGGGTTTGTCAAAGGCTCGAATGTGAATACACACAAAAAATTCTAAGTCAATTTAAAGTAGCCATTGATATTTCAATAAATTGCTTTACAAAATACAGAGCTGAAATTAATGAAATGAAAAATAATTTAAATTATTTAGGAAAATTTGTTGAAACTTTTCTTACAGGAGCCTTCAGTATAAAAAGTGTATATACAATATTTTGTGGAATGTTGAAAAGAAGGTTTGTTTCATTTTGATAATGAAAAAAACCGGTATATTTCAAGAGAAATCAATGGATGTTCATTTCATTGTGAAGAGGAAGGATGCCATTAACAATGGGAAACGATATCAGTCAAATGACCGCCACGGCTACGGTTGTAGCATAATATCATTTTGATGAAATTTTCCATGACCATTTCGCAAATTTGAATCGTTTGTGGAGCATTGGCATAGACCTTATCTTTCACGTGGCCCGAAAGAAAAAAGTCTAAAGGAGTTAAATCGCAAGATATCGGTGCCCAATTGTGATCACCTCTTCGAGAAATAACACGGCCAGGAAACTCTTTTTGCAAAATTGCTATTATTTCGTTGCTTCTGTTGCACGTGGCACCGTTTTTGCGGTCATAAAAAATTAGTAATCATAGCTCGGTAGCGCAATCCATTCACCGTAACAGTTGGAACAGCCTCATTTTTGAATAAGCAAGGTCCAATCACATCGCCAGCTCAAAATCGCACCAAACAGTGACACGTTGAGGATGGAAAGACTGTTCAACAATAATTCTTAGAAATTCCGAGTCCCTAATGCGACAATTCTGATTATTGACGTAGCATCCGAGGTGAAATGGGCCTCATCACTGAAGATGATATTTCGATGAGAATCGGGATCATTTTGATGCATTTCAAGGACCCAATAAGCGAAGATACGTCGTTGCTGGTGATCAACCGGCTTGAGTTCTTGTGTTAAGTGAACCTAAGTTTATGTAAAATAGGTTGTAATGTTGTTCGTGGAATGTCTAATTCCCAAGATCAACGAGGAATCGACAAACCTGGATTTTAGTTTACACTACGGTCTACAGCAGCAATATTCTCAGTTGTTCTTGAGCCACCCACACGGTTTCGGTTCTTCACATCACTAACTTGTCCCAACAGCTCAAAATTTTCGACCAGTTTCACTACTGGCGGCCGAGAAGGTGCTTCACGATAACCCAAAAGTGCTTTACTTTTGCGAACTGTGACTGCAAAATTTTCAGCATTTTTGTAGTGAATTTTAACAATTTCATTGCGTGGTTGAAGCGTGTATCGTTCGATTTTTAGTAATGGTATAGTTTTTACTTGTCAAATGTCAAAATATGACAGTTTCAAAAGTGGCAGATGCCCAAATAGCGGGCTATTCACAATATAACGTTTTATTGGAAAACCTCTATTTTGAACCTAATATCCATTTGGCATTACTTCCTTGTATTACTTTATGCACACACTTTCTGATCTACAAATTATGATATTTACTTTAACATAGTGAAATATTGTTACATAGAATTATCACTGCATCCTCAATTTTTAGAAAAGCCCGTAAGTGGAGCATAGAGGCAAATATGCCTTTTGAATCATGAAATTAATTCATGGACAAAAACTGAGAAACAATCCAAATCAGAAAGATTCGGAAGTTGAAGACTTGAATAGTATCAAAAAGTTTCGTTCGGGCACGCCAAATTCTCCACCTCTCAATTTAAATTTAACAAAGAAGCAACCAAATGGCAGCGCGATGTCTCGAAGGCATCGAAGTCATTAGAACAGGCAACAACGTCCACCGTTTTCATTATTCAATTAGATAGGACCCCCGTATAATGCGAGGAAGTCCCAAGAACAATACCGTGAAACGGTTCTTTCACTAATTACCTCTAGCAGGTATATTTCAGGAATGAGATTTCAATGTATCCCTCAGGAGATCTTCCCGAACTTGACGACGTACCCCAATCTCCATCTGCAAGGACCAACTCTCGGATTTAAGAGGAGTATTTCCATAGGCAACAGTTAACCGGGATTCTGTTAACTGGATGTAGCATTTCGCCGGGATGCAATTATAATATTAGATTAGCGAAGGAAGATAAGATCTGAACTGCTCTCTCAGACTGCGTATGGAGCTGCTAAGTGAATTCTCCCGACTCCAAACTTGATCAAGATATAGACAGTAATATTGTTTAATGCAATGGCTGCGATGCTGCTGCCTACATTACGATCTGGACTTTGATAATGTCTCGGTAACGTGTCGTATTACAGTTTAATGAGAACCCCAAGACATCGGGAAGGAGGTATTTCTCTTTGTTCGCATCGATTGGGATAATTGCGTCTTTTGGATGTGCGTGTCTATACCAGAACTAATGGGTTTGATGTAGTGTTGAAGTCCTAGTTTTGCTTTGAACTGGCCTTCATTCGAATTTATGAAAAACTTGAAGGGAATTTAATGATGCAGCTATTTTCTCTGCTGTAACTTTTGCAATAATCACATGGACTAAGATGTCACTGCTTAATTATGAATATTGTGATGTATCAATATATAAACTTCAGAGATTTTAAAAATTCAGAACAATATGAAAATTAAATAATATATAAACATTATCATAAATATGAGTCTGAAAACATGTACTTTTCCTAAAAGGTGGAAGCTAGCACGGGTGGTCTCCATTTTCAAGAGAGGAGACCAGTCAGAAGGAAAGAATTATGGGCCCATTTCTTCTTCATCCATCTTCTTGAAGGTCTACTATGCGTGAATGTTTGTTTCAATGTAAATTCTCATTTGTCCAAAGAGCAACACGGGTTAGTTCGAGGAATATCTACAGTAACTAACCTGGCCACGATCTGACATTATATTGGGTAGTGCTTAGACGATGATGGTTATATGCATATATATGCATTCGATACCGTCGATCATAGTATACTTCTGGATAAGCTCTCGTATTTCGCTTTTAGTCCGGCATATGTAAGGCTCATGAGATCATATTAACAGGGAAGGCTGAATTATGTATTCTGCAATGGTTTTAGATCATTGGAATACGTGCTTTCACGTGGCGTGCTGGAGGGATCAAATTTGGGATCGTTACTATTCACCATTTATATAGATAATCTCCTGGTCTCTCTTGGTTGTCCAGCACTAGCATATACCGATGATTTGAGGATATACTTGAGGACACTTAAAGGTCTCTAGATAGTCACAGCCGTTGGTTTCTAATTGCCGTGCTTTTCAGTGTTGTATTGTCAGTATATATAATCTTAAAATTTTGTTCGATTCCATCTTGAGCTTCGTTACCCACATTCAGAAGTTGTGTGCATCGACCACCAAAACTTAGATAGTTGTATTCAGAAACACAGTAGAGTTCAGTGATCTGTCGGAACTCAGATACTTCGCTGCTGTGATGGATGAAATAAGAGTATGCGAGTTTATACGGTCAATTTTAGAACTTCTTTCCTGAAGAAACGGAAAATCTCATGAGAAGAAAAATACATAGTTAGAAGATTGCATTCTTCAGCATATAATCCAGATAGTTACATATTGACAAGTAAGAATGGAAAGAGAATATATTGAACAAAACTTTATAATACTTTTTGATCAAATCGAATGAAAAAAGATCAGAAAATCTCCCAATTTATCTTCAAGAAATTATGCATCAAGAATGGTTTCATTATTTCACACCTAAATACTAAATTTGAAGACGACCGGTCTTGTACTTTCGAAATTATTTCAACAATAAAATTTCATTTCGTTTGTAAATTTACATTTTTATCTTCAAACGTCCTCCAGGCCGGCCGATCCTCACGAAATTTGGCATATATCTGTGTACCTTTATTGTACACCTAAATACCACATTTGAATTTGATCAGATCATTAGTTTTGGAACTACTGAGAAAATAAGAAAAAAGGGAATAACTGCTGAACCATTTGAACGAAATTGGTCATTTACGAACTTAACCGAGATATTTATGCTTCAAACCTATTTTGAAAGTTTCAAGTCTCTTCTTCTTTTCGTTAGATTGTTTACGGATGAAACAGTCGGACAGGTTTACTTTTGACCTCGGATTCTTCGTTGTGTGGGACTATTTTCGGCCTTAAATTCTAAATTTACAGAAATTTAGGTAAAATGACAGCACGTTGTTCCCTAGAACAAGCGTGCAAAAATTACAATTGCACTGATTTCAGTAAGCGTGAAACAATTCCACGATTATTCGATTTTTCGAAGAAAACCCTTTCAACAGAACCCTCCCTTCCTCTGATGAACTGTTAAAATGCACATGGGGACCATTATTCTTCTTCATCAGAGACCTCCGACCATCTCCGACTACAATGAAGGCAGTCGCTCGGAAAACAGAAGAAACAACGGCCTTATTGAAATTTTCGCAACTGTTACTGTTAATAATGAACCTTACATCCGTTAATCTCACAGTTATCACTGATATTTATAAGGCAATATTAATATTCATAAACGCCGAAACGGAGGAAGAAGTTTTGGCCCGACTGTGACAGGCCTAATTGCCAAAGTCCCTGTTGTGACGAGGATTAATTAATTTTCGGCCCTTAATTCGAATTTAAATCGGCCAGTGTTTTGTTTAATTCCGCACTGTTAATTGTGTGGACAGCTTTGTGTAACGCTGGAGTCGGATGAATTTCATTCCAAGGAGAGAGCCGAAAATTTGCATGTACTCATTTATAACAGGGAAACTCCGATTTAGTTACTATATTTGCTCAACTTGTAAGCCGATTTGGTGAGTTTTTCATGCTACACATGCAAACTTCAATTATTTATTTTGGTATTCTGCAAGGTGGTGTTCTTGTCCCATTAAAAAAAACGATGGAGATGAGAAGGGATCAATTATGAACTACAAGTAGGTCTTGGACTATTTTCTATGCAAAACATAAAGGAAAGAGTTTCATAATCTCCTTTCTATACTTGCGTATCGTAGAACTAAAATAAGTCTAATGTCCCACCTTATTTAAATGGTACATTAGCATTAATTCCATTCCTGAGTTTTTTTACTTCATTGATTGGGATTAACAGATGTTATGTAAAAAATAAAATAGGAATAGGCTTTTTACTTGATAGAAGAAATATAACAAATTATTTTAATTTGAATATCAAAACAGATTTAATCTGTTAGTCTTCTATAATTTTAATTTCAAAAAAATTTTTATTCAAAAAACTTTTAGAATTAAATTAATGTCTACAATGAGCACCGCTTATATTTAATAGACGTATATATTCAAAACTCAATATACAATGTCAAATGGAATAAATAAACAGATGTAATGAATTCTTATGGGTTCTACTTCCACATTTGAAAAAATATATGGTTCTACATAGGGACTAACAAACTTGCTGGTTTGAAATAATGGCAGATCGATCATTGAAACATATCAACAAGTAGAATATTCTTCCAATTACCAATTAGACAGATTCAATCATGCAATTCGGAATTAATATCAATGAGCTAAATTGTTTGCAGAGGAAATCATAAAACTCGTCCGGTTTGATTCATACAGTCCATATATCATCCGTATATCAGATCGGATTGCGTCCACAGAAGATGCGCTAATTGACACAGAATTATAATAATTATTTTTACAATAAGGGTCTTATTTATTAGTGGGCGTGGGTCGCTTGATTAAGTCTTGAAATATCTAACCAGACTAACTAACGTGAGGATTATTTATCGATTCGCAATTATGAACACATTGAGGCCTTAACGATCAAATATTTCGCGAAATGCGAGTATTATGAATCGCCTACTTGTGAAACAATGAAACTTGCGGATGATGAATTGCTGCCTTGCATGGAAACAGGTTGAGCAGGCGCCGACCGGATCTAGCGTCGATAGGTGGTTATATTCTTCCTGTGACTATTCAAGTTTTAGCTGAGTCGTCACTATTTGGAAGTTGATCACGATTAAAACAAGATTTTAGAAATTACTATTCGCATTAGATAATAACATACTTCGTTTGGCGGTTTTAAGGCGATATAAATATCTGATTTCGAAAGATTTTGATCACTTTTCATTGTTTCACCGAAGTACAATAAAGGAATATTTTGGTGTTTTTAGTTTTTATGATGGAATATATTTGTTATTTCAGATTTTTTCTGTTCAACTAAATTGTCAATTTTATCATGATTAGAACCGTTCTTCGCAGCTGATTTTATAGAATAAATTTGGATTTAGCGAAACTGAGAAACAAATAAGAGAAAGATATTCAATTCAAATAGTAGCTTTTTCCATCCGTTAATCATTGAAGTGAGCTCGCACCTCAAGGAGCACAGATTTGAATCACACATAAGTGAAAAACTATATGCAAATGTCCATAACCATCTAACGACCTTCTCCAGGTCATGAACCCGAGCTTAGAAATGCAAACGCACGCTCAGGCAAGTCCTCATCCTATGCAATTGTCTCCCGCACCAGACCAGAGAATCTCCAATTATTCAGGATACCGTGTACGCTCTCGCGTAGCGTCACCGCTCACAAATCATTGAAACGTCAAGCGCTAGTCCGGGGATCTAGTGATCTGCGACCCCGGAAAGCCGACTAATCGTTTGACAGCTGACAAATACGGATATGGCTCCGTCCCGCGAATTTTCGTTCGTTTAAATTCGACGCCCTGTTTAATTGGCAATATACCGATGAATCAAATTAACAGATTTATTTGCGCATCGACTGAGTGGTCGAGTACTCCATTTTAACGTTTGATGGTTCTGTCAGTGAATGATTTAAAATGGAGGGCTCTTGTTTGTCCGGATTTTTGATTAATTGTTTGCCGTTCAATCGGTGGATGTGTTTGGGGCCAGATCAGCGCTTTTTCGTTTGTATCAGATGGAAAAGAGCGACCCCGTCTGCAAATGTCAGCCGCTGAAAGTTTGAAAAGCTTACCTTTCTAAGTGTTTGACGATGTCCTCATATGCGGCTCTACAATTTTCCCATACTCCAGCTCTGAAAAGAATAGATCCTTCAGTTAGTCATTTACTTGTGTAATTGTTAGAGGATTTCAAAATTACAGTAACGAAACTAATAAACAAAGCATGTTTCTTGTCAAAAATTACCAAATAGTACTAGTTATTTTGACTTTTGTTTGGAATTTCTTATTTACTTTTCATTGCCTTAAAGAGCCACCAAGTTTTTAGTACTGGGCTTCAAATGTTATTTTATGTTTCGGGTCGATTCTGATTGGCTGCTGTTTTGTCATATTTGTCAATCGATTTGTGACACTTATAGTGACTTATAATTTATGAATAATATTAAGCTTCCAGCACCTGTTGAAATTATTGAAATAGTTTATTTAAAAAGTTGTTCAATTTTGAATAACCGGAATAACGATATGACTTCGCCGTTCTTGAACAAGCCAATCAGGAATAAATTTAAATATTCATATATACTACTGAGTAGTTGGGAATTGGGTTTATATGTATTCTTGTATGTTAAAAATCTAGGAATTCCGCCAGTTTACTCTTATAGGATATACAGAGTGGCACGCATAAAAGAGACCAGCAGAATATTTCCGTAAGTATGAGCTTTTCCGGAAAACGCCAAGACAGGTCAATTTTTATTTAGAGTGGGACATCTTTTAATTGAAAATTCGTTTCTCTAGGTGGTAATTCATTCCTCTAGGTGGTAACCCTCTCAATAATTTCAAATGGCAATTCTATTTGAGTATGCTAAAACATTTCTGTTTTGCGTTTGTTCTGGTGCAAAAAACTTGTTGAAAATGATGGGTGAAGGTGCATTAAGCGGTTTCTGAACGATTTTAATATTTCAAAACACTTATACTGTGTTTGTTCAAAATCTTCTCTTATATTCTGTGAAATTTCAGTTACTTTCTTCCATACAAACAATAGCTAGAGAATTAAACTGACAACATACAGAGTTGCAAACGACATTATTAAGCCTAAAATGTGGGAAACTAAATCTGAATTCGACTCCCAAATGACGGTCTTGCAAAGCTGGGAAAACAGCGGATTTATCGTGTGTCGACAAGGAAGAGTAATAATCGATACAATCAAGTAGAACCATAGCACCTCAACCATCGGAGTCTAATGGAAACCCGAGACCTCATAAAGCATACAATACAAATGGGCCAGTAAATTAATATTTGTATTCAATTTATTCATGTGTCGAACATTGAGACAAATGCGAGGCGAACAAGCTAGACGGTCTACCTGGAGAATTAATCACGATGCTCCTTCTTGACGTGTACACGCATTCGTCCGGTCGGATTTGCATTTTAATTACAGCCCAGCGTTGAAATGATAATGACGATTCGTACAACCGTGTAAACAACCATATATGAAAACGGATCGTTGAGACGGGACGAGGAGGAATAGATAAGGACCATTATCTAGGTCCTGGATGAATCCGCACGTTTGCCAGACCCTAAGGACGACGACGTGGCGCTAAGCAGAGCCAGTTATTCGCGCCTTGAAGCTTGGCCAGCGTAAGTTTATCAATCAAAGCAAAATGAAATATCATGGTAGTCAAATAACACGCTTCAACAACGTTTCGTTATTATTCATAGGAAAAAAAATAAGAAACATATTTCATTCTACACAATACACAACACAAACAAATCAATAAAATGCAAGAAACAAAAACAACATTGACTCTAATACTGGGTTTCATGAAGATTCGGTGATAACTGGATAAACAGATACTCTTGTCAAATTTGATAAAAGGATCAACGATTTTGAGTTTCACAAAACAAGTTGAGGCAGTTCATCCGAGAAAATAATCTGATGACGTCGAACTTTCTAAAATTTGACCGTTGTACCGTAGAAATAGAAAGAAGTAAAATAAGAATGTATATATTAGGAGTACAAATAAGTTTCCGCCGTTTTATTGTAGATGGCGCGGCACGGAGTTTCGGTTAGCTTTCACAGATGATAACCGGCTTAAAAAATAGTTTGGACATTCAAGAACAACATAACCTATTAATATTTTATATTGGTAAAATATAATTTTTATAAGTTGAAAATGTCAAAATTTGAGCCAAGTAAGCCTCATTTGCGGGAAATAGTAGTTTACTTCTTTAATTTAAAGAAATCTGCTGCTGAGGCGCATCAATTGCTCGTAGAAATATATGGTGAGGGTGCTTTGAGTGAGAGAACGTGTCGAGAGTGGTTTCAAAAGTTTAAAAACGGTGATTTCGACGTAGAAGACAAATATCGCAGTGGAAGGCCAAAAATTTACGAGGATGCAGAATTGGAGGAATTATTGGAGGAAGATTCATCTCAAACACAAAAAGAACTTGCTCTAACATTAGAAGTCACTCAGCAAGCAGTCTCACATCCTCTCAATCGAAAAAATTATTCTTCTGCTTGACAATGTCCACATGTTGCGGCTTCTGTGAAAAAGTACTTAAAAACACTTGATTGGGAAGTGTTACCCCACCCGCCGTATTCACCAGACATTGCACCGTCCGATTATCACCTGTTCCGGTCCATGGCACATGCTCTGACGGCACAGCGGTTCACATCTTATGAGGATACCAAAAATTGGGTTGATTCGTGGATAGCCTCAAAAGACAAGGAGTTCTTCAGACGTGGGATTCGAATGCAGCCTGAGAGATGGAAAAAAGTGGTTGCAAGTGATGGGTAATATTTTAAATAAATTTATATTACCGTTCTTTTATAATAAATATTTAATTTGTGTTAAAAAACGGCGGAAACTTATTTGTACTCCTAATATTTCTGTGGTAGAGCTGTTGATGTAAGGTTAGAATTTAGAAACGTATTGTTATTGGTTATATGCTTGTCAAACCATACTTCTACGAAATGCAGGCAATTTCAACTGATACCATTTTAACAATTCTGCATACACGATACGATATTTTGCAATGTTGATGTGATCTCCTATCTTCTTTTGGAATAAAATCGAAGGCAAACTAATATTTGTAATGTCGCATTCATCGATTTATTCTTTTTAGTGCGTGATCCAATTTCTGGTCCAATTTTATGTGATAATTCCATGGCGACATTTTTGTTTAAAAGAAAACGTATTTTGAAATCAAGATCATCATATTTTGCAAAAGGTTCTCTTCTGTCTATAATCATTTGGGATCTTCGAAAATCACTTAAATGTTCGTCTGAAATGACGATGAAATGATTTCGAAAAGTATTCTACAATTATATCGCTTGAAAAAAGTAAACAATAAACAATACACTTCATTTCAATCATTCAACGAAGAATACGAATTAAAACAAATTGTAGAAATTACTATGTTTTACTAGCAAAAAATATATTACAAATTATCTTGTGACTCGAGTTTCGGGAAATGAACTATCCCATCATCAGGCAAGATAATGTGTAATATATATTTTTGGTAGTAAAACATAGTAACTTCTACAATTTGTTTTAATTATGATCAACTACCAAATAGTAACGGCTGAAACAATTCAGTATCTGAAGAATACGAAGATCTTCATCAAAATTGACAAATCAACTTGATCTGTGATTTAGCAGCAATTCTAGGTTAGATCAGAGCACAACATTTTCTGTGGAACCCAATTTGTTCTTAATCGATGATCAACAGAGGTTAATCTGTCAAAGTTTGACACAGTGACTAAATCACTTTGTGCACATACAATTTATATAGATTGTAAAAGAACTCCGTGATCAACAGGCTTGATCCGATAACTAAAGTTTTGTGAAACCCACTGTGAGTGTATCTGGCAATAACCAATCCCCAAAACCCACCTTCAACTTTTCAATAATTGAGACTTTTGAATTGAATTTGACTATTGAATTTGGATTCAGTTGTGGAATAACTATAATTAATCAAAAATAATCGATAAATTTAGATTTTTTCTCATTTTTCTCTCATCCTGCATAAAGCAAAGAGTAACAAACAAAGATTTCCTATCAAATATATTGCAGTTGAAATAGAGGAAAATATTCATCCCATTTTCAGAACATAGATTGTTCATTTCTTGAGAAGCCTAGAGGGGCAAAGACTTTTGACGATGTGTGTAGATCAACTCGCAATATATATCGAAGGAGCTCTTTAATTTCAGGTTCGTAACAGAATCGACAATGAAATATTTAATCCTGTGCTCTTTCAGACATTGTTTACGCCAAACTCCGATTAGATTCTTCAATTCAACACGTTTCCAGGACGTTTAATATGCAAGATATAAAGCAGTCCGGATCGACTTTCAGGGCGAAATCGGAAGTTGAGAGGCATCCAGGAAACTTCGCAAATCCGCGGTTTTCTTTGATATTCAAGTTCTCAGCAAGATAAATTGCCAGTCCACTGCGTGAATGATGTATAACATGTTCAAGAAGTAATCCCATAACACCCTCTTCCAGCCGTGTCTTGCTACGGCGTCTGAAGGATTTAAGTTCAAAGATCTCGTCTAAAATCTTATCCCGAGTCGAAAGTAGTTCGTGTTTATAAAATATTTAATGGGACAAACAACAGGATTATATCTGTAAGTCTGACGATATTTCATAAGGCGAATTATAATGCTGTGAAGACGCTACGAATGCCATCAAGTTCTACAATGCGGTTTCGTACGAAGACGCCGTAACATGTTAGGTAGTTGTTCATTAATCTCTGGTACGCAGCGAATTTCCGATCCAAATCCTTTTCGTTGAGGCTCCAAGACTTGATTAGATATGAAAACTAATTACGAATGATTAATTTGGATTTCTACAGTTTTAGACGTTCCTTTTCTGGGTACAGGGGGGGTTATCTTGTCTTTCGAAGACGTTCTCATAAGACCAAAGTTAATAATATACAACGTGAATAATTGATGTTTGTTTCAAGATATTTACCTGCTGGAAAATTTGGTAGTATTTGGTATTATTTTCACGTTACTAACGCAGAATAAACTTTCCCCATTCTCTGATCAGACTATAATTTGCCGTAATGCTCATAATTAGCATATTCAAATTTTCATATAGTCTGATTAGAGCATGAGGAAAGTTTATTCTGCGTTAGTAACGTGAAAATATCGAGAATACATTTTTTTACTTGAATTAACTCACAAAGGTACGTCTTGTATGTATTTTGCATACTCTAGATGGCGCATGTCTTCAATTTGCCTCTGTGATCAGCAAAACCTTGTCGAGTATGTTTGGGTATAGAATTGTTATACAAATGTATGTTACACAGTCTCGATTTCTAGGACTTTCTATTACCATACCTCATACTCCTTATTAATATTAGGAGTACAAATAAGTTTCCGCCGTTTTTTAACACAAATTGTTTATGAATCATTCCTAATGATTTTAAACGATGTGAGACTTCTTGCTGAGTGACTTCTAATGTTAGAGCAAGTTCTTTTTGTGTTTGAGATGAATCTTCCTCCAATAATTCCTCCAATTCTGCATCCTCGTAAATTTTTGGCCTTCCACTGCGATCTTTGTCTTCTACGTCCACATCACCGTTTTTAAACTTTTGAAACCACTCTCTACACGTTCTCTCACTCAAAGCACCCTCACCATATGCTTCTACGAGCAATTGATGCTTACTTGGCTCAAATTTTGACATTTTCAACTTATAAAAATTATATTTCACCAATATAAAATCAATGATAATAATAGGTTATGTTGTTCTTGAATGTCCAAACTATTTTTTAAGCCGGTTATCATCTGCGAAAGCTAACCGAAACTCCGTACCGCACCATCTACAATAAAACGGCGGAAACTTATTTGTACTCCTAATAATTTTTGGTACAGATCAGCCGAATTAATTTATTTGGAAGATTCGAAACTGTTGATTCGATCAAAATTAAATTTCGTACTGAGGTTTATACAAACGTGACAACGATTCATGCAGCATTTCGTGAGGATCGGCCGTCCTATCAAATGACGAGTTAAAATGTTGATTAGACATAGGGACTTAAGTTTCAAGGTAGATTTGGAGTCTGAATATCTCAGTTGAATGCGTTAATGGACAAAAGCGGTTCAGTGGTTCCTCAGTTATTCACATTTGAAAATTTATTTCATTTTCCGAATTGTTCTGAAACTACTGATCCGATCGGAATTAAATTTGATATTTAGTCCATTTTTTATCTAATTTTTTCAATGAAACAGAACTCCACATGATGTTGTGAAGCAATTTTGATATGATAACGTCCAGCTCATTCAGTAGACTTAAATACAATGTAGGGTATGTCAACAAAGATTATAGGAATATGCAGATTTTAAAATCAGTGTTTCTTCGTGAAAAATCACCAATTTCACAAAAAGATATTCGTGCAGCATTCAGTACTTGCATCAAAAGTTTTCATCTTTGGCTATTGAAAAGTAACATGATTTTCAGGAAATTATATAACAACAATATGTATTTTCAACATTTTAAAAAATATTGAATGAAAATTCTTAAAAAAATATAACTACAATATTTAATTGGTTAAAACTCCATTTGTAGGAGTTGTACACTTGAGTAGGTGATTTATTGGTTGTGAATAATGCTGAAAAATTCTCAAACACTGTAAACATCAAAAATATTAAGTCCACAGAACTATACCAAAGACACGCGAGGTGAAACGAAATCCGATAAATATTCATAAACACTCCTCGAATATTCAAATTTTCCCATCCACCACCCCTCAGAATGCAATCTCAACAGGACAAAATGCTCAACGGGCTCGAAACGTCCCTAAATCCGAGAAAAAGGTGAACAGTGGAACAAATAGGTTTTTTATATTATTCGCATTCTAAATTTCACCCCAATACACTATTAAGCTTCCGAGGAATCTTGTTAGGAGTCGCGAGTTAAATAAGAGAAAAATACGGGAGGGAAACGAATTTTCCGGGGTTAAGCTGCGTGCCAGGGGGTGGTGAACCGACGTCGTACGTCTTCTTGCCGCCTTAAGCAGATTAGCCGACTTCTTTTGGCCTCTAACTTACGGTTAAATGATACCGAGCTCATTCGTGGATTACATCGAGAATAATTTTGGTGGGTCCAATCGTCTTGGAATGTCGAAGTCTTAGAAGGTCTTGAATTTTGGAAGCACGTTGCCTTAATTCGATAAATGGTCTACGTGTTTCAACCACGACGTCATATAAATCACACTTATATAATGTCCTTGTCCATGTATAATATTTCTCTCTAATTATAAAAGCATATTTCCTACTACCTTTCTACAATAAGCCACTGAATGGATGTCATCAATCTATGTTCATATAAGATAAATCTGGAATTTATGGGTGTGTTTTTGGACTGGATTCGTAGTTTTTTCTGGATAGAACTGCATCAGTTAAAATTCAGAACACTTTTTCTACCGAATATTTTCTGAACTTAGGGGTGCCCCAAGGCTCTGTTTCGGGACCCCTCTTATTTATTAACGACCTTCAAGTGAAGCTGAGAAATCTACTCATTGAATTACCTAACCAACGGCTATTATATCTCAATCCGTTAGATTGATCCTGTTCGCTAATGATACCTCCATATCAATAACAGTGAGGACCTTTGAGGAACTACAGCGTTTGTGTGGACTAGTAGAATGGTTTCATTTAAAATGCAAACACTCTCAACCAGTGAAAACGATAAGCTCGTTATTCGCTATTCGGGAACAGGCATTCCATCAAAATACTGCACCAAGTTTCTTGGATTCCACATTGGCAGGTATTTGAATGAAATACCGGTTATTTCTATAATATTTTGAGATAATAGTGAAATGTTGATATTTGTTTTTTATATGGATGAATTTTCGGACTATACCAAATATAGTTTTTGAAATATGTAATTCTTCAAATGTAGTTGCTATGAACATTTTAAGATGAATTGTTTCCATTGTTGAGCTGAAGCAATTTCAAATTCAACTCAGAAAACACCAAAAGCAAGAATAATGTTTACCTTGCGATAGCCTCCATGGACGGCATTCCCTGATTCTTAATAACTGATCCATCATGCCGCGATAAGTTATGTGGCATGGCAGGAGAAAGGAGAGCAGAATGCGCTGCTGCAGGATGCGGCATCTGCATGAACTGCATGTGACCGAGATGTGGAGGGTGGTTGTAACCATTGGCTAGGAGAGGAGACTTTTCCATCCTTGCCATATCTGAAAAATTAAAAGTTTAGTACTGCGTTTTAAAATATGCGTTTGTAGATAATTTAATGCCAACATACGAATAAAGCAGACAAGTACAATCACTGACTTTATCTGATCTCTTCGAAGTTCTGGTAAACCCAGTGTAGTCCCTTTAGAGAAACCAAAAGAGTTTTTAACTCTTGAATGACCAACATAAATTCAAAAATTGAAATAATGAACACTTTCCTGCGTCGCTAAATTTCTTATAACTCTATCAGTACAGAAACAACTTATGATGGACTGAAATTTCAAACTTAGAGAGTTCCCTTCTGAAATCTCCAAGTCGGATGAGTATTGGGTGGACCTGGGGTTACCTCAGGGCTCGGTTCTGGAACCACTTCTGTTCTTATTATTTAAATGATTCAGTTGATTATTTGACAGCAGTGTTAATTGCACCTTCTGCTGATGATACTTAAAAATTTGGTCGGGGCGCGTAGCCTGGAGGGGCTGACAGCGTTAACTTCATCGGTTATTGGTATGTTCGCTGATTGGTGCGGTCGAAATGGACTCATTGCCAATCTTGATAGGACGATTCGCATTCATTTCGTTTTTGAAATTGGTAGTGGGGTTGAATAGTTACTTTATATCAAGTAAAATTAGAATAGAATGACTAAATTATATAGTTTGCATCAATATTCCACTTGAAATAGAGATGTTGGTCATAAAACATCAAAATACGAATGGTCACTTTCTTATCAGGGCATTATTCTGTTTGATTGAATTCAGTTAAATTCAAGAAAGTTACAAGGAAATTACCATTGAGCAAATGTTACCAATAAGTGTTCGAATATCTTAATGATAGCACATTGGCATCGTGATATGGTGAATTATTTATAATTTAATATTATATTGAGGTTGGCGTGTCCCATACAAAATTGTCTGACAGTATTAATAAATGTTATTATTATTAGAATATTAATCAGCTAGTTCTTTGGAATAACCTTATATTCTTCTTGTGTTATAAGAATTAGCCGTTCGTGTAGCATAAATCCAAGTCCCCAGATAGCTGCGGTTTTATAGTCGTGTTGTACCAGAAGCAAATCAAAGTTTTCTCGTTCCCCAACAAATTTCGCTGACAGGTGAAATGGATCGTGTTCGATCTCAGGTAGAAATCGCAGCCACAGGAGAAGAGTCTCGATTCGCAGCAGGTAACCTCGGCGGTCTCTCAGACGAACCAAGACCTACGACCTATCTTGGTCCGCTCCCATGCCACCCTCATTAACAGAAATAATTATCCAACTGTAATTACCGGGGAATTATTGTTGCTGTAGAATTGTTTATGGGAAATCTTTATTCGCAAATACATCTTTACGCATTCGATTAGCGTGAAAGGGCAAGCTTACCGCGGTCACCACGGGGGTCCCTTTATGGTCCCGGTGCGTCTGCATTTGTACGCCGATAGAACGAAATGTAGAGAGTAAGGAAAAAGAATTGAATAAATTTTGTGATTGGAAGCATGTATAAAGTTTATCTAACTATATTAAATCTTTCTCTTTATCACCTTCTAATGTTTTTTGTTTCATTTCTGTAACTGGCACCCAACGTGGGGCACTGAAAAAAATTTTTTTAATTTAAATTGAAGTAACAAAAAACTCGAACTAACTAGACAATAAACGAACGAGAGTTAGTAGTGATATTATCTTTTATTTTTGTCTATTTCACTCAATAATATCTCGTTTCAAGGAGAATATTCAGTTTCAATAATTCTTTGAGTAATTTTCATCTCAAAACTATGTTATGTTCGTGAATTCACGATGAGAATGACTTTGAATTAGCATGATAACATAATTGAAATATCACTAGAGATCGTTGAGTAAAATAAACATAAAAACAATTAATTTATCGTTGAATAATCGAGCGGTTTTCGCATAGAAGTTGAGAAATCTTTACTCAAGTAAAAAAATGTAGATGAGCGTTGAAACTAGTAATCAATTGAACCTACGATTTATGCCTAATACTTATCTACAAAATATAGATATTAAATCATGAACCCCAAATCGTTTACATACTTAATTACAACTAGTGTGAAATTGTTAGAGGTAGTTCAGATTTTTATTGGGATAAAATTCGTTTTATTTTGACCCTTACTCGAATGAAAATTTATTTGAACTAAAATAGTATACGAAAAGCTGCACTTTTCATTAAATAGGCTGACTAATTTTTTCGTCACAGATGCGTCTTCTTTGTTGTGTTTGGAAAAAGTCGAAATTATCGATTTAAATCTGGCGGGGCAATGAGGCAGGTAAATTTTCCTAGGTTGGTACCACTGTCCTTAATTACTATGCCAAGCTTGAGCGGGATCTGTCAACTAGTGTGTTTGCAACAGCTGATTAAGTCAGTCGATGTCAGAGTGCGTGCCGATTTTTACTATGGGTGATTACGTTGAGCAAAGAATATGTTTGAAGTTTTGTGTTGCAAATGAATTTTCGTGTGCCGATGCATTGAAAATGTTGCAAAAGGCCTTTGGTGATAATGCTCTATCGAAAACTCGTGCATATCGATCGAAGATAACGTCGATAAAATTAAGGAAAGGGTGCTGGAAAACCGTCGTACCAGCTTGAGAGAGATAGCACATGATCTTAAGATATCCCACGAGTCCGCACGTACGATTTTGATTGATATTTTGGGCATGAGAAAGGTGGTCGCACGACTCGTACCGAAAGACCTGAATTTTCTTCAAAAACGTCATCGCGAACAGGTTGCTTCAGACATGCTGGATCGCTGTAATTCCGATTCTACATTCATGGAACGCATTATAACTGGTGATGAGACCTGGGTCTACGAGTACGATATGCAAACAAGCCAGCAATCATCGGAATGGGTGGCAAAAAATGAGCCGAAACCGAAAAAACCACGCCAAAGCCGCTGGAAAATGAAGGTGATGCTCATTGTTTTCTTCGATATCCGTGGCGTGGTGCACTACGAATTCGTTCCAGAGGGTCAGACGGTAAACAAGGAGTATTACCTAGGCGTTATGAAACGTTTGCGTGAGCGTATCCGTAAGAAGCGGCCAAATTTGTGGGCGAACAACTTATGGATTTTGCATGACGATAACGCGCCTTCTCACCGAGCTACGATTGTGACTGACTTTCTCGCCAAAAACTCAACGAACGTGCTTCAGCAACCACCGTATTCGCCGGATTTGGCTCCCTGCGACTTTTTCCTCTTCCCAAAACTAAAATTGCCCCTTCGTGGCACCCGTTTTGAGTCGATTGAAGCCATAAAACAAAATTCGGCGCGTGAGCTAAAGTCCATCCCGGAAAGCGCCTATAAAAAATGCGATAATTGGAAGTGCCGTTGGCATAGATGTATTGGAGCAAATGGAGCCTATTTTGAAGGCGACCCAATAAATTTTGACGATTAAATGTAAAAATGTTGTTTTAATTGAAAATTCCCGGTACTTTCTTGACGGAGTAGTATACCACAGAAATATTTACTCGAATAGTTTGTTCTGATGAGTTCTATCAGAAGAAGACCTTTGAGGCAACTCAAATAAAATGTGTCTATATTTAATCGTGCAAAAATATTTGCTGTAGGGGTTTCAAAATTGAATGAATTAGGGAAGGGTAAAATCCAACCTTGCGATCGTTCCATTTCCCTGTTCAATGGCGCAAACGGCGCAGGTGAAACGAACTGTACAATTCTTAATTAACCCGAGTGTAAATGGTATTCGAGGATGCCTGATGGGCCACACAGCTCACAGTCCAGCACACACATACGTACAAACACACGTGAAAAATTAGCCTCGTATTCGTCATCAATCATTCGATGTCACTAGACTGATCACCAAGATGCCTTTCTCTTATTATCGGGACCATTTACATGCGCTTTGTTTTGTCTGGTTAATATTGTTTCAAGCACATTAATCATCTAGATTGGGTCCCATATTATTTCGTCAATTTGGGTACGATACGATCTGAAGGGAGGTATTTAAAAGTTGAGGTTTATGTTAATCGCACCCTTTTAGATTTGTCCACTTCACACGGGTAGGTCGAAGATGAGATCTCACTCGGTTGGCCTTCTGATTATCGCATCAATAAATAATTCCTAGTTATCAGTTTCTTTCATTTGGTTGCGTGCATTAATAAAATTATGATGAATGATGAAAAATTTTCAACCGAACTCAAATATGCTGACTGGAAATGAATAAATACCCATCCATATATACTTATCCGATTTCAATTTCTCTTTTGATATACTTGGTGAGTGCCTCTCATTTATTGAATGACTCAAATTGAAACTTCATAAAGCAACTGGAACTCGAAAAACTAGTTCGTTAATATGTTTAACCACTGGTGATTTCCTATGCACTCATTGATATCCTAGGATTGGTACTGATGACGTAGTCATCTAGACATCTCATTCTAAGCTTCCCTAAAGTCATACGAAAGGACTGCAAGGTATGTGGAGGACAAATTCAACAGTCTTCGACAAATCATGTCCCAAACGTGTTTAATCGAAGACAGATCTGGTGCTCTTGGAGGCTAAGATAAGCGGTCTACACGACGTCAATTGATGAAGGTTATCTTTCCTCATCATGGTTGTTAAAATGTAGCGTTTTGGATGAGAGAAATGCATATTACTGCCTGAATGTGACACCAAGCTGTCCTGTTGCTTCTAACGAAAACCAGTGATGATCTGCTACCACATGTAATAGAACCTTATTACATAACGCCCACAGTGTAGTGAACATGGCGTTTCTGTTAGATTACGTATTTCACCACGTCACCTCCTTACCCCATACACCTTCAGACAGGAGCAGGAATCGTCAAAGACAATCTGATTACATTTATGAGCCCATCAAATTCTCCCCTCGCGCGAGAGTAAAAGGTTATGTCTACGTTCATCTGTGAGTAGCGAGTAGCATGGACGATCAGAAGAAAGATCACAATTTCGCACTTGGCGAAATCCTCTACATATGCCAACCTACCAACCATACTCTTTACACACTAATTAGTAATGGCCCGAGTGCTGGTTATAGCTCTTCAAGAACCCTTATCTCAATCAACGATTTTGACGCTGTGTGGTTCCAAGTAACTAAGCTGTGAAACCTATCATATTTTACGTACTCCTGGCATTTCGATGATTCACAAAAAGGGTTGGTTACAAGCTGTATTAGCACTTGTTTTTTATTATTGAACGACCTTTTGGTCATCTCAAGATGACCATAAGCTTCATGAGTCAAGAACTTGACTTATGAAGCTGAAAATCTAATCACTTGTTCATGGTAAGATATCTTCATAAGTAGTAGTCGTAGTTCATTAACTTTCTGTTGCATCCATATTGTTGCCCAAAAATCCTCTTTCTACAATAACAAATGAGTTCCATGCTCTGAGTTCCTGCCTGGTAAGCTATTCTGGGAAATTTAGCAATTTTATGATTTGTTGTCCAATAAAAATGCCTTTCTTTAATTTGGCATCACTTTACTTGGGAAAGCCTTGTTTTAAGTATGTGAATCCACCACCATCTTTATTCATAGCCTTCAAGTTTTTCGTCAGCCCGAGTTTAATGTGAAGAGGAGGCAGATGGACATTTTTGGGGTCTTCAAGAGGTATAAACTTAAAATTTTGAGATCTCGGTTGAAATACACTTCTTTCTGACCAAATTTCTGTTATATCATGCTGATTTACTGGACGACTATCCTATAGACAAAGAAAACTGCAATATTTTGTAAATCCTCCCTGAAGTCTCACTGAAATTCCTATAGCTTTCAAGTCCCCACATAATTGCCCTTTATATGTATTGTAGTTCATTTTATCCAAAAGAGTGCGCATATTATCATAACTTTCTTTCATCGTCACTGAATGGGCAACTGGTATAGAGGGTTTTAAATTTCCATTATGCAATAACACTGCTTTTAAACTGTACGAATCTATGAATAAACGCCACTCAGAGGGGGAATGCTCAATATCAGGTTCCTGCATTAAATCATCAATATCAGTACACGAACACAACGAATTTTCCATACTGTAGAATGCAGAAAACGGAGCATTTCTTTTTCTGACGGGAACCAAGAAGTTCTGACTGTTGCTTTGATAACCCCAAATCACGTACTAAATCATTTAACTCACTTTGAACAATTAAATGCGGCTCGCCGGAACTGGGACTTGGAGTTTAAGTCAGTCACTGGTTTTCGGAGCCTCCTGATGATGCGTTGTGTCGAATATATTCCAAGAAAACATTTTGCGGATCTGAAGGTGCGATCGGCACTGGTAAATCTGCATTATGAGGAACATGCCGTATTGCAGACTGCAAATTTGGATAGTCGATCTTGTGCTTTTCCTTTTTGGATTAACCTTCCATCTTTTTTAGGCAAACAATCGTCTGAATGATTAGTGGGTTATCGCCATACCATTGGTACTGCAAAAGGCATTATTCTTCTCTTCCCATTCATCCATTGCACTAATGATACGCTACAACTAACACATGGAGCCAACTGCTTGTCTTGATCTCCAATTTAAACACCAAAATATTGGAAGTAGGCTTTTTTATCATTTTCAGGAAATGGCCTGGCTTCTGATTTCACAATGAATTCTCCACAAATATAACAAAATTTGTGAGGAGAGATTTTGCAACTGTCTCGACATTTTCGTCCTTAAAACACTTTCTTATCTTCACACAGGGAATCATTTAAAACTCAACAGAAGACTGATTTTTAATTATAATTTAATGTCTAAACAACACAGTTTAGGTACTTTTTCTGTTATGTAATGCATCCATTTTAACCGTCCCCTTGTGTAATGTAAAATAGTCTGATTGAGCTATTGAAAACTGGTACTTGTTAGGGTTTTGGGAATATTTTTCCTATTATTAGAAGGGCATTTCCATCAGAAAAATAAATATTTGCTTTGGGTTATACAAAACTTGTCGACCAGTGTCGAAGAACTTCCTGTTCACCATAACTCATACTCATCATATACTAAAGATCAATTAATGAACGCAATATTCGTTACACGTTCCCTGGATTTCGATTCCAGGTGATAGAACCGAAGATACGCATTCAAAGTCGAAAATATCGACGAGTTCATATACATAAAACGGCAATAAAACCAAAACAGCTCTATAAAACCTTTTCTGGTACAATTATATAAATGACGGTCTAATTTTATGAAAGGCCAACCGAAAAGGTGGTACCCTGCAGTTAAACCACTTAACTTGGTCGCAAGCTCACCACAAACATACCTATTCGACCAATTTCTAATGAATAGTCGTAACAAATCGTTCCCAATGACATGCAGTGAGACGGGCCGTGCCCTGAGGCCTTCCACTTCTTGGATCTATAATTTTATATCTACCATTTACAATTTGTTTTGCGTTTAAGCGTGGTTATCTCGATAACTTTAAAGATTTGATTATAGCAATTTTACATAATTCGGTCTGTTATTAATTTTCGGATGGACTGGAGTTGTTGCTTTATAAATTTATCGTTTAGGGCTCTCCGTTTCCAATCACATCTCTTGCGGAGGTTATTTATTGCCATTGTTATTACCGAAATTCTTCGGATTGCTCGAAAATGGCTTGACGCCTTCAGGTTAAGAGGAATGTAATAATGAAAGATTATATACAATTTTGGGTTTAATGCTATCTTGAGGTTTTGGAATCGTTTCTTCGTGAAATTTTGTTTTTGCCACATGGTATTTTAATCGTTTTATTGATAACTGTGCTTCCCATACACGTGATTAATTACGTAATTTTATTTCTGAATGCACGATATGTTAGCTCGTAGCTGTTTCCCACAGTTTTTTTTTATTGAAAGTGAAAATGTTTTAGACTGTAGTACCTAAGATAAATATCGAAATCAAACTCAAGCTAGTTGATTACTGATTTATTCGATTTATGAAACTTTTGCGGGTAGTTGAATGATCCGGTAGTTCAAATGAGCTACATTACAGTGAAAGTGCTCAACTAGTTGACCACGTTTTTTTCAGTTTTTCTTTCAAACAGGACATTTGGCGAACGAAGATATGTAACAATATTTTATGGTTTTATTGCTGTTAATTAGCGTCCAAATAACTTCCAACTAAGGAGAATATGGGTAAGAATTTCCGATTCTTTCTCTGGAGAATGTTCTATTTTTAAAAAGGGGAATAAAAAAGACCTTTTTAAATTATACGTTGAGCATTTTTTTGGTGATGGTATTTGTTATTTCTGAATATCCAATCGAAACAAGCTTGTCTTGGATGATCACGCTCAGTACTTCTCTTCTTTATGTTAACTGAAAGATCTGTGATTCTAGAATTCTCTCGTTCTGGAAGGATTCACTTTAAAAAATAAAAAAGTAATATGATCTTGAACCTCCTTCGAATTCGGTTAGTCATCATCAAGTTTCTGGAGATACAAGACCGAAAGGATTAGACCGCCGAAAAAGAACTCGCTAAAAGTCATTCAGATCGGTTTGTCATTCGTCCTGCTTGACGGAGCAAAATGACGCTAACGAGAATAGTCTGCATAAAACGGGTGATTTCAGCAGGTACCTACCGATCGCATTTCTCAGCCTGACCACCCATGCAACCGTTCTTCGCCTGTGCATCCCCCTCGATCGAAATATGATATCATACTTTGCCCGTATGTATCATTGTTTGCTTTTCATATTCGACTGCACAATGCACTCCCAATAGCCCAGAAGAATAGTCCACATATTGAAAGGGAATTCGCAAAAATGTGCACCTGATGAACATGTTGAAAATAAATGAGTCTTACTAACTCAATGAAGGCTTTCGATTCATTTGAAAAACCAGAAGATAAGAAATATTTTAATAAGGAAGACAAAATATTCTGTTTTAATTCACCCAAAATCGAAAACTTTCAGGAACAACTGTCTTTTGCTACCATCAAATTGAGATAGTTACAAATTCTTGTGAAAGCGGTTTCGAAGTAGAACTTCATGACAACTGAAAATTGAACAGGAAGTAGCGAGTAGTCAGTCAAACTCAGGTACAAAAGAATACAAATAGTTCAAGAACTAATTGTTTTTTCTCTTGTTGAATAAATTTCCAGTTAAGCTATCGTGACGCAGGGTTTCATAAAGATTCGGTGATCACTAGATCAACAGATACTCTTATCAAATTTGACAAAAAGATAAATGAATTTGGGTTTTACAAACAAAGTATTTTGAAATCAAGATCATCATATTTTGCAAATGGATCACTCATGTCTCTAATAATTCGGGATCTTCAATTTCAACCGAATATCAATTGAAAAAGTAAACAATAAAGAATACACTGCGCTTCAACTATTTAATGAAGAATACGAATATCTGGATTCAACAAAATCGACAAATCAACTTGATCTGTGATTTAGCACCGATTCGAAGTTAGATCAGAGAACAAAAAGTTTTGTGGAACCCAATTTGTACTTGATCGATGATCGACAGAGGTTAATCTTTCATAGGTTGACACAGTGACTTAATTTGTGATCAGCACTTTAGAAGCAAATAAATTTCAGAAGGATTTCGTGATCATGAGGCTTGATCCAATGATCAAGAGGCTTGATCCAATGATTTAAGTTTTGTGAAACCCACTGTGAGTCTATTGAAGGATGAATGTGGTTCTATGTTGTATTCAAAAATAATTAATTAAAAATATAGCTGACGGCTATAGAACTTGCAATAAGGAAACTATTGATACATCGTGACAAAGACTCAAGATCAAGTTTCATTTTAATATTTTCATTGGCTCTGATTCTCTTAGAATTGTTCTTATATTGTCTCTTAGTATAAATCACAAGGATGTTAAAAGTATGAAGCAATAATTGTCAATTTTACCTATTTTTTCTTTTCCTGTATTATAAGTCTAATAATACCTCCAGGAGCATGTTCTGGGTATTCCATAAATATTCTATACATTAATCGAACATCATCTCAAAAAATATTAATAAAATAAAACAAAATAAGTAGATATTTTTAACACTACAGATTCGTTACCTGTGTAGAAGTATATAAAGAAATTCCACCTAATTGAGCATAGACTCTGGAAGCGCTACTGGTAGGATTGGAGGCCATTATCTGGTCCACTGTATCACTTCATTCGAGGTGCCACTTCCCATCATCATCAGAGCACAATGCAGAAGTTCCCTTCCATAGGATCCGACACGAGTATATCTACCCTACGCCGACATACGGACAATATGAAGCCGTAATAGAGTCTGTCCATTCAACCGTTAACAAATATTAATATTAAAAATAATACGGTGGAAACTGTGTACAAATTCAGTTAACATGCTTCAATTCCTGCCGATATTGGGTTTCGAGGATGGAGAATGATTCGTCCATGCGTCAAAGAGTTTGATTTTGCATCGGATGTAGGTTTTGGCAACTAGTTAACTGACCATAAATGATACCTCAATTTTAACCCAAGTTTTGAGACTGTTCTTTGCCTACTTATTTCGATCACATCTAACTCGAATCCTTGTTGAATACGTATCCAGATCGCTGCTGGCAAATTTTCAAGGGATGCTACATTATCATTCAGCAAAAAAATCTCATATGAATATTTAACGATAGGCAAATTTCCTACAGGATAGAACACGACTTTTATAAGCTTATATTGTCAATAAATTTACGAACTCTGAACTCTGAAGTGATGAATGGAAATTTTATCGGAATTAAATCTCAGCTAAGGAATAAAACAATCCCACTTACTCTTTTCCTATAATAGAGCTCTCAGAATCCTGTTTTATCCTTCGCATTGAAAAAGTGTTATTAAATAATGAAATTCATAATATCTGTATTAAATATCATCAATATGCGAAAGCGTTTGTGCTCTTGATGGTGTATCAATTCTTTATAATTTTTCTCGCTACGGCATTGTCTTGTAAACTTCACTCACATTTATTTGGTCCAACTGAGAATAGGTAAGTTGATCAACTATCGGATCCTGTCAGAATCTGAAAGTGCCAAGTTCAAGAGCGCATCTCTAGCGCCTTGATAAGCCCCATCTTAAGTGCCCCACCGGTTAATCTGTCGGTCGACTAACAGAGAGAGAAGTGTTAATAAACTGGGCGTTGATATTATTTACGCTGTATTTCCCAGAAGTAACTCGCTCATAATATATAAGCCGTATTAAATGACCGCGCACAAATGGACAGACAGTCGGACATATAGATAATAAAGCCAAGCATCGCTCTTCAGACAATGACAACCTGTAATTATTGCGGTCTGATGTGAGTGAGCATTAGTAGTTTTATACTGGGTCGATATCTCTTGCAGACGAAGAAGAAGGCTGAATACCATTATAACAGTCGTTTTCTGGCAGAAGATACGGTTATTTCGCACACAACTTAATTATCTATTGATACAACATTACAGTATTCAAAATTTATAATTCATGATCTGATCTATCAAATGGAAGCTATTTTCGACTAGAGTACCTCTAACTGCGTAAGCAAATTACCTTTCAGTCAATTTTCTCGTACAATTTGAGATTGAATACTGATAATTTTTGGTCAATTCAGATATATAAGGACCCAACGTGAGTTCACTATCAAAAATTATTTCCAAGTTTTTGCCTGTCCTATATTTCCTCCCTTGGTAGAAGATCCAAGGTATAATATCTTAAATGAGTTTTGGACTATTCGTGGTATACCAATTTTGACCGGCCAGTATCGATGAAGACGATACTTCTCTTAGAACATCAACAGAACATGCTTTATTAAACAATTCGTATCATCCTCACAGCTTATAGTTCTACTCACTGGAACATACTCAGATCGGTCATTCGTATTAACAGTAAACAATAATGTCCCAGAATTGATCCTTGTGGCACTCTTCGACTCTAGGTGAACTCGTGGGATTTGATTCCTCTTCAATCAAGAAACTGAGATCTGTCTCAAAGAAAGGATCTGGATAATGAAAGGATAGTGCCTGTAACTCCATAATATTCTATCTTATCAAGCAGTATATGCCAAATCACGCTACTAGAAGATGATTGGCAACACTTCACACCATTGTTGTTCGCAGCGATTGCCTATAATAGGTTATTCAGTGCTGTAACAGTGGACCACTCTTCAGTGAAACCTTTATGATCACCATTAAGGATTTTTTTCTTCTAAAAATTTCTCAAGTCTTTGCCTCAGCAGTTCTTCTAGGATCTTCGAGAAATTGTTTTACCATATCTTCATTGGATAAGTGTACGTCCTGGGTACACTTCTTTTTCCTGTTTCACCGTTTAAGACCCTCCAAGTCATCATTGATTTATAGTCTCTGCTGCTTCAATAGCCCGCCTCAAGAATTAACTATCATCTGCTTCCATGTACTGCTTTCTATTAAATGACTTCGGTTTAATTTCGACGTCTGAAAAGAATAACTGAAGCAACGGTGAAAAGTCTCATGAAAATTATTATTTCCTCAGCGTTCAGTTCCAGCATATCGTCCAACTAAATAATCTCGCTTTCTCCCTCAATTTAAAATTTTCTATATAGATAATTCAATTGAAAAATATATTTTCTTCCTTTCTTAAAGATATCAGTTAGAATAACATAGGGAAATGAGAATTGTTACTATATCAACATTGTTCCTGTTGTTTGGCCACATCATGCAATTATTACCCAGTGAAACTGTAGAGCATAGAAAATCATAAAGCAAGACAATCAATAAATCAGTAAGCACTGACCGCTTAGCTTTTGTTTTGGTCGGTGGGAAGGGTCGCTACTCTAAAACACTCTTTGAAATATTCGAAATTGAATCATTTAGGTCTCAGCCGTCTGTGCGAGATGTAGTTGATGTGACTGCTAAAAGCTTTCGACGAATCCAATTTACCGATGTCACAGTCAGTTGTACGAAGGATTTGCTTTGTAATTACAGGGGCGGCATTTTTATCAATTTTTTACATGCGGGACTTTCTGTCAATCGTTTTTCAATATCGCTATGTTCTCCTTCTTGTGTCATGTCTTGACTATTGACATCATATTGGTGTAAGGTAGGGCTTTTTTGATTCGTTTATATCACATAACGCAGTCCAGCCGTATATTTCCATAAAATATGAGTTTTTAGAAAAACCTGGAGGGAAACATCTTTAGATTGTAAATTCATGGGATCATCCTCCTAAGCGGGGTAGCAACCTCTTCAAGATTCTTAAATAACAATAGGGGACAAGTGACACATCATTTTGAAGGTTTCACAAGTCTTTTCATGAAAAATCTGAAAATTTTCTGTTTGACGTTCGTTTCGGTGAGAAAAACGAGTTAGAAGTGATGGATAAACTGTATTAAGTGGTTGAGTTCCTGAACTATTTAGGTATTCGAATGGCCTATCGTTCATTTCTAAACAGTAATAGTTTGTTCAATATTTTCTCTTACATACTATAACGTACTTTTCTAGAAGATCTACGCCAAAGAATGGTGTTAGCATTTAATTGAATAACAGCTGAAAATTTACAGAATGTAGGAGACAATAAAATAATGAAAAGAGGTTTTTTTTGATAGAAGGGTTATTACAAAATTTAAAATATCATACAGATTCCTTCAGTGAACCTTCTACAAATTTTAAATTCAAAAAAAAATTTTATTCAAAAATTTTTAGAATGTGTCAATTCAGTAGACATATAGAATTAATACTCATTACACAGTACCAAAGGAAATGAAAGAAATTCAAAGAAATATAAATTATCAACTGAGAATTATTAAATAAATACCTGAAGAGTACAAAATTTTGTTTCATTCCTTGTTTAATGAAAACTTAATACCCTCTCAAAAATGTAAAACATAATCTCAAGAACTTCTTCAAAAATAACTTGCTCAAAATAAGTTTATTTAAAAAAATTCCTAAAACATGTACAACATCTCCAAAATAATTATTTAGAATTATTACAACAGTAAATCACCAGCTCGACTTCATATTTGAAAAATAATTAACAAAGATATCTTTCCAAACCAACTGCATGCTGTTTACTGCACAAGCACTAGAATAAAGAGAACTTATAAACATCCTAAATATTCCATGTCTTGGTACTGTGTAAAAGGTATTAATTCTATATGTCTACTGATTTGACACAGTGTGTACTAAATACATTTATTTAATTTAATTTTTTAATGAAAAAGTTCTTTGAAATTGAAATTTGTAGATTTATAGAGGAAATCTGTATGATATTTTAAATTAAGTAAAATAAATAGAGGTTTATACTTGATAGACGGTATATAAAATTATTTAAATATTTATAATTTAATTCCTGAAGTTATAATTATTAAATATAATTTTTTGAAATTAAATATGTAGAAGGCTAATATTAAAATATTCAAATAATTTTATATACCTTTTATCAAATATAAACCCCTTTTTTTCATTTTATTCATAATATATAATTATTTGGTTTCCTTAACATTCTTTATACAGTTAGTCCTTGTGTTATAACAGAGGTCGTTAAATTGCCTTTCAATCTTTCAGATCAATGGTGAACCACAGAATTACTTATTTGAGTTAACATTACACTCCATTTAAATTTTCAGTATTCATTTACCAGAAGATTTCTGAATTGTTAAAAGGTGAGATAATATTTTTGTTGATTGATGTTATATATTATTGAATATGAATATAATTGAGTACTGACGAAGCAAAGTCTCTCTTAAAACTTGTTTTTTAGTGATGTCTTTACATATCTTGAGATTTTATAAAAAGTAACTTAGATATCCAATAATATTGAATATTCTAAGTAAGAAAGTTTCATTATGAAGTTCTTAAGATTATATCGAACATATTTGAAAGATATCTATTTTCATAAAAAGGATGAGCAGAAAAAAAATTTTCTCTACCCAAAATATTTAATTTATAGTTTTGGTTAACAATTCTTATTTATTGGATTTTGTTATATCATTTGGATATCTTATAATGAATGTTTATTTTATATGTCGTTTTATATAAGTGGTACTTATATGAAATTAATTTAATTTAATTCCTGAAGTTATAATTATTAAATATAATTTTTTGAAATTAAATATGTAGAAGGCTTATATTGAAATATTTGAGTAATTGAATTAAGTGAGAGACAATGTTGAAAAAGACTTTTTTTAATGAAGGAAGTACATGATTTTTCAGCAAAATTTCGAATGATTCGATCATGTTTTTCCCCACAATGTTTTCTACTTATTATTCAAATGTTATAAGAAGAATTAGTGGTAGGTTGATACATTTTGAGGAAAAATAATGATATATGATAGATTGGGCCGTTGCTTGGTAGAAATCAGTTGTAATTGTCATTATAAAATAAAACACATGTTTACATTTTCTACTTTATTTTTGGTATTGACGTACGTTTCGTCTTTGCTAGAAAGATTTCATCAGAATCCCTATGGTATACCTAAGGTATTCTGATGAAGTCTTTCTAGCAAAGACGAAACGTACGTCAATACCAAAAATAAAGTAGAAAATGTAAACAAGTGTTTTATTTTATAATGACGAAAAATAATGAACCCATTCACTTCTTTTTTCTTGGAATGATCAAACCAAATCGACTGGAAAACATGTGGGGTACATGTGCACAAAATGACCAGCATTTCCGAGAATAATAATCAGAAGAAGGAATTATCCAGACCATAAAATCGATAATATAAGCAAATAGAAAATTAATAACATATCTGAGGGAGATAGAGGTACATAATCACACGTAGAAAAGTACTTTCATATAACCAATCAAATATTTCTCATATTTTATTATCATTTACGATACAATAAATAAGAGAGATATTAACTAGGAGGACGGGAGGAGAGGAAAAACATTACTCTATACCCGGCTATAAAATGGGACTGTAAAAATCAGCTCCAATAATAATTAAATGCGTCGTTAAAACAAACGTTCGTCGGGTAATAATCTTTGAAGAGCCCTAAAAACGCGAAAGTATCCAGATAAATGGTAATCGAATGAACAACCAGATGAAATATACCGGGTAAGATCTGAAGGAGCGTCCGGTGAGCACTTAAATCGGCTTAAGTCGTCTGCTGAGATGGCAGGTGTCACGTGAGTGACACCTGTGATAAAAAAATACACAGAGTTTTCATGAATTGGAATGATACGTACAAAAGAATCTTCTTAAATTATAAATGAATCAAAAGCGAAGAAAAAAATTGAAAGGTTTATTTTTATCCTTCTTTGTCAAGAGAATCAATTGATGTAGGCCTCCAAACAGGATGACAAAAATAGAAAAGTCCAGATAAAATCAAAACATCAACAATAGAAATTTATCTAATTGGACAATTTTGACAGCATATGGACAAAAACTAAGAAACTCCTAGCACTTAGGCATCTTGTATTTTTAACGATAAAAATACTCTAGTTCGAATCATAGATAATTTTCTTGCAAATTCTGAAATATTGCATTCGAATTATGAATAACGAAATGTAACATATTTTTGTCATAATTCCCTGATTAACTTAGGATACCGAGGTGAAAATTTTCGGATTTAGCGTACCTCTTTATACAAAATGTTTTCAAGGATAAATTTGTTTTTAACAGAATTAGAACTCATTAGAATAAACAATTTCACTGAAAATCGCCTATTTAAAATATCAAAGGGACAAAGATATGGGTCCTTGAATCGGAATTCAATGCCATGAAATTGCAAGGCCGCTCCTGTTACTTTAGAATTGATTGAAAGATGGCGCATATTTATTCAAATATGGAATTTCTTGGCATAATTTCAATGTATGGAATGTGCAAAAAAAATACGAGCGCAGGAAGCAGATTGTATGCATTAGAATGTTGAGAAATCGTCGGTATTCATTGACTTAGTGCATAAGTGTAGAGATAGAGAAGAGTTTAAACAATTTCTGTGAATAGTTTGGACCAATCTTATTAGGGAGTTTTAAAACTTTTTTTTTATTTTCAGATGTGGGTGTTTTATAAAGTTTTTTTTTGTCAGGGGGTGTAGCCCAAAATAAAATCGTCTAATTGAAGCTATAATATAAAAAATATATGGATATTCAAGCTATTTGGATCGAACATCTACTTGAAAACGTTGACAAAATTGTATCCTTCGTTCCTTTTGTAAAGGTGTCACTTAGGGATTTTTTTTTTGGTTTCCTTGACATGTAGCCTTGTCTTTTCAGTGACATACGGATGGTTCCTGGACACATTTTTATATTTCGCTGATTTCCAAATCTGTTAGGCAAGTTTCGGAACCCCAGGCACGAATTGTGTCTGCGTGTATGTCTCATATCCATGCCATTTTTTATCCTCTTTATTGTGTCATATACAGCACTTTTTCCCAGTTCCGTCAATTGCACTAATTTATTAACGTTTCGAAAACCTTTTCTATACAAATATCCTACCTGTTTCCTTTTTTCTATTTGCGACATTATTCAATAAATTGTATACCTGTTGACAATCAACAATATTTAACAAATAGTGTTGCCATGCAACTTTGGTCATAGCCGACTATCTGCACATCCCATTTTATACATTAATTTTGTCTTCGAATGTTAAAAAAAAGAAGT
Organism: Megalocaria dilatata; assembly: GCA_034642435.1. Classification (NCBI taxonomy): domain Eukaryota; kingdom Metazoa; phylum Arthropoda; class Insecta; order Coleoptera; family Coccinellidae; genus Megalocaria; species Megalocaria dilatata. The sequence continues at coordinate 46,957,915 of CM067858.1, read as the reverse complement.
ATATCAAAATTATGAAGAATAATAAATTCTAGATACTTTCTAGACGAACTATACAAGAAATATCAGAACTTTATAGGAACGGAAACATAGATTAAGTGTATTTAAATATCAAAGCATTATTTTGTACGATCATCTACATGATTCAATAAGGTCTTTGAATATGCCAGCTTTTTGTAAGAGAATTAAATCGTTAAAATAGTAAAGATTTTTTATAATATTGTCATTGAATTTCTGAATGACAATTATATTCATCAATTTGTTTATTTCTTCTTCTGCGCATTGATGAATTATTTAATAACTTGTCCTATACACAGCACTGTGTCAAACTGGATCAATAAACGTTATTTTTATTATGTTATCAAACCCAAATTGACCTTGTAAAGGTCCTATTCATTAAACCAGCCGGTATTCGAAACAATTCGCAAATTAAGAGTCTCAAAGCAGGAAACAAATAATAACAGAAAGTGCTACACCCAAGTATGCCGACACAAATGCAGAAGGTCATAGTTCTAATCCGGGAAAGCAACCGGACATATTGGAATACCGCAAATCGCTCATTGTCCAGCAGATTAATATATTCCAAAAATTTACTGCTCATATACAAATTCCGCAATATCAACACCTTAATTACCGAATGTGAGATACAAAAGGGTTTAATAATCGACATACCTGAATATTCGGATACAATTCGTTTGGTCCACGTGTGATATAGGGGTTGCCACCCTTACGCTATTGGAATTTCTGGAATACGATGCTTCTGAATGAAAGAAAAGGGGTAGCAACCCTTTCGAAAGGGTCCTTTCAACTGAATAAACAAATGTTGTTTTTTATAAACTGTAAAATCGTGATTCAATAAAGCAGTATTCCTTCTTGATAATCAGCAAAAATTATCAATGTCAAATAAATCAATCAGCCGATTTAATTTATTTGAATATAAATATGCTAATTATGAGCATCACAGCGTAATAGGATCTGACTCGAGAATGAGCAAAGTTTTCTGCGTTTGTAACGTTACAAAATACAGTAAATTGGCTCGTATGTCGTGTGTGTATGACAGATTTGTAGACAGAAAGCAATAACTTTCGAAATTTGCGCAAGTCTGCAACATATGTCCCAGCAATCAACAAAAACCTTATCGGGCTTGTTTGAGATTAGAACTGCTACACAAAGGTATGTTACACTGTTTCGATTTGTCTCGATCACATGACAAATCATGTTTTCATATAGCAGTTTATATAGCAGAAAATTTTCTCATCGAACTTTGAGAATCAATTCATTCGCATCCACTATATCAGCAATATATCGTCATTATTAAGTTGCGTCCAGTTCCGAACAATAAAATAGATGTTATTGCAAAAGAAGGGTCAACAGGGTTGATGTAATTTTTTACGACGTCCACGGCTATTTCAGAAACAGCAATTACAGCCAATGATTTCTACGTGTTATTGGCGCAGTTCGATGATTAAATGTGGGGTTGATCCAGTCGTTTAAGGGTCGGAGTGATGACACCAAGTTTTATTAAACGCCATAAAAGATGACGGGATCCTCTTCATAAAGATTCTTAATGAATCCTGCAATGCACTCACAACAGAATCGAGGCTAAACGATTTAAGGATTTGTATCAGGTAGTTCTGGGTGTTTGGTTACCACTGGACTAGGACAGAGTAGAAAACTCTCACATAATTGTATCACGGTATAACTTTTCTACTCCTCTGCACGGAAACTTTTGAATTGAACAAAATATAGAAATGTCTCCAGCTCTATTTGCGAGCTTGTTCTAGGAAACCGCATGTCATCATTTTGTGGAAATTATTTTGAACGGAAAGAGCAAGGGACTTAAGACTTTGAGGGTTAGTTTGGAGCCTGAATAAATCGGTTAAGTTCGTGAGTGACTGAAATCAGCTCAACCTAACGGATTCATGGTATGACGAAACAATTGTTGTGTAGATATTGGAAAAATTGCTGAAGTTAAAGTTGTTTTGTCAAGAATATCAGTCGGGTAAAGACAGGGACAAAGAGGAATTGAGTGAAAAAGATTAAAGGGTACTAAAATGATCTTTCTAAAGACTGTATAGACTTTAAATTGTCAAGTAATTCCATTTTAAGGTTATTTCCTTGTGAGAATATGTATATTAAGAAACAGTTTTCAACTAAATGATCAATAGATAAGGATTATCATTAGGAGATAACAAAAAGGAACTGAAATTAGCAGGAAATAGTTTCTCTCTTCCAACCCTCACATAATGCAGCTGCATGATGAGGTTAACCACAACGTCTCAAAGGAACAGTTTCATGTTACCGCAACCATACACTTATTAAATGTAGCCATTTCTCCCCATATCGTACCTCTAGAAATTGCTTCAAACTCAACGTAATTTCTTATTGTTATCTCAATAGTAACATGCAACCGAAATCAGCATTCACACACGAACCTGGATATAGAAAAGATTGAAAACCGCCACAAATTCTAGCTTATTAGAAATTACACAGGAAAGCACAGTCTTCTTTCTGGTCAGTTTCTATCTTCTTTGGGATCTTTCCGTGTGATCTTCCATCTCCGTTTCGCCAGCCTGTCAGATGTTATCGAAAAAGTGCAATTTAATATTCTCGGTATTTTTGAAATAAAAGCTAAATGCACATCGGTCTGGCCAACTGGAATCTCGCATATATATATATTCATACCATTTAATTGCCTTTAATCACGACATTTCGAGTATAAATCGCGTTTTGTAGTCTTATTTTAATTTTATAACATGATCTTAGTGGAACAGCTCGCATAAGTCAGTTATAAGGCGGTCAACGTTGGCCCATAGGCGTAACTTGACAGGAGACAGAAACATAAATCACACGTAATAACCTTGCCAAGGAATTACAGAAAATGATACTTGACAAATCCTCATCAATTTGTTATATCCAAATGATAAAAAACGAAAAAATGTTCGAGCTCGTTTAGAATGTTACCAGTTTACTTTGTTCATTCTTGAATACCACAAATACCAGATGTAGGAGTAGTAAACCCGAATTCTTGTGAAAAACACGTCGGTTTTTTGGAAATGCTAGAAATATTTTTTTCGAAATAATTTCCATTGCCTTTTATACATTTTTCCTTCTATTCGGCAGTTTATGATTTCCAAAAAACAGTTCTCTAGAAACGAAGCAGTTATTGAGCTATTTTTGCACATTTTTATACGACTTGAAGCGTTGTTTACTAAGAGCGTGTCCCAGTCATGGAGGATGAACCACATCCGCTAGTTTTTTCCATCTGAACGCCTCTATCGCTTCCCTGAGTCATTTACCTGTGTGTGATGGGGCATTATTATTGAGCAAAATAATTCTTTCTATATTCCAGTAATTTTTCACGTAATCCTCGATTTAAATCTATCATTTGTTGTTAGTAGCGACCATTGTCTATGGTTTTATCAGGACATTTAAATTAGGATTGAAGCCAATTTTTTTCTTATTCGAAGGATAATTTTATGACATTTATGTTTTAAAAATAATTTCCGGCATATATCCACCACGACTAGCTCTGGGGAACCGCATTCGACCAGACCAATTTTAGACCACTTTTTCGAGTAATTCAGTATCAATAACACTAGTTATGTTGGCTTCCAAGGCGTCTATTGTTTCTGGTTTATCAGCATAAACCATTAACTTGACATAATCCCAAAGAAAATAATCCAGTGGAGTTATATCGCTTCATCTTGGAGGCCAATTAATTGGACCATTTCTCGAAATAATGTTATCGCCAAATCTTTCTTTCATTAAATCAATTGTTACGGTAGCAGCATGCGGTGTAGCACCATCTTGTTGGAACCAAAACACTTCTGGGTCGATACCATTCAAATTTTGAACCAAATAATCATTGATCATCGATCTGAAACGAGCACCATTTACTGTAACATTAACTCCAGCATCGTTTTTAAAGAAATATGGACCGATGATGCCTCCAGCGTGTAAAGCACACCATACAATGCATTTTTCAGGGTGCAATGAAACCTGCAGAACTTCCTGAGGATTGTTTTCACTCCACATGCGGCAATTTTCCTTGTTTACATAGCCGTTCAATCAGAAATGAGCTTCATCACTAAACACAATTTTACGATAAAAAAGTGGATCAACTTCAAGCTTTTCTAGGGCCCAATCAGCAAACAAACCACGCTTATTATGGTCAAGTGGCTTTAGTTCTTGAACCATTTGGGTCTTGTATGGGTGTAGACCAAGATCTTTACGCAAAATTTTCCACGTGGTGGATGCACAGAGTCCAACTTGTTGTGAACGTCGATGAATAGATAAATCTGGATCATCATTAACACTATGATTTACAGCAGCGATATTTTCTTCTGTACGTACAGTTCTTTGTCTTGTTATTGTTGTTGTATGGAGTAGAGAAAATGTTGTCCAAAATCTATCGATAGTTTAACGAATAAGCTGCTCTGATGGACGATTATGTAAACCATGAATGAAGTGCTCTATAAGTTTAGAGAATAGAACACTGATTTTAAAAAATAAATTTCAACAATTTGTAAACGTTGTTGCGGCGTGAGTCTTCCCATGATAATTTGTCAATACTTACTGAACAGAAATGTCAGAACAATATGACTTTCTACCTTCTGTCAAATCACAGTTATCCTAATCGAAAGTTCTATCACTCTAAAAATAACACCCGATATAATATGAACAGAAATACTGAATATAAATAGAGCCTCATGAAAATATATATGCCCTCATCAATGAAATTAATTAGGTACTTATATAGGCAATCCCAATAATTTCGTCTCATTTTTTTCTACATATAGAATTGCTATTTTTGATGCTTGATATTCTTTCGATTTTTGTGAAAATTCTCCCGATTTGTCTCACACATACGTATCCCTATTCATGACAACTTAATTTGTAAACTCCTGAGTTATTCAGCCAGTTATTCTTGTCTTTCAAATCAAAAAATAGGTTGTGAATTTTATATGAGGCTATGAAAGCTATTTTCATGTTGGCGATTGAAACTATTTGAGCAATTTCTTGTGAAATTGGCCCAAAATATGTTAATTTCCCAAAGTTGTTATTGTTTTTTGTTTTAGAAACAAACAAAAAGAAAAATCCACTCATTCTAAAACAAATATACCCCACTTTCAAAAACATGATAACAAAACATTTGTAAACTAACAATTTTCAAACAGGTTTAACAAAAATAGCTCAAATAGTTTCAGCAACATAAAAACAAGTTTCACAACCCCATACAAAAGTTTCAATCCGCAATAATTTGATGGATCTTAAATAAAAAGTATATGAATATGAGAATCTTAATGAATATTTATGAATAGATCAAAATAGTGGAATGTGGCGATAAGAAAATATTCAACATTTCTGTAGAACTTCCTATAGTTCCTGAGCAAAATTACCTTTCCTGTGAAATCATCGAATAAAACTGATTCAACACTGAAAATTCTTTTCAAGAACCCAGCACCAAATTTCCACTTCTACGCCAATGTCCTTATATCACGTTATTCAAGATACGACTCATTCGATAGCAATTATACCTGTTTATGACCTGACGAATTATCACAGGAATTATCTTCGGTAGATTCTCATAAGACGTTAAATGCAGTTCTAATAAACTTCAACCATAAAAACTTTGAAGATAAATACATTTCCGTCTCTCATTTAATTACTTCAATTTCGTTCTGAATGTCTTTTCATTACCTACTGCCATAAATATAAACTTTATTGAAATTCTCTATATTCCCACTCAAAACGAGAAGACTGGGTTAGGAACTGACCCCTGGGGCTCACCCCAAGAGGTGTTGTAATGGTCAATGAAAAGTTACTTACCATTTAAGTGTCCGTTTTCGTAGGGGTAATCACCATTGTCTAGACGTTGTTTTTTGATCTGATGATGCTGGAGATGAGAAGCTGCTAAACTTAATCCTACTGGAGCCCTTTTTGGTGGTCTGCCGGGCCTGGAACTGCAAAATAGTAGAGAATTACTGTTGTTTAAACGATAATACCGGGTGTTTTTCGGTTTTATACCGAAATAAATTAGGGAATAACAGCTAAGTATCTAGGAATATGTTTTAAGATTTGTAGTATAATAATACAATATTATATAATATCAAGTGCTGTAAGTAGGTATTTCTATTTCTTCATCAATCAACAATGTAGGTTTGAGTACAGTTAAGTCAAAAAAGTATAAGGCAAGAAATGTAGAATGTTTTCGTGGGCTGAATTTGACATTTGTCAGTCAAACGTGTCAAACTGACCTGTCATCTGAGACTGAGCCAGAGTACCTTCTTACCGCAGTCATAAAATAATATTTTTCCAGGAATAGAATCTGTCGCAAAGAGACTACATGATTCACTACAAATAAACCAATTTTTCTGAAATAACACGATTTATATATCTAATAGAACAGTGTGGAACGTCCGAGATAATGCCATCAAGAAGTGGTGGACTTCCACGCTGTCCCTTGTAATTGAGTTCCGGAAAGAAGAAAAAGTATGACAGTAAATAACCGGAAATGAAGCCAATAAATCAAAGAGGGGTTGATTTGTCGAGTGACCTCGCGATATCTGATATCTGCGGCGGACGCCATCTAATGGATGAACACGTCAACAAACAGACAAACCCCTATCTGGAGTGATCGTCTTCGCTGTTCTCTATTTATACAGCAATATAATAATTGTGTTTGTTTCGATTTTTGGCAGAATGGTCAAGAAAATTTGTACATGCTGTTCGATTCGGTTGAAAGAATGAAGTATTTGACAAGGTCGTTCTTCAAGTAAACAGCGAGAGATGCTTCAAAAGGTAATGGATTTGCAATACTTCGTTCTTAAATTAACATGAGGCGCTAAACACTTGAGGTGAAATATCGAATTCTTTCAGCCTATTTGGTAGTTGATCAGGATTAAAACAAGTTCTTAGAAATTACCACTACACAACCAAAAATTCTAAAAGTTGATATATTTTTGTGACTGCAGTTTTCAAGTATCACTTCCTCTTCGAATATTCAAAGTAAGTTTTTAATTACTGGCACAAAAAGGGAAATTATTATTTGGTATATTTTAAGGGTTGGTCTGCACGGAAAAGAAGTGAATAGACTCCTTAGGGTAAGGTTTATACTCTTTGAGTAGAATGAGTACAAAACAATAATCTTCAGCGACTTGAAGGCTCAACCTACCCAAAGATATTGCTGGGTATTGTACCTCCTCGATATGGCGGACCCATTATACCCCAATCACGAATACGGCAAAATCTTACGGAGCATTTAACTTATTTTCCTAAAAAAATGTAATAATCCCTCCTTATTTCCATTGAGAAACCGGCTCAGTGTGAAACAACGATTGGGGCACACATTCAATCATCCATAACCTATAATTTACGTCTAAACGCTATGGCCAATTCGTATCTGATTGCACTGCTATCATTTTGGAACTTTCTATAACGCACACAATTCGCCTCTGGATCCTTTGGCAAATCGGGGATTTTAAACACCGCTCGAGGTACGAATTTCAGCGAAATAGCGCTCTAATACCACCCCGATGGTTGGAGCATGAGATTGTTTTCTACATTTATAGTGGATAGCTTGGTTGTTATATTATTTTATATTGGTTAATTCGCAAAATTTGATAAGACAAGAATAATCGGATGAAAACTTATGATATCTTCCAACTAAGAAATTGTATGATGAATGATTTGGCGCATAAACAATGGTCCATATACAGAATGTTGATTATATGTATATGTATTGATACTCATCATTGTACACCGATCACAGAAGACTAACCTCTTAAATGCTCTTTGTGTGAGTCGAGAGGTTTTTTCCAGCGGGTTCTTCAAATAAGTGCGGTTTCAGGTCGAATGTCGGAAGACCAATCTAACTAATAAAGGGATTTTCATTCGCGTGCGATTTTCCCTTTATTATCTACGAACGAAAGAAAATGAGACGTTTCCTCAATTTTGCCTGAATGATCGAAGATCACAGACAATAATTAAACACGCCCTCTCGCCGCCAATGTCATACCAGTTCATTTGGCCTACCTGTTCCTTGAACTACCCGAAAATTTTTTATCGTTTGATCATATTGATCAGTCAACTAAGTTAGTTTCAAAATGTTCAATCGTTGAAATCGAGCAATGCATCCACAATTATTACGGAATGTTTCAATTGAAAAATTGAATTCAGTGACGCAAAATCGTATATGAAAGATTATGAAATTTTTTTATGTATTGAAATTTCAATTCATTTCAACTTCAGTTGCGGTAGATGCATTGACAAGAAATGCCACTCTAATTGAACAAAAAAAAATGTCTGTTCTCAGCCATGTCTTGCTCATTGGTTAGTAATAATCGTAATTGCAGAAATAGCCAGTGTAAACCAGCCCATTCGCCATTTCTTCCAACATTAACTCCACTGCGCAATAAATCTTGGATAATCATGTCGAACATTCGTTCGCTAATAATTCCATTCAGAAAATTGTTTCATATTTATCGACTGAGCGAGGCTTGACGGGGGGAGAAGGTAATAAAACTGGTAGTAAAAGAAAATCAACGTGTAATATTTTGTGACCAATGCAGACAGCTGTTAAATACAGTTTATTCTTTTATCTCTACGCGCCAACAACGTTGTTATGTTGTTAACAAGGAAGTTAGCTGAGTGAATTGTATAAACACCGCAGTCTTTTCTCGTTCTGATTTACAACAGTTACTTCTTGGTGGCGCCTCAGTCTAAGCGGAAGCTGTAGGTTTGTTTGAGCTTCTGTTTCTTCCGTTGGAACTCGTATGAATCTGGATGTCATTTGATTTATAGCGCGGTTCCTGAAAACTATATTCTCATCATTATAACACGATATCTCTGTTAGAACATAGAAATACACATACAGTAACGAAATACCGCTCATTCTATGACTTTTATATTTTCCTACTTGGATCTCTAGAAAAAATTGCGTGAAATACTCAAAACAAGCTGCCATTTTATGTGACTATTTGGTACACTTTTTAAAAGTTTAATAGAATATTTTCAAAACAAAGAACATATAAACTGAGCATTACAACTATAGTATTTTGCCATAGAAAATAAGCAACGTTCCTAATATGTCATTTTACGAGATCACAGAGAATAATAAAATGTTGTATATTCACCCAATTTCGATTAGAGAAAATATTGATAATTAAATGACTCAGATCAGTTGAAATGAGGAGAACGTCTTCTAATGTAGGTTCAAAATTCAGGTTTGGATTCGTCTTTCTATGTGAATGAAATAAATTTCAGCTTTGTCCAAACAAAAACCGAAACGAATCAGAAACTAATCTATGACATAAATATTGAAAATCTCATGGCCTTATCCCAAATGAAGGTTGATAAAATATTCGATAAAGATTCTGTGATCCAGCGGTCGATTTTTTTTGTCTCTACTCAGTTTTCATGTGTATCTTTGACAGAACTGAAAAACACAGAAATGTTGAAAGATTGACACTCAACAAAAAACCCCTATCGGAACACAGAAATAATAGTGACAGATACACCATTTCTTTGCAATCAGTGTTGCCAACTCCATATCAAATAAAGCGTCAGACACATAGTAGCTGACTTCACACGTTAATAAGACGACTTGGTCGTAGTAGTAGGCATCACGGAGTGAGGGCATCGAAGAGAGTACAGTCCACTATCGCAATGAATCACGTTGGCTGTGCCGTGGGGCAGTATTGTTTATCAGCTGTCCGGTAGCAGGCGCTCCCCGGACGCCTCGCGGTTATTGAGGCCGTTTGTATCATTCTGACAACATAATAGAAAACCACACTGCGCTCAGATTAAGGCCGGGCACTCTTCTTTGCCCATTTACGTCACGATTGCTACTTTATTGGCGCGATCCGTGAAATTTCAGGAGGATAAGCTTATCGCAAAAAAACTTGGAGGTGTCTCAACATGGGTTATGCTAGACGAATTATGGCCTGCTAGAAATCCGATAGTGTGGAGACAAAACAGGATAAATGTTGAGAATTGACAGAAGTACAAGATTTGATGTCAAACGTAACTATTCTATGAACTAAATCAGTGTTTTCCACTACAGAAACACATCAAAACTAAGTCCCATAATAACGTAGTCGTTATTGTTAGTGTCATGAAGAAATGACAACTATTAGTTTCAAATATGTCAAGAAACAATCTGAAATAGATGGTGAAAGTGACTATATATTGTTATACTCATCGTCCAGTGTTCCAAGTAATACATTCTATGATCCAAATCAATATTCTTCATAGCGTGCCGAATAAATGCTTTGCAAAGAGAAAACGCTCGTGTGTCAATTAAGAATTGCTCGATTTCACAATATATCACTTGATGAAAATTCAATTTCCCCCACTCATCTCCAATTCGCTCAATAATTCATCGGAAAACTCTCGCCGGAATTCAATGCTAATAATTGTTGTTGAATACTCATTTTACGAATCAGCGTACGAGTTAATAACTCGCCTGAGGGAGTCATTTCACAGTGATCGAGATCAATTTGCTAATAATTCACACCATTTCGATTGCCGAGTTGTAATTATATCGTCTCTGTAACGAAGCGTTCTGAACACGGTATTTCGTCCAAAGATTCATTAGTTACAGAAATGCGTAAAATTAATCAGACTCTGTGATGATTTCACAGAGCGTGAGTATCTATGAATTAAAAATTGATTTTGATGAGCACACCTAATCCTTCTTCATCTGTCAATTCCACCAGTAGATAATAATATGGGCGCTATCTGAAATTTTACTATTATTTGCCAAAAATTGTTTGAACATAGTACACTCAAAGATCTTAACAGTAATAATTCTCGCTATTCCAGTAGCAACATTGGAATTATTTTTATTATCAACCTTAGGAGTTAGGAATGCTAGTTCATCGCAAGATTATGATCAATTTTTCTATTCCTTTCTTGAACACACTGTGGTATTTCTCCGAGCTATAGCTCCCAGCATCCAGTACCGAAGTTCTAATGTACTACAGTAGCTAGCATGACTTAAAGTGGGATATATCTTTACCGATTACATATCCCCATAAGTCATTCAGTTGACTTTCCATTCAGAGACATTTTGTCACCAGGTGTCCTGTCCATTAAATCTGAATTCATCATTTCTGCTGAACATCACTAAGTATTTTCTGAAACCTCGTGAAGAACCCAGAGAGGTTGCAGCATGTCTATGCTATGAGAAAGAAGAGATTCTGATTTGTCAATGCTGAAATTTCAAAGAAGTTCCTGGAGTATTTTTGTCGAGAACTTCCAGGTTTAAACTGACGGTGTTAGAACTTAGTGCTTTGTTGGCAGCACTAGTTTAACTAGCTTGTAAGATGACCTTACAAGACCTTCAACTAAAACATCGACTGTGCGAAGCAGTTATTTTTCCTGATCATCGACACACTAACATATGATATCTCAAATAATCATTTCTTATACAATCTAATCATTGTCTGTTATCGTGACTGACCTGTTCAGTCATGGAAGGATTTGCCATTTTGTAATAATAATTAAAGATTCTCTATTGCAGAGACGCTATGATTTGAACAATTTCCATGAAACGAAATGAATAATTTCTATCTAAGTGGAGTGGAATGGTCTCTCCATTTCTTTGTCTCCAAAGGCCGATTGCATGGTCGTAACAAAAGAAGCGTTCATTCAAACGAAATGACTTTTTTCTTGCTTAATCTGGGATTATGAATCTTTTATAGACGCCCCCGAGAGTATACCTGAAAGACGTCTGATGCCTTCAGGGATAGATTATTGCCCTTCGTGTTTTTAAAGTGCTTATAAGCATTTCAGGGAAATTACTGAATCTAATCAAATAAAAGCTGACTGAATTGTTCATGTGTGCAGAGAGGAAGGAAGCAATATATGAAATTTGACTTGCGTCACTGTTTCGTGATATCAATTCTTAATAATACGTAGGGGATGGAAAAAGAGAACTTTTTCTCTAATGTAATCAGTTTGATGTCGGTCGTAAAACCGTTTAAAGGTATTCAGACATGAAATATTATTCTCAGAGTAATTTTATTCAGAATACATCAATTTAAATTAGCAGAGCATTCCTAATTATAAATGAATTGAAGACGATCTCTTAATTTTCATTCTTTTTATAGATTCGCTATTCATCTTATTTACTATATGTTCATTCGAATTATATTTCGTTACTTAACAAATTAAAATTATTCACAAATGTATAGAAATTGTAATATTTTGATATGCCATCAGAACATAGGACGACTTATTTCGTAAACAGTGCTGTACTAAATGTGTAGAGTGAATAAATAAAATATAATTAGATTTAAAATAAGTTTGTAACAATTATAACACAGATTACCTAATGAAAATTAGATTATATTTATACATAGAGCAAAATGTAATATAACTGAAAAAACTCTTCAATTTTGTAATTTCAGAATTTTGAGGCAAAAATGGTCTCGAATATTAGGCTGGCATTACTGATGAAGAGTCCGAGGTCAAAAATAATTCTGTATAGCCGACTGTTCGTCCTTAAACACTCTAACTTTCGAAGGGAAAATGCTAGAGACCTGAAATTTTCAGTGTAGGTTGGGGCCTGAATATCTCGATTGGGTTCGTTAATGGACAAAATCGGTTCAATAGTTTCGAGGTTATTTTAATTTGAAATTGTGTCTTATTTTTTCCAATATTTTCGAAACTAAGAATCCGATCGATCTGAGATATGGTGTTTGAAAGTAACTGATCATTTCAGACATATTCATGAAAAAACATAAAGAAGAGATTAATTGAAAAGTTGCAGGTGACAAAAAACCGCAACCTCAAGGTCTTCAGACATCTTGAGTAAAAGTAGAAGAAAAATTCTTGAAGACCTTATTCGCAATTATATTCAGCAAATGCAACCTCTATTTCTTTGAATCATCCCTTGGATTAATTTTTCTTTGGTAGACTTATAGGCTTACCAACGGAGTGAACAATCCCGCTGTAAGGAAAGAGCAAGCATATTACATCATGTAGGCTGGCTCGAATCGATTTTTCATAACTGAAGGGGAGGAACATTTCTGTTTACAATATATTAGAAGGGCTTCAACCCTCACACTAGAAACACTAGGCCACTAGGGTTCATCGATTCCAATAATTGCCCTGTGTCCCGTTCACCTTATTTCTACTACTCATTTACAGATCCGAGAGTATTGCAGAAAAAATGTTGGATAAAGGCGAATGAAAATTTAAGAGAATTTATAACTTATGATTTGGGACTATTTGCTTGTTTTTAGTTCCAAAGAACACAGAGATTTAAAGTTTATTTTGAAGTGTTTTTTTGCAATATTACAGATAACAGCTGGATTAATTCTCAGGAATCTCTGCAAATTTAATATAAAAAATCTCTCAAAAACTCTGATTAAATTAAATGAAATGTCTCAGAAACACTGTTTTACTATATAAACTTATAGAATTGTCAGCACATGAGAGCGTCAGCTAACCGATAAACAATAAAAAGAAAACTGACTATAATCATCCAAGACAAATTTGTTTCGATTGAATATTCAGGAATGACAAATTCCGTTCACATAGAATTAAAAAAAAAATATTTCCCTCTTTATAAAATTGCTAGCACATTCTCCAGCAAAGGAATCTTTAAAATATTTATACATATCTTCCTTCACCAAATATTCTATTCTTAAGCGAACTTTTAACAAATTGAGACAACGAGTTGAACACCATTTGAAAAAATTGGGCTATTTCACAGAAAAATGGAATTTGGTGAAGGAAGGTATGCAGATATGTTTTAAATCTTTTATTACAAAAGTCTTCGATCTTCCAGTAACATGCTTACTCAATTAATGGATGATATAGCAAAAAATATGTATTTAAATTCGCTAGTTATGAAAATTTTTCATCAAAATTTAAGTAACTTGGTAGATAGCGATAATAAGGTAGGAAAATTTTCCAAAAATGCCCTGAATTTTAACTCCCCGATAACAAACCTTCAAAATCGAGTAGCACATGAACGAAATGCTCCCTTGATTGGGAACATCTCTATATGGGTCATATTTCATGGTTTATCTTATCTCAACGCCAACTAACAGAAATGCGAAACATTCTCCCATAAAAATCCTCACCGTATTTAGCTATTCCCAAAAGAACCAGGCTATAAAATACATGTTTAATGGATCATAGAAACCGCACAATGTGGAATTGATATCTCTGAAAGATGCCGCTTTCCAATCCACCCCGAATTGCAAAATTGAAAGGGTCACGTGTTAGGTTTTAGCCTCATTGTGTTTCATGACTTTGTATTTTTATCCCTTATTGATGAAGTACCAGGCGTTTTTGTCGATTTGACACTGGGGGAGTCCCCTAATTTTGGTTAGAATTGAGGATTACTTGATATTATCAGACGATTTAATCATTTTCAACCACCGAATTTACTTTTCGAAATATTTTACAAACTTCAAGATGGCATATGGTGTCTCACTGAATAACCTATGTGTTTTTTTTATTTTTAATTTGGAAAAACCCTTTATAAGAAAACGTATTTTCGTTCAATGATCTAATATCAAGAAGAGAAAGCGAGAAATGTATTGTGATCACTAAGTAGACGGCCTGTGATTAGGGGATGGATATTCCAGCATGCTCTTTGTGAAACGAAATGTAAACATTTCGAAAACGAAAGGTAGAGGAGAACAAATTTCTGTTGCATCAATAAGAACAGCGGAGGCATAAAGGAAGAGATTAGATTCCTCTCTAGTTGTTATTTCTACATTAGCCACGCTCGACTTGACGTGCCTTAGGAAACAAATATGTTCTTCAAGGCGGAAAATTAAATAATTTGTAAATGCGTTTCAATCACCAGATTTTACCCGGAGATTTCCAATTTATTTCGTTTCGACTTTGGGTTCACGTCAAAAGACTTTGTTGTTCGCAGTTCCATTCGGTCAGAAAATTAAAACTACCGCGAAATCCTCGAACGCTTTTGTAAGATTAATCTGCTTTCGGCAACTTTTAATTGGGATAATTAATTTATATTCCGGGTGTGCTTGGTTCGATTTTGGCACCGCAGAGTCGACTACTATGTACAGGTTCTCTATGGAAGAGCATTCAATGATCCAATAAAAATATGCGAATTTCTTTTTTTAAAATAAAAGAACAGAACTATTCCTTAAAAATATTTAATCAAAAACTATGTTTCTATTTGAGTAAAAATTCAGAATTCTGACATGTAAAATACACTGAAATAGTTTCAGAAGCTTTTCTGCTATAGAATTTGTTATCATTATATTCATATGAAACAGTTTACTGTCAGTATCATTTTTCCTATAGATTCCTTCATATGTTGAAGTGTTGTATGATATTTTGAGAATTCTTTGTTTGTTTTAGAAACATAGTTTTCTTAAGTCACCTTCTCTAATTTTTTTAGGAGAAAATTAAATAGAAATATTAAAAAATAATTCATTGAAATTCATTATACTATGTTGTTGTGAAATATCACTTCAAAGTTCAATAAAGACATTTCTTTATTCGATGGAAATTTTCAATCGATCAACAATATTTATGTTGGTTATAAGAAAATGGAAATATTTCGACAAAAAAATATATAATAAAATGTAAAAAGGCTTTTTACTTGATATAACAAAATTTGAATATCAAAACAGATTTAGTCTGTCAGTCTTCTACAATTTTAATTTCAAAAAAATTTGTATTCAAAAAACTTTTAGAATTAAATTAAGGTCTTATAAGCATGAATTATATTTAATAGACGTATAAAATCAAAACTCAATATACATTATCAAATGGAATAAATAAACCAACCCATACAAATTGTCAATTAAAATTGATAAATAAATATTTGAAGAAAAAACATAAAACACAATTTAAGGACTCCTCAAAAAATATTATTTATTTGAAATTTTCAATATTTTTAAATAAGTTAATTCAAAAATCTCCCAAAACATGCAATATATCTTCAAAAAACAACTAGACTTCCGATAATCTCTTCATCGGTCCTAAATCATATTTAAAAATCAAAATCAATCAAAAATCAATATAACTTCTCAAAGTGGTGACTGGATGATTGCTTAAACAACTAACTTTAAAATCAAGATATTCTATGTTTGTTACAAAAATTACAGAAAACTGTGTGGTATTATAAGGTTTTCTTTAAACCATTGATATTCCATAAAGAGATTTTATTCAATCCTAAATATAATTATATATCACGTATAAAATAAAATAGAAAAAGGTTTTTTACTTGATAGAAGGGATATTACAAAATTTGAATATCAAAACAGATTTAGTATGTCATTCTTCTACAATTTTAATTTCAAAATTTTTTTATTCAAAAAGCTTTAGAATTAAATTGATGCCTCATAAGCGCAGCTTATATTTAATGGACGTATAATATGAAATCAAAACTCAATATACAATATAAAATGGAATAAATAAACCAACGAATATATATTGTCAATTAAAATTAATGAACAAATATTTATTTATTAATTTTAATTGACAATTTATATTATTATGTAAAATTAATGAACAAATATTTATTTATTAATTTTAATTGACAATTTATGTTTGTTGGTTCATTTATTCCATTTGATAAATTTTTATTTATTCCATTTGTATATTGAGTTTTAATTTTATACATCTATTAAATATAAGCCGTGCTTATAAGACATTAATTTAATTCTAAGAGTTTTTTGAATAAAAAATTTTTTTGAAATTAAAATTGTAGAAGACTGATAGATTAAATCTGTTTTGATATTCAAAAAAATATATAACAAATAATTTCATATCTCATAACATCATATAAGGAATAACGATTGTATTTAAAAGAAAAATTCACATTCACTTTATTCTAATATGAAAACAAAGTCCATTGTACATTATTGAATAATCTGGTATCGTAAATTTTTTATTTTTATTTTGTATTTATTAATTTAAGAAGAAGAGGTAGTTTGTTGTATTTCAAATAAATATCCAGTCAACAAAAATTAAATGGTCGAATCACGAAATATACTTTGAAGCCCAACGCAAATTTTTCAATTTTAGAACTCTTTAAAATTCAGGAAATATTTTCATTTATTGGTTGAATTTGTTTGGAAAGCTCCTTTTTTTGCAAACTCCATTTGGAAAAATAAGAAGATTTAAGTACTCCAATTTCCTGAAATTATTCCAGAAAGAAAATAAAGTAACACAGAATGTAGAAATTTCGGAAGGAAATTATGTACTCAATATACCAGTGTCCTTTAATATCAGTGTTTCAAAAAAATGAAGTTCGAGAATAGAAGATGGTCGTAGACAATATCATGAATATATTTACTGGCACCAAAGATCTAACACATGTCTTCGACTATCAATCAGTGAAGTTATAGAATCAATTAAACTCTACAAATGTAATATTCAGTTCAAAGATAAACTGAAAAGTAACCCCTCGTTGAGATGATAAAAACAACGTGACTTGGAAGCCAAAGGTGGCAAAGAAAAGTCATATCTCTAAACACGTGTTGTGGTTCGACAGTCTAGACATATTACTTGACGGTGTTTTAAAACGTCTTATCTGCACAGGGGTGGTATATGACAGATACAGTGAACAGACACCGGCAGACGATTAAAATATATCTTATGTTTTACAGGGGAGGGTGAATTTTCTAAGTTTACAAATCTGGAAACTGACGATAGGGACTTATCGTTAGGTGGAATATATTGGCGCCATTTTCGGGGGCGGTGAAACTGATTAAACCGCTGAAATTTTTATTCTTTGGCAGACACACAACATTATTTCTATGCCGTAAAGAATTTCTGAAGAGAGTCGATAAGCAATACAATTTTGGCTTATTTTTACCGGAGAAAACAGCAGGAATGAAATCAGTATCAAAGCAGACATAATATGCATATATAAAGTTGAAATATAAATCAATATAATCAAGTCAAATAGGTATTTCATTAGCATGCTCTGGTAGGTTACAGATGATATATTTGAAAGCCAGTTTATAACCGACTTGAATTTCATTAAGAAAGTAAAATGGGATATTTACGTGATACTTGCAGCGTTTCGTTCATGCTGAATAGAAAATTTCAAGGTGATATCATCAGTTAAAATGTAGAAACTTAATATTAGCATGGTCAGTTTGAAGTCTAAATGAAAAGATCCAGTTCGCGATTGGGCTTAACGTAATTTGGTTTAAAAATATGCTCATTTTAAATATGTTTTCCCAAATATTCATAAATACAAATCTTACTAGGTTAAAAAATTGTGTGTTGAAGGCGAAATAGGAAATTCCAGAAACATGATAATTTATGAGGTCAATTTTGTCTTCAGACATCAAACACATTTCAGTTAATTGAGTGAGTAATTGGTATTATTGTACAATCATACTTAGTTAATAGAAGAAGCTCAAGATATAATTATATATATATATATATATATATATATATATATATATATATATATATATATATATACATATATATATATATATATATATATATATATATATATATATATATATATATATATATAATTTACTAACTGAATGTGAGGTTATTTGAGGAGGCTCCATCCGATATTAAACCGTGATTTCAAGGTGTTTCTAACAGAAGGAACATTTTTTAAGCCTGTAGACTCCACCAAGTTAGAATCTTCATTTTGTTTATTTCTCTACTATTTTATCGCCCTAAAGTAGTCTTAGCGCACTGTTACCATTTCAGGCTGTTCGACCATATATAAATCCCCAACTTAATACATCAGTACATATGCAAAATCGCTTTTTATTTCCCTTTATATATTAAATTTGTTGTTGAAATTGTTACTGAATTCATTTAACCTTGAATGTTAGGTTCTGCAATTTTTCTTTACAGTTAACATTAAAATAAAATGAGTCTTACTAATTAACTTATTTGAACATTCATATAAAATTAATATAATATTGTATTTGGCATATGTTTGTTATGTTAAATTACTTCGGTGATTTTTAATTTTTTGATTATTTTATATCAGTTGATGGAAGTTAAAATTTGTCCTTCATGGAACTGTATTTCTGAGACAATAATGTGTATCGAAATATGTCGAAATATCGTTATGTATTTATTATAAAGGTATTGCATAGTTATTCATTTTATTTACAGGTTTGCAGCAATATTAGGAAATATTTTTTTTTTCTAAATAATACCAAGGACGTAGCAAAATCTATTTTATCGGTAGTTTTGTGAGCTTCTTTACTTTCAAATTTTAAAAAGGCGATTTTGGTCAAATCGTTTATTTTTTGTGAGTTCTACGTCTTTGTTAACTTACGCACTTATCAATGTTGATTAAAAATTTTTCACAAACAACGTTTGTCATCGCATTCACGTACCGAGTGATTAATTTCCCACCTACCCCATATGCAAAACCGATCAATCAACCGAAAGCTACTAATTCAATGCATGAGCGTCTCCATGAGCCGCTTAAGATCAGCCAGCGCGGCCAAAGTAACAATTAACTTGTTTAAACAACGCAAGGGCATTAGCATCACAAGTGCGTAATCCGACGTTACGTTCAGCCGAAATCGTATCGATCCATCATAACTTGTCATTCCCACAAAGCTGGAACGTTTACACCTGGACGTTTTAATATCTGAAAAATCCCGCGGCGAAAAAACATTTATTTAAAACGCGTATTTGGAGCAGATGCTGCCAAAATTACGATCGGGGTGCCTTTTGAACGAAATATTACGTTCAGATTGGGGAGAGAGATTGCCGAAAAAACGAATTAAAACATTGCACTGCAACTTCCGACCGAACTATGTAAATTAAAATTTAACCTCTGCACATCTCCTGGTCCAAACACGCCGCAATCCTATATTAAAAGTTTCCCTTTTCGTATTTTTCTATGTTTTGCAAATTCGGCAGTGAGTTCAATCGGGATTTTATTAAACATAAATAATAATGAACGTTTTCATTAAGTTTGGGCGGCTGGTATTTTTGGCCAGAACATCACCTGCGCTTTGTGGGAAGTCGAGGATTCGGCAAATAACTCTCGATTTCAATAACTTTTTCTCTAAGATATTGAAGGCTTCGTGCAAATTATTGCAGCAATGTATGGAGTAGCCCGCTACTGTGCGAAAGTTCATTTTAAAATAGAATTAAATGAGAAATTACTTAGTTGTCTATCCTTTTTTTAATGAATATACAGTGAGTTTAAAAGTTTCGAAAAGTGGGGTGTGCCAAAGCTCTGTCTGCTCATTTAATAGTTATTTTTCTAAAACGTGCTCATGTTCGAATATTTCTATGGATTCCAGGATATCTACTTTTTCTCCTTTCGCTTCAAGGTGTAATATTTCAAAATTGTCCAATTCTGGGAAGATATGATTGATTTCGAAAAAATTTTTCGCAAAATTAGAGTCATGTTTCCAGTTCCTAAATGATGGTAGATGTTCTTTGAATCTTTTTTGGAACGAACTCCTTCTCAGAAGGAGCTGTTTGAATTTTAAATTTTTGATGGTAAAACATAGTATAGCAAGGAATGAATGATTGAAATTTGAAGAAAAAAACGAAGAGATTACAAGTTTTTTCAATAAATTTGTTAATAATGTGTTTGTCCACCGGGATTATCTATACACTCCCCAACACGTCTTGGCATTGACGCAGTAAGATGGTCTATTTCTTCTTGAGAGATACTATCCCAAGTTACCAATAGTTCAGCCTCAGAGCCACCAAAGTCCGTGGGGGCTGGGGAAATTTCCAAGCCTTCTACCCAAGATGTCCTAAACATGCTCTGTGGGCGAAAGATCGGGGGATCTTGGAAGCCATGGCAAAAGATTCACATGGGTCGCTTCAAAAAAGTTTAAACGAAATCTGGTAACATGAGGTCGAGCATTATATTATCTCACTGAAATATTAGATTCTCGAGCCGGTTAAGATAAGGGAGAACATATGGCTCCACTATTTCTTGGAGGTAACGCAGCGCTGTCATGTTACCTCGAATAAAGAGTAAAGGTGACCTACTTGCATGTGCAGTAGCACCCCATACCATAACGCCTACTGTCCGGTGTACATGACGCTCAATATCAAACTGAGGTTCAGGTCTTTCTCCCCGACGTCGTCTAAACCTTCTTCGACCATCATGTGAACCCAAGGAGAATCAATATTCATCAGAAAAGACGACCTGATGCCATTACACGTTCCAATGTTGACGTTCTCTGCACCACTGTAATCGTTGCCGGCGATGCTCAACCGTTAGAGGTAACACAAGATAATGCTGCAGTCCAAAAGACCTTATCTGGCGGTAAACCATTCGGACAGTTACAGGATGGCCTTATTCTCCTAACCATTCATCAGCCAAAGATCGAGTTGTCGGAAATCGGTCTCTAATAGCCATAAGTCTAAGACGTCGATCTTGAACTTCATTTGTGCCCCTTCGACGTCCGGTGTCAACTCTTCTTCGATTTCGGGCATTATCAAACCACGCTTGACAACATCTCATAACCGTAGTTGGACTTCTGTTCGTACGGTTAGCGACTTCTCGAAATGACAACCCCGCCTCCCGTAGACCAATAATTCGACCTCTTTCAAATTCAGTTAGCTGGCGATAAATTCCGCGTACACGTGCTCTATGCATTTTAACAACTAAAAATCGACTTTGGATCTCCTCGAACAGCTGGTTTGTTGTAAAATTTGAAAAATTTGCAAAAAACGACTACATATTTAATGAACAAAAAATGTTTACATGAAAAGACCTTCACGATTTTTTTCTCCAAATTTTAATCATTTACTCCTTGCTATACTATCTATGTTTTACCAAAAAAAATTTAAAATTTAAACAGCTCCTTCTGGGTGTTGCAGTTTCTTTGTCAGTTAGTATAATTTACGAGTATACCAAATGCAGAATGTACGAATATAAGCAGTTTTCTCCAAATTTCTCAGAAAACCAATGCTACCCGCAAATCATAGTTCATAGGCACAAAACTCGACATATTTAAGGTTATAGAAAAATGTACTGGTGTATTGAACTTGGGTTATTGTATGTTGAAAATCTTCGTCAGCAGTTAGATGAAGATGATGGCGCTGCAGAGGCGATCTTACGACCCCTAGACGCATGGCCACCATCTATAGGAAATTTCTATTTCAGCACTTCCACACCTGGTATTCGTAAAAATTCAAGAAAATGAGGCGATGTGAAATGAAGACATAAAACTCTGCGTGAGGTTACCGCTTTTTTTTATATTGTTACTTTTCGATGCGACAACGATTGATATTTACTTCTCTGAATTTGCTGTTGGATTTAAGTATTGAATGACGAAAAACATAACGACATCAACGCCTGCAATTAATTTTTCCGCCATGAAAACCCATTTCATTATTTTCCAAGCTCGTCTTCAATGACTCAATGGAGAATCTCAGACGGATTTACCGGCGAAATTGTTTCCGTTCGACGACAAAATAATTGCCCCACTCCGTCTCGAACTTGGAATTAATAAAATTCATTTAAATAATATAATCTACTACAGCGCTAGCAAAGTTTCACTTATTAAAACATTGTACTGCCTCGGTAAGCCCGAGACTCGGAAATTGCTACATATAAATTCACCTCGAGATGACGTTAATGAAATTTTCTTATTTCTGTATTTATTACGACGCTGCGTTTGTTACTTAAACATCCAACACCCTTCGGTTACTACGCCCCGACATAACTCTTACCTTGGATTTAGGTGCTGGTTTCTTTTTGTGCCAGTTATTTCATTATAAGGTGCGAAATAGGTGGAAGACAATCGAGGGTGGATATTTATTGGTGTGTGAGTGTGTAGTGGATTATTTTGGGGTAGATGTTCACACAGGGAGCAAGCCTTGAAAATTAAGGTGAATTATAACCTCATAAATCAGACAAGTTAACCGTTAACAAATTAATATGGAAATTCCAGATATTCAGTCGTACTGGCAACATATAAAGCATTCTAGAAATCAAATAATGATTACTTGATATTTTTGCAATCAGAACCAAACCCCCATAATTTGATTTATGCTGATTGTAGGTTTATTGAATCAATGTATCATTCAAACTGTCATAAACCTGCCTGAACTTGAATCGGTTTAAAAAATCTTCATACGTATGATATTATACGATTTAAGAATAAAACTTTGAGCTCAAAACATTTTATAATTGAAAAGAAATTGAATATCACTTGAAAAGTTTTTTTTATTATTATATTTCAAATATTATTCAGAATAATTTCCTTGAACCTCTACAAATTCTAATTTAAAAAATCTCAAAAATATTTTTAAGATTAGATTAAATAAACAGTCTCAGAAACACTGTTTCTTCTTTAATAGCATATAGAATTATTAAACATCAAACTCAACACATAAAATAATCTAAAGGAACTATAGAATATTGACCTAAACTACCAAGCAAACTTTGTTCAATAAAGCTGTTTCAAATGGACCTTTTGAATAACTAATAATTCTTTCCCAAAAAATGCTCCATATAAACTTAAAATGTTCCTTTTATTTTTTTCAAATATACCACATTCTCCAGAACAGTGCTTGAAACTC
Source organism: Megalocaria dilatata (assembly GCA_034642435.1). Taxonomy (NCBI): domain Eukaryota; kingdom Metazoa; phylum Arthropoda; class Insecta; order Coleoptera; family Coccinellidae; genus Megalocaria; species Megalocaria dilatata. The sequence continues at coordinate 46,934,410 of CM067858.1, read as the reverse complement.
TAATTCATTCTCTTCAGTTGGAATTCATTTGAATGTTAAATAAAAACAATCAATAAAAAATATATGACATACCTTCTGCTCAATTCACTTCTGGCAAGGAACAGACTAAAACAAATCCTTTAAGGCGAGCCCTTAGGTATTTTTTAAACTCTAGGTTCCTCCACAGAAGAAATCATGAAAAGAAGATATGGTTACAGATTTAATATCAGAAAGGTGTCGAGCGCATGTGTGGAAAGACTCATTTTTAAAATTTTTCAAGACATTTTTTTGAATTAAAATTTCTAGAGGTTTCAGAGCATTAGGCTGATTGAAATTTGACATAATGAAAACATTTTTACAGTTCATTCTTTCATATAGGAAATATCCAATAGAAACAAAATCAATCCTCCAATTTCAAAGGGCAGTATCTCAAAACAAGAATTTACATGAAAGACACACATTCATTTCTGCTAAGGACCACCTCTTGAAATTTTCCGCATCAATTCAAAAACGCCCAGGGTAATGTATATAAAAACATTTAAGGAAGGCCACTGCTAAATTTAATTTAATCTAAAATACAGAGAAAAAAAATCTCCGAACCCACAAGAATAACTAAAATTGTTAGATTAATTTAATGAATAAAATAAAGTTTAGGTGATTTCCGTTCTAATTGAATTATGATAAATTTGTCTCGGTCGAAAATCGAACTTAAAACAGGAGTCGTCATTGGGGCACCCAAATCGTGAATTCCAATTTTATCGTGGTCAAAGAAATGTATTGCTTCTTCCCAGAAACAATCGTGAAGAGAAGATATGGTCACAAATTAAATATCAGAAAAGTGTCACGCGCATATATGAGAAGAAATTTTATAATTATTATGAAATAAACTGAATATTACTTTGAAGGGTTTTTTCAATTCTTCAAATATCAATCAGAATAATTCTCTGGAACCTCTACACATTTTAAATTGAAAAATATCTTGAATATTTTCAAGATTAAATTAAATATCCTAGAAACACTGTATTTTTGTAGGCATTTAGAATACTTTATTCATTTTGATTTTGAAAATTTTATTCAACTTGATATTAAAACTTTTAAGAGATTTTTTAAATCAAAATTCGAAGAAGTACCAGAGAATTATTCTGATTAATATTTAAAATATCGTAAAACATTTCAAATTTCATTCTTGAATGATATAAGAGATATCCAAATACAAACATAGTTAATCCTCCAATTTCAAAGGGCAGTATCTTGAAAGGGAAAGAGCTTGGTACAAAAATTTATATGAAAGACATCCATTAATTTCTGCTAAGAAACTACCTCATGAAATTTTTCGCATCAATTCAGAAACATCCTGGATACTGTATATATAAACATCTGGAGAGCCAACTACTAAATTCGTGATTTGTTGTTCGATGTGAAATTTTAATTCATTTATTTGATTGATTCGGTCTTTACTTGGTGGAAACTCATTTTAATTAAAAAAATGTATATGGAACACTAATTCATTTAATTATTGTAGTAGTACAAACATTTTGTGGAAATAAATTACTGTCTCATATACATTTTTTTAATTAATTCATTCAATCTAAAATTGAAGAAACACCTTCCAACCCACAAGAATAACTAAAATTGCTGAATTACTTTAATGAAAAAAGGAAAATTTATGTGAGTTACGTTCTAACTGATGAGACATGAGAAATTTGATCAGACTTCTTATCTCGGTCGAAAATCGAACTTAAAACAGGAGTCAGTGAGGCACCCCAATCGTAAATTCCAATTTAATCATCTTCAAAAGAAATAACAGATGTATTGTGGATCGAAACCACCCTAGCGTTCGAACAGTATTTGCCCTATAGGAAACAAAACTAACCCTTCAATTCGGAATTGAATGGTCGTAACAGAATGTAATCCAATACAGCCATATATACAACATTAAGTATGGCAAAAATCAAAATAGGATAGATGTAATATAATATGGTTTCTATTGTTGGTTTTTGGCTACCGTATATCGTAAGCATTATGACAAATAAAGGGTGAAGATAAATGGCATTCTCGACATAAAAGTCAGAGAGATTGATTTGTGAAAAGCTTGTTATATTCCTCAATACGAATCAGAAAATTGAGTGACTAACTCTTCAAAAGAACTCTTCGACATTATCATTTAATTCACAAATCAATTGGTGGAAAAATAACGTTACAATGCGAAAAACAATTGTGAATCACAAAGTGGCACTCCAGCTGACAAAAACATTGAAGATTGGTAAATTAGAGATCTCAAAGATCGAGGCTAAATGAAAAGGAAATCAGACCCTTTTCGTACGAAAACATTCCTAAAAGAGGTCCCGACTCGGAAGATGTTTAAAGGTAACTCTATTTTACTAATTGAAACAAATTAGCTGGGTTCTCGCCCTTTGAAGTCGTACATTTCCAGGCGATGACTCTTACAGGCGGGTTATTTCATCTTGTTATTCTTCTTTCGCTGCGAAATGGCTTCTCTCGAATTTCGAAAAACTCGTTAACCGCAATTTAAATTTGCGGAAAATTATATTGGATTCCCTTTGTACATCTTCATTGTAGGGTTTTGAATGGTTGATAGATCCATTATTAAGGTGTTCAATTTGGTCTGCTTCCACGTGCACATGACAAGACAATTCGTTCAATTTTCTTGAGTAATTCAGCTGACTTGCTTCCTTGAGACACCCAGATCAATGTCAGAACGGAAAATTACTGAATAGCAACAAAATGGACGATGAAATTAATACTAGTTTTTAGGAAGCAACATGAAACCCAAAAGAGATATCGTCGATTTAACATATAACATATTCAAGATACAAAATATTTTTTAATGACAAGGGTAAATATTTTTCTATTTATTACTAAAGCGTTTATATACAACATAGTAATATGGTCATTCTTTATGTTTTACAAGTTTCCAAAAATAATTCTAAATTTTATTTTATTCAGATAGTTTTTATCAAGTACCACTCGAATAATAACCTTAATTATAATAATGAATTAGTTTCGTATACAGTCAAGTCTCTACAAAGATCCCCTAATTATTCATTATGTTTAAAATTCTGGTTAGTTTTGATTTCTTATAAAATATTGTTTGAGAAGAATTCTGAGTTCGAGTGGTTATAAATTTTTCTAAATCATCTTTAGCGCCTTAAATACCTTAAACACTTTGAGTTGATTAATTTCCGAGTTTTATTATTTTAATATATTTGAATCTGAATTCAGGACATATCTGATGAGACACCTTTTTTGGAGGGTCAAGTCAATTTGTTATATATTTATCGTTTTATAATTTTGTACAACTATTTTTCATTCTATTTTTAATTTGAGAATTTTTATTATAATTTTGGTATACAAGATATTACTTTTTATGTATATATGTTGTGTTTATACACTTGTATATGACGTTTGTTGTCATAAAGTGAAGGAGATTTTTCCTAGACATGAAAAAATATTTTATATTAATTATATATATTATGATAATATTTTAAAATAATATTTATAGTTAAAGTTGGAATTTAATTTTATTTAAATAATTCTATCAAGAACGACTCGAATGTTAATTTATTTTGATCAAATTCTTTTTATTGATTTCTATCGACCAAACTTACTTGGTAATTATACCTTTCATGAACCATATTTTATAATCGAAATGTTAAGATCGAGAAAAATGAAAATAGTATATTATAAATCTATAAATATAAGATAGCACCCTCAATGGCCGATTCCCTCTCTTATTGACAAATACGAGCTGTATACCAATATTTGCGTGAACAGTTACATGCTCACACGAGTTTCGCCCAACACATCCCAAAATTAATGAGAACTGTCTCAACCTCCCTCCAGTTTATTTATTCAACAGTGTAAAAGCGTCAAGCCTTACCCGGCCAAATCCAATGTTCACAAAGCAATAAATCCCAACAATTATTTATTTCCCTAGCAATGCACACGATTACCCAAATGATTCCAGTTCGAACTTCTCTTTGTGTAAATCCTGCGTAATTAAAATTGGGCCCAAGATGATCTCCCTTGGTCCGTCTTACGCGCGTTCGCTCATCGAGCTGCGAAGAGGAAGCGACAGGAGGAAACGCGATTCTGGATCTGTTGGAGTGTGAATTGACTGTGAATAATGTCAACGGGCGTCATTTCGATTGTAATTAAACAAATGATCCGTATCATTGAAATGAATTACTCGATTTTCCCCGTTTTATTCACGCTTCAGGTGGCTCGACGCGAGAAATCGATGGCGCGTTCAAGATTCCACAAGAATGATCTTGGTAATTTCCGAAGATGCGAAAAAGATGATTAGTTCGATTAATAAGAGGTCGAAATAATTGTATTTTCTGTTTGTACGTGGTAATGACCTGAGAAGAAATTTAAATTCAGATTTATATCTGAATGTGCAATATATATAATATGTGTATAATGTGTCAAAAGTTTTCAAAGTTTTTAACTTTCTAATAACTTCAATAATAACTCACAATTACCTATGAAACTGATTAAACAACTTTTCAAAATTTCTGACTTAGACATTAATTCATTGACTTTTCTAGTTTTTTGAAAGATTTACATTACTTTGAGGAGTTAGATGTGATTTAGCTTGCTTATTGTCAATATTTTCACTGAAAATATGAATAAAAAAACATTCTAATTTCCGCTAATATTTTATTGACACTGCGATCGTTACGTCATACCATGACTTCTTCACCTGAAGAAGTCATGGTACTTTCTTGACAGAGTAGTATAGGTACTAAATTCGGATTCAAATGAATCACAAAAACAATTTTCAACTTACGAGAAAATTAGAACTTGGAAATGAATCAACTCATATATTTAATGTATTAGAGACCCTCACGTGTACTCCGAACACAGGAACATAATAAGATCATAATAAGAGTAACCCATATATGGGAACCATCGTGTTTCAAATAACTGAGAAATTCAATTAAATATTAAGAAGAGTTTTTTACTTGATAGAAGGCTTATCACAAAAATTTGTATATCAGAAAAGATTTAATCTGTTAGTCTCCTATAATTTTAATTTTAAAAAATCTTTCATTCAAAACTTAAATCAAAATTTAATTAATAACATATAAAATCAAAACTCATTATATAATATCAAATCGAATAAATAACCCAACAAATATAAATTGTCAATCAAAACTCATTATATAATAACAAATGGAAGGAATAACCCAACAAATATAAATTGTCAATTAAAATTATTAAATATATCCTTCAAATATTTATTAATTGATTTTAATTGACAATTTATTAATTGAATAAATGTCTTATAAGCACAGCTTATATTTAATAGACATATAAAATCAAAACTCATTATATATTATCAAATGAAAAAAATAACCCAACAAATATAAATTATCAATTAAAATTAATAAATATTTCCTTCAAATATTTATCTATTAATTTTAACTGACAATTTATATTTGTTGGGTTATTTATTTCTTTCCATATTATATAATGAGTTTTGATTTTATATGTCTATTAAATATGAGCTGTGCTTATAAGACATTTATTCAATTAATAAATTGTCAATTAAAATTAATAAATAAATATTTGAAGGAAATATTTATTAATTTTAATTGACAATTTATATTTGATATTATATAATGAGTTTTGATTGACAATTCATATTTGTGGGTTATTTATTCCATTTGATATTATAAAATGAGTTTTGATTCTTCAAATATTTATTTATTAATTTTAATTGAGAATTCATTAATTAAATGAATGTCTTATAAGCACAGCTCATATTGAATAGACATATAAAATCAAAACTCATTATATAATATCCAAAAGAATAAATAACCCAATAAATATAAATTATCAATTGAAATTAATAAATAAATATTTGAAGGAAATATTTATTAATTTCAATTGATAATTTATTTTTGTTGGGTTATTTATTCAATTCTAAAAGTTTTGAATAAAAAATTTTTTGAAATTAAAATCATAGGAAGCTAATAGATTAAATCTGTTTTGATATTCAAATTTTCTTTATTTTAATTCAGTTATTCTTGCCGTACAATTATATACGATCCTAACGGAAATATGAATGCATTTATTCCTTTCACTTTGCAACAATAAGTACGTCACGTGAAGTCTGATGGACCTATATTTGCGATTTTATCATCAATATTTGCCCTATAAAGAGCATTCAACAGAGCAGCACTGATAACTTTGAGTTAATTGTCAATTTTATGGATATACTTATCGGAACAATAATATATTGCACCTATGAATTGGTTGTTATTGCAAACCGATGGAGGTAATGAATCCGTTCGGCTGAATCTAACCAAATAAACTACGATGAATATTTGTGTTGATAAAATTGGTTTTCAATATGTTGTGCTTAATGGCAAAGATAAAATCCGATATGTAATGTATTTTATTTTCCGATATTTGATGAAATAAAGCGATGTGCTTATCTGGTCGATAGGTAAATAGGGTTTGTCATCATAGAAGAGTTAAATATACTCAGTGACCTCAGAAGGTTACATCCAAAAATGATAATTTTTTCAACTAGATTTTTTGCGTTGTAGTAATAGTAACTTATGAATAAAACAAGAACATCTACAGAAAACTTTATTAACATGGGTACGTCCATAGTGCATCGCTTCTGGCTTTATCGCGGCAGACTAGCGGGGAGGAAATATACAGAGAGGTATGCGCTTGGCCATAGTTTGACTGCAATAACTAGATTCAACGGAAGTAACGCTAATGGTTATTCATTCATTATATATTGACGTCATTTTTTGGATGGTTACAATTTTTAGTTTTTATTCGACGAAATTTAGGAATCTTTCGATGGAATTTATCCATTGTCAAGTTCGAAATTAGCAAAATTTATTATTCTATTAGAGCGTTAAATCGTCGATGCTTTTATGATCGATACTCGCAGATTTCCCCCCAATTGTTTCATTTTGTATAACTTATTGTAGAAATTTTCAGTAACTCATTTAAATAATTCCTCCAATTTAATTAAAAATTTTCATTCAATTAAAATTTGGAATTACTGAATTAAAGCTGATCATAATCAATAAGAACTCATTTATAAAGGACCATAGATTATTGAAACGCGACGACATGAAATGAAAAGTTGAAGCCTCACAGTTAATTAATAACAATATAGTCAAGAATATGCCTCCCCTTTTTACAGCCGTATTTCTGAAGAAATATAGGAAATTTCGACGTGAAATCCAGAGTCGATAGTCCATATCATTTCCCCTAATATGTTTTCATTTCCGCCGCTTGGCAATCCAACGATCAATAAAAATAATGGAAGACACTTTCAAAGAAAAACACACAACAGGAATACACATGTTTTCCTTTTGCGATAGGTGGAAAAGATTGATGTTTTCCTAAATTAAATTCACGGTTTTTGTTGATGCTGCCGTTCTAATATGGGAGCTACAACGCCGTGTGAATTTTCCTTTTATACATCCACCTTTGACGGTGGGAATGTAAACGTAAAAACAACGGAGTGCCGCGTGTCTAAGCCACACCACGTGATACTGGGAAAATATTGCCACAAAAAATATTAGTCTTTCATTTTGCCTAAAACATGTTTTATGTAAAATAATAATGCTGGTGCAATTAGTGTCCAGCACAATGTTTTCTTTATTCGGGTTCTTTCAATGAAGAAAACCTCCCTAGACCCGATAGTAATAACAATGTAATGAAATTGAGTAGATTCAGATTGAAACTGTCATCATCGCACATCATAGTCTGGCGATAAAAATTACGCTTGATTTCTGAATAAAAAATACAAATTTTTTTTCGATTGTTTCAAGTCATGAATAGTATGATAAGAATTTTTAAATATAAAACCTCATTTTCAATCACCCGGAATTAAAATAATAAGAAAAGGTTCTTACGTGATAGAAGGAATATTACAAAATGTCAAAACAGACTTAATCTGGTAACTGTGTAACAGGTTTAATCTGTTATAAGCTATGCTTTTAACAGATTAATTCAATTAATTCAATTCTAAAAATTTAAGAATAAATTTTTTTTTAATTAAACTTATAGAAGACTAACAGATTAGATCTATTTGATATTCAAATTTTGTAATGCTCCTTCTATCAAGTAAAAACCTCTTCTTATTATTTAATTTTATATATAATATATAATTATACTCAGGTTTCAATAAAACTCATATCAAGTGGTTTGAAGAAAACCATATAATACCTTACAGCTTTCTGTGATTTTTGTTATTTGTTGTTAATTAATTTTATTTTTTAAATGTGAATTAGGACCCATGAAGACCTTATCGGAATTTTAATTATTTTTTGAAGATATAATACATGTATTGAGAGATTTTTGAAGTAACTTATTTAAATATATTGAATATTTCAAATGAAATATATTTTCTGAGCAGTCTTTGAATTATGTTTTGTATTTTTGAAACGGAATTAGTTTTCATAATTGTAAGATCAGAAACGATATTTTGTCTCCTTCAAATATTTATTTGTTAATTTTAATTGACAAATTATATTTGTTGAGTTATTTATTCCATTTGATGTTGTATATTGAATTTTGATTTCATACGTCTATTAAATATAAGCTGTGGATTTTGGATTTTGTTATCTCATTTGGATTTCTTATGATGAATGTTTATTTTATATGTCGTTTGATATAAACAGTGTTTATATGACATTAATTTAATTCCTGAAGTTATAATATTAAATATAATTTTTTTAAATTAAATATGTAGAAGGCTAACAGAATATATCTGTAAATATTAAAATATTTAAATAATTTTATATACCCTCTATCAAGTATAAACCTCCATATATTTTTTTTTTATTCATAATATATAATCATTTGGTTTCCTTAACATTATTTATACAGAGATTCTTGTGCTATAACAGAGGCCGTTAAATTGCCGGTCAATCTTTAAGATCACAGCACAGAATTATTTGTTTGAGTTCACATTGGACATCATTTGAATGTTCAGTATTCACTTGCCAAGATGCTTTCCGGATTGTTAAAGGTGAATAAATATTTTTTGTTAATTGATATTATATTTTCATTGAATGTGATTAGGTACTGACGAGTAAAGTCACTCTTAAAACTTGTTTTTTAGTAATGTTTTTACATATCTTGAGATTTTCTAAAAATTAACTCAGGTAAATATTCAATAATATTGAATATTCTAAGTAAGATAGTTTTATGATGAAATTCTTAGGATTATGTTAAACATTTTTGAAAGATATCTGTTTTCATAAGAGGGATGGGCAGAAATAAAATTTTATCTACTCAAAATATTTAATTTATAGGATTTTTATTGACAATTTATATTTATTGGATTTTGTTATCTCATTTGGATGTCTTATGATGAATATTTATTTTATATGTCGTTTGATATAAGCAGTGCTCATATGAAATTAATTTAATTCCTGAAGTTATAATATTAAATATAATTTTTTGAAATTAAATATGTAGAAGGCTAACAGAATTTATCTGTAAATATTAAAATATTTAAATAATTTTATATACCTTCTATCAAGTATAAACCTCCAATTATTTTATAATATAAGCTGTGCTTATAAGGCATTAATTTAATTCTAAAAATTTTTGGATAAAACTTTTTCAAATTAAAATTATAAGAGACTAACAGATTTGATCTGTTTTGATATTCAAACACTCGGAATTATTTAACCAAAACTCGAAATCTAAAGTATCAATCTTCAAACTGTGTTGACCTCTGGTTATTCACTATCAATAATAGAAGGTGTGGTTGCTAAGAAACAATATAAAAGTGCTTATTCTTTATCGATTATTTAGGACACAATCTTATGAATTATAACACCGATTTCACAGAAATATTCAATGCAAGTACGTGGCGGTTATCTAATGCACAGTCTAAGTCGTATCTTCTTTCATTGTGTATTTCTGTGATATAACATAATTTTCGTATAGACCATGTCATCCCAAAATTGGTTAGTTGTTGCAGAAATGTGTTGTGTTAAAGAAGATATTTTTAAATGATTATTCTGTTTATTCAAATAACTCCTTTTTGAAGAGATTTAGGGTCCAAATGTATCAGTTTTTTATCTGGAGAATGTGCTATATATTCTTTAAAAAATTAAAAAAAGGGCCTTTTTGAATTATATGTTGAACATTTTTGGTGGTGGAACTTGTTATTCTTTAACATCCAATGGAAACATATATATGTATAAAATGAAATAGAAAGGCCTTTTACTTGATAGAAGAAATATAACAAAATTTGAATATTAAAACAAATTGAAATATGTTTATCTTCTACAATTTTAATTTCAAAAAAAATTTTTTATTCAAAAAACTTTTAGAAATAAATTTATGTCTACACAAGCACTGCTTACATTTAATAGACGTATAGACGTCTATTAAATGTAAGCAGTGTTTGTGTAGACATAAATTTATTTCTAAAAGTTTTTTGAATAAAAAATTTTTTTTGAAATTAAAATTGTAGAAGATAAACATATTTCAATTTGTTTTAATATTCAAATTTTGTATAAAATGATGTCTAAATAATTTGTTATTTTATATTTATTTTGATCCTTTATTAGTTAATTTCCACCACATGTGATGATAATATATATGTCTATAAAGTAATACGGTGTATTAAGGACATGTTTAGAAATTCAATTCTCAATGTTTTCATGAGATTTATTTAGATTAAATTCTGTAGAGGTTCTGATGAATTAATTCCAGGTATTATTCTGTAATATGCAAATACTTCATAGTAATTTTCAATTCATATAGTTTGAAGATGACCAGTAGAACTTAACTTATCTCTAAAATAGAACGAAACTTGCTGCCACGATAATAATGAAATAGAATCAGATTCCCATAATACTTTTCCCAAGTTCCACAATTGCTGCGTTTGAGGCAAGTCCATTTCCTTGATCGTCATTCATCATACAGGAAAAAGAACTACGGCATAATTTGCAAGTAAAATACTATGAACAATAATAAAAACAGGCATCTATTACGAAGATTTTATGGTTACCTATATTCGCGGTTGGATAAAATAATTGGTACTTTATACGTGCATTATTATAGCTCCAGAATGAATTGAATTAATTCATTCATGAAGAAAGTCATACTCGAATTCACAGGGTTTCACAATATTTATGCGTAGGAAGAATGGATTGCTTTTCATTGGCGTAACACGAAGATTTTTCGACTTAATCGATAATCAATTCAAATTCCTTTACGGAAAACAAGTCTGGAAAATATTATAGAAGCAACGACGTAACGTAAAAACCTTGTAGTGTAATAACTGAATAAATTTCACCTGTCTGTTATATATTATTATTCGTTGTTGTTTTGTTCAATTTCTTTTGTTCAATTAAGTTAAATGAAAAAAAAAACGTATTATAGTTTATATCAAACTCTCAACGAACGGTTTTTGAAATATTGAAATTTTACTGAAATTCATTTTTCCACACTTCCAAAAATATCTTCAGGAAATTTTGCATCAACACTGGAGTCACTGAACTACTTGATTTTAATTAAATTGAAACTGTATTTTGCGAGGAATGAATAGGAGAGAAATAAAGGAAAAAATTAAAGAAATCAACATTACAAAAGTTTAACATGATTTTTTTCATTTTCCGCTGAAAAAGTTTATTCTTCTTCTTAAAATGGCCAAAAGATTCCAGAGACGTAGAACCATAGAATAGTTGGTTAAAAATTCTATCATAACATTATGTTCTCATGGTGGTGAATCAAGAAAAATTATATTGAAAATGGCTTCATAAAAACAATAAATTATTGATATCGCATGTTTTATCTAATTCGGCAATTACAAATTTAACCATATTTATGTGAAGTACGCCAATGTTTAACACCAAGATCTACATATCCTACGTTCAACCAGGTAATACCAAGCCGGAAATGCATTTCTGCCAACAAAAGGTTGGATTAAATTTGCCTGTGAATGTTTTTATCATTCTAACAATTCGCCTTTCACGGTAGAGCAATTGGGAAGCGTTTCGTACTGGAAGTGACCATTAATTTCTTCTTCTAAAAGATGCAATTAATTACCATCACTTTCTGCTTTTTCTTAATCTGCCTTTCTGGAAATATCAGCGGGTATCTGCATGTAAATAAGCCGTTCGCAGAGAACAGTTTTTCATGCTAATGCGCGCTATTCTGCTCAAGAAATTGAGTTGTACTGTCTCGAATCATTAACTCCAGAAGTGGTGTAACACAAGAAAGAAGATATGTAAATTTTATCATTATCTCAGCAGTCGGCACGTCACATACCATTCTTACGCCAAGATGTATGTTGTACGCTAACTTCTGGTGTTATTATACTGATATTATTTATTTCATTAATGAAAATTAACTGCAGGAACTGCAATAATTAAATTAATACTTGATATTGGCCAATTACGTGAAATAAGCTGTATGATAAGATGGAACAGTGCACTATTCAATTGTGAACAAAGAAAAGGACCAAGCTGTGTGTGAAATGAATCGCTAATGGGTTAATGGAAATGATTTATCATGCATGGTGAGTGAACTTCTTTAATTTTCAGTAATAATAATTTCAATATACATAGTATGGTGTGTTGAGCGTTTAAATTAAAAACATAGCCACCGATTCATCATTTCCTTTTCGGAATATATCAATTTACTCCCTTGTACTTGTTATATCGGGTGGTTTTTTAGAGTGATAGAAATTTCGATAGGGATAACTGGGATTTGACAGAAGGTAGAAGCCATGTTGGCTTGACATTTCTGTTCAGTAAATATTGACAAAATATCATGGAAAGACTCACGCCGCAACAACGTTTACTAATTGTTGTTGATTTTTTTTTAAATCAGTATTCTTGTAGAACTTTTCGTGAAATTTATTTATCGTCCATCAGAGCAGATTATTCGTCGAACTATCGATAGATTTCGGACAACATTTTCTCTACTCGATGCAACAACAACAACAAGACAAAGAACTTTACGTACAGAAGAAAATATCGCTGCTGTAACTCATAGTGTTAATGATCCATATTTATCTATTCGTCAACGTTCACAACAAGTTAGACTCTGTGCATCTAACACATGGAAAATTTTGCGTAAAGATCTTGGTCTACACCCATAAAAGATCCAACTGACTCAAGAACTAAAGCCACTTGACCATAATAAGCGTCGTTTGTTTGCTGAATGGGCCCCTGGAACAGCTTGAAGTTGATCCACTTTTTTATCGTAAAATTGTGTTTAGTGATGAAGCTCATTTCTGGTTGAACGACTATGCAAACAAGCAAAATTGCCGTATATGGAGTGAAAACAATCCTCAAGAAGTTCTGTAGGTTCTCTTGCATCCTTAAAAATGCACTGTATGGTGTGCTTTACACGCTTGAGGCATCATCGGTCTATATTTCTTTAAAAACGATGATGTAGGTAATGTTATAGTGAATGGTGCTCGTTACAGATCGATGATCAATGATTATTTGTTTCAAAATTTGAATGGTATCGACCCATAATAGTTTTGGTTCCAACAAGATGGTCGTACACGTGCTGCTACCGTAACAATTGATTTATTGAAAAGATTGGGGGTTATGTCAAGTCATTGGTTTATGCTGATAAACCAGAAACAATAGACGCTTTGGAAGCCAACATAACTCGTGTTATTGATGAAAGAAGGCCTGAATTACTTGAATAAATGGTTCAAAATTGGTCTGGTCGAATGAGGTTCCTCAGAGCAAGTCGTGGTGGACATATGCCGGAAATTATTTTTAAAACATAAATGTCATAAAATTATATTTCAAATAAAAAAAATTCTGCTTCAATCTTAATTTAAATGTGTTTTATTTCAATTTAAAGTTCTATCACTCTAAAAAAACACCCGATATATGAACAAACCATAAAACATTATGGTTAAAATATACAAGAAATAGAACCATGTATCCACGGAAACCTGGAAACGCTAGAATTCTCAACTACCGCATAAAATCCGAAATTTCAAAACGTAGTATGCGTAACGGAAACTGAAACACACGAATTGAATAAAGTTGAGATGGATGGGGTGGTACATAATTAATATTGAGCTTCTTAAATGGAAATCCTTCTGTAATATCAGGCTGGCAGAGAGACCGCTAGCCCTTCTCCCCCAGCTCGTGAGGAATGGTTGTGGAATCATCAAGTTACATCTATTGCGGGAAACTCTATCAGACGTCATAATTAATTTAAGGCAACTAATGAAGTTGTGCAGTTATATTTCCGATACGTACGGGCCTCTTTCGTTACGTTCGGATTCCGTAATGGAAATAAAACTGATTATAGAACGCTAATTGTGAGCGAGGGTTTGGAGTAGAAATGAACCCAGAAGGAAAGGAAATTGACAATATTCGTAGGAAATAAGTTTAGTTTGATAACCAAAACGATTTATACATCTCTGAAACTTGGTGAGTTTTTGAGAATCCTGAGACGAGTACGTAAGTGTTGTTACGAATTTCGTTATGTTTATTATTTTAATACCAGCCCCACGTTGGGCGCCAACTGTTATAAAATTCGTTATGAAACAACTATATTGTGTGGGGCGACATTCATTATAAAATACATTATGTTAAGTATGAATATAACCACTTGGTGGTAATAATTTTGTATGAAATGTTTCTAATTAACCTTGTATTTTATGAAAATTCAGCATTATTCGAAAAATGCAGAACTTACTAAGGTAAAAATATACAAGATATCGTTGTGTACTATACTATTACTCAATTTTGATCTCTACTACGATAATAACTCCAGAAATTCGAAGTGAAATTTTAACAGCACATAAAAAATGGCGTAAGTCATCAAATCTGTTCCAACGCCACCGCCAATTTCTCAATAATAAATAAAACGCAAAACGAGCTCAGGAGATAACGGGGGCGCGAAAACTCCACCGAGTCAAGTAATTCAACTTTTTAAACCCGGAATGCAACCCTTTCCCCAGATGGAAGGAGCAGGGCAGGACTGATGAATATGTAATGCCATTAATTAAAGATGTGGAGCGCCACCTGCGGCCAGCTCAGGTATTACCGGAGAAGGTAATTAAACAAATTGTATAATTTCTTCTGGAGAAAAGAGCCACGCGAAATGTTCCGATGCAGAAATCTGCCCCTTCCGAGGGCTAATTAAAAGTAGAAATGGGATTTTTGTTTGCTTGAATTGTATAATAAAAAATTCAGTTCGTGTGTATCGTGGTGTTGGAAAAGTTTTAATTTTACTGCCGCGGAACTTTACCGGATTTATTATATGAATTATGAAATCTAGTATGCAGCTTTGGCTTTTTCATTCCGTCGATGTGCTCATTAAAAGAGATATTAAACAGTCATTTCTGTGCAACTGAGAAATATACATTTTTGGAGCTGAAAATTTCATTACTTCATTCTTGTTTACAACCTGAATTTTGAATAGAAAAAACATAATTTCGTTAACCACTCTGGCGGAAAAAGTCATATTCTTCCGGATAGAAAATATAGATTTTTAATCCAAACTTGTACTGCCAGTAAAGTAATTAATTTATAGTTAATATACAAGCTTCACGATGCCATTCACAAAGCTTCATTTCATTTACGTCAAAACAAATTCGATAGTGAAACCAACAATTTAAAATGGAAGTTACTTGATTCTGACAACAGAAGACTAACATGGTATCTTGAAGAAAACAACATTCTTCATCCTACACAATCTAGATTCCAAATCGCTGCACAACGGTAACCTTGTTCTTCTATAGACTGAAACCGCACACGGTATTTTCAATCTACATGATATCATTGCTGCTATGCTTAACATCGATAATGCTTACGACACCATGAACCGAAAAGCTATTTTGTTCAAGCTGAACTACATAAATTTCAACAGAAACATATACTTTTTCCTGGGTACCTTTCTATTAGAGGGGATCTTCAAAATAATGGCAAATAACGTAACATCAATCACTTTACTCTATCAGAATGGATTACCCCAGGGCTCCGTATTGAGTACACTATTTTTCACTAGCCATCAACGAAGTATGCACCATTATTAAGGCTCTTTTCAAATTCATCTCATATGCAAACGATCTCCTAATCTTTTGCTCTGGTAAGATCAATATTCTGCACGTTGTTATCAGAAGAATAAGGCACACGAGATTGAGATTCTGAGGATCCACCCAGTGGTGAGTACTGTTGAAATAAACGCCTAAGATTATTATCATCGTTATAGAAGAACACGCCCTAAATTCGATCTGAAGTAAAACATTCAAAACATTTCATCTCACCAAAATAAGTTGAAGCGATACTTGGATTCCTCAATGAAAATTATTAAGTACCGTTTTGTGACTCGGTTGGACCTTTCAATTTCCTTTTGTTTTATGATATTTTTCGTACAACTTTCATATCTAATTCGGTCTCACCAATATTTCCATTTCACTTATTAACTTAGTTACGATAATTCATTTTCATTAGTTATTCATATTTGTATAGTGCTCTGTGTAAAACGGCGTAAGATGCCGGGACAAGTTAGTTTAAATAAATGAGTGAATGTCATGATTTTTCTTCAGAAAATTCCTAAAAATAAAAGTCTTCTACTATACACATAGAATTTTTCAACTCGTTATTTTAAATTAAATTCCAAAATCAATTTTAGATTGATATATTTATTAACAAACATTATGTACATATTTAATATTATATTACTATTATTTGTTACGATTTTCGGCTAAACACATGCCAAAATTTCGATAAAAGTATAAGAGTTCTGAAAAATGTTTATGTAAATTTCAAAAAATTTGGTCTGAAAGTAAATAAAATTGGAACATTCAGTCAACTCGAAATTTCATTAGCCGTATCATAAAACGTCTCAAGATATACGTATTATACTTCGGCACGAAATTATTTCAACTCGAAATCTATCATTTCTTCGTCCAGCACACATTCAAAGATCATTAACTGTGAGAGGTCATTATAAAGTTCCTAACAAATCATCCCATACCTGTCTCTGCGAGAAAACAAATGAATTCTTGAGGAAACAAAAGAGAAACAATTAAAATGTGTAAATTACAAACAAAAGTTTTATTTCGGATGAAAAATTAACAGAATGAGAAATAACTGAAGTGAAATATTGTTTCTGTTGTTCCCCAATTTTAAATCATTCCGTTTTGGCAATTATATACCTCTGCCAGTTGGAGATGTAATATCTTCGGCCTTTTCGTCCGTTAGTCGAATATTTCAAAGGCCCGCCACGCCTACTGTTGAATACTATTTTTTACCGATGCCAAACCTGGCGGAAATATTAAATATACTCATGCATAGAGATGAATCATAATTTTAAACAGGCGGAAGGAAATAAATCGGGTCAAACAGTGTATTTTTTATTTAATTCTTGAAAAATTAGTACCATCGGAAAGTCGCATTTAGATTCGGAGATAAATCATTTCCAAATTTTATGATTAATAACCCAGCATCTTGATGTTTTTTCTTCGAATTCGGACAATATGAAGATCATTTGAGAATGACTAATTATGGCTGAAGGTCAACACCCATGGTGGACTTAACAATGCTGTTTCCCACCTTCAGCCCAGGTTATCGAACTCAAGAATACACCAAATTACTGATCAAGTTTAAATTATGCAATCGGAATGCAAAAAAATTGAATATTTAATGCAGGTTTTTTAGTGGTAGAAACAGTGCTTTGAACGAATGAACTTAAATATTTGAATATTCTCATTCAATTTGAGTGTTTATGATTATAATTAAGAAGGAGATACCTAGTTTTATAGAATTCACTTGATTCAGAGGATTTAAATAACTATCGAAATGGAGATATAATGAAGGAAGGAATCACTTCTACAATTTCAACTGCTTATTCCGAAAAAGGAGGCATTCGAATCTGAAATTTAATGTTTAGTCAATATTCTTCTAGGTGTCATAACCAAAAATTTTAGAAAATCACTGAAGCATTTTATTCAATTCAATAATAATAATTATGAAATAATAAGAAGAGGTTTTTCACTTGATAGAAGGATTATTACAAAATTCAAATATCGAAATAGATTTATTCCGTCAGCCTCCTATGAATTTTAATTTCTAAAAATTTCATTCAAAAACTTTTAGAATTCAATTAAAGTCTTATAAGCCCTGCTTAAATTTCGTAGACATTTAAAATCAAAACTCATTATATAATATGAAATGGAATAAAACAATCCAACGAAATATAAATTGTCAATTAAAATCACTAAATAAATATTTGAAGGGGACAAAATTTTGTTTCTGATCTTATGTTTATGAAAACTAATTTTTTTTCAAAAATGAGAAACATAATTTCAAGAACTTCTCCAAAACTAATTTATTTAAAATATTCAATATATTTAAATAATTAAATAAGTCATTTCAAAAATCTCTCAAAAAATGTAGCACATTTTCAAAAAACAATTCGAAATTATATTAGATCTTTGTCAGTCCAACTTCACATTTATAAAATAAAATCAATTAACACGAGGTCTGTCAGGTAAGTTAGTTTTTGTTAATTGATTTTATATTTTAAATGTGAAGTTGGACTAACGAAGATCTTATTTAATTTCAAATTGTTTTTTGAAGATGTACTACATTTTTTGAGAGATTTTTGAAGTTACTTATTTGAATATTTAAATATATAAATTATTTAGTTCAGATGAATTAGTTTCGGAGAAGTTCTTAAAATTATGTTCCTCATTTTTGAAAAAAATTTGGTTTTCATAAATATAGGATCAGAAACAAAATTTTGTCTCCTTCAAATATTTATTCAGTAATTTTAATCGAAAATTTATTTTTCATTGGGTTTTTTCATTCCATTTGATATTATATAATGAGTTTTGATTTGATACTCAATTTAAGCAGCACTTATAAGACATTAATTCAATTCTAAAAGTTTTTCAATAAATTTTTTTTAAATTAAAATTTATAGGATGCTAACAAAATAAATCTGTTTTGATTTCTAAATTTTATATAATAATAATAATAATAAACTTTATTTGATATGAATCAGTACATTGTAAAAAGGTTTTTAAGATTTTTCAGATTAAATTTGTAGAGGTTTCGGAAAATTAATCCACCTTTTATTTGTGATATTTCAAAAAAAAACCTTCGAAGTAAATTTTCAATCTATAATTGATATAACGATAATTGGGAATCGAATTAATTGGAAAATCCAGAACTGATTGTCGGAATTGAACACTCAATCTGTAAAACCAATTCAGTTCAACATATTTATTTCCTTTGTTCCATGAACAAAGCTAGTTCGATTATGATATTTTATCCCCATAAAAATTTTTCCAATACGGACGAAACCTCATGCTGGAATACAAACTGCACAAGGACAACAAACATAATGAAAGAAGAAAAAAGCTAGATATGGAAATCAACATATATGTGTATGATTTAAATGATTATGAAAATTTTCCTTCAAAAATCTGAAGCTGAACCTGGTAAAAAATTCAGAAATAAACCAGTTCAGAAATTCGGGGAATTTATAGAATGAACAAACTGAGTTCATCTTCTATTGGATCTATTCATCTAGGGATCCGATGGTTTTACTAATAGCAATTAAAATTTTTATTAACAGAAATCATTTAAATACAATATGTTACCAAGTTTTAGACCAGTTGTTTATGAGCATTAGAAGAAGTTATTATGTAAACGAAACGCGTAATGTGAGCTACTCACAATAAGAAATATAAATCAAAATCTATATGTGTACCATTTAATTTAAGTCTTGAATAAAAATTATGTGAGCGGATTGAAGTGTCGAAGTTCAACAATATTTTTGGAAATTAGCTTTTTATAACATTCAAAATTTCTTCACAAAGATGTGTCTTTAAATCTACTGATTTAAGGCACAATAGAAGAATTTAACACAGGTTCTATCCTATCAACCAAACTGATGCGTTTCTTTTCGTGCATAAATTACCTAACAATTCTACCAACTTCAGCCCCACATTGACACCAAGTAGGGATAACTCTCCAGACCTAATCAATATCCCTCGATTGCTAAGTAAACCCGAATCTGATCGTTCAGATCGATCCAAATGGCGTTGTAAGCAATTTTAAATAAATTCACCCCCATCCCGTTTCGTATTTCAATCGCGCCTGTTTTTATGATAAAAGATCAAATGAGACAAGAACATGTTGAAACAATGGAAGGGCCGTAGATCTCTCGAGGCTCAAGTGCTGGAACTCCGGTGTTTTACCCTTTATAGAGGCGCCCTTATCTGGCCGAGGCCGTCTACTTTATCAATGCGATTGTGGAGCAGTAATACTACTAGGTATTGTTTCCCAAAGAGGGTGGCCTGTAGGATATGTCGGAAATTCCGTTTTCTCCGAGATCTTTTGTGTTTTTTGTTCGGATTTTTTCCGGGTCCACTTTCTGCTATGATCGAAAAATAGCGACGGCATTCAACAATGGACGGGGCTCGAAACCTCGTGTTACAAGCTTTCTTCGATCATGAGTGTCGGGCAGATTAATAAAGCTAGTTGAGGGTGTAGAATTATATATTCGATAACAAGTTTAGAATTAGGGATTTTTACACGAGTATGACCGTCAGGTGAACCATTCAAATTATATCACAGAGAACAATTTAGCAACACCTATAATTGATACAAAAATTGTAAATCAAAGAACCACAGAAAAGAGTGAAGAATTTGAAAGTAATTAATACCATTTCAAATTATATCACAGAGAACAATTTAGCAACACCTATGATTGATACAAAAATTGTAAATTGAAGAACCACAGAAAAGGGTGAAGAATTTGAAAGTAATTAATACGATTTCAAATTGTGTTGACTTCTACTTGATAGAAATCCAATGTACAATCATTAAATAATACACCATTGATTTATATTTGATTAAATTGAATGCTATCCGAAAATATAGTGAATTGTGTAATAAAATCGGATATTCAGAAGAACTTCTTGAGATCAGAATTATTTAGATTTAAAAGTTGAATACATAACATAAAAACGAAGACAAGAATTTATAAAGGTGCCATAAGACCGATCGTGACTTACACGGCTGAAACCAGACCAGATACTGCGAAGACAAGACGTATGCTGGAGACAGCGGAAATGAAGATTCTTCGTAGAATTTCCGGAAAAACCCTGTATGACAGAGAAAGGAGTGATGAGATCAGAAAGCTGTGAGGAGAAAATCGGGGAGTGGATAAACAGAAACAGAAAGGAAGAATGGAAGGCACACATAGAAAGTATGGGACAAGACAGAATGGTGAAGAAAGCAAGGGATAAATCACCTCTATGAAGAAGAAGTATCGGGCGACCCAGAAAGAGATAACTTATGCACCGAATAGAGACATCATCGAAGAAGAACAGGCTCCAAGCCTAAGTGGAAGACGGAGGAAGAAGAAGAAGAAAAGCTGAATACTACAGCAGTACAGAAAGCTCCTTGAACTCACTTCCTCGATCCTTGTGAGGTAATTTTCGATGACTCGCAGGCACATTTCGGGCAATATCTCACAAATAACTTGACGGATATTGGTTTTCATATAGTCAATAGTCTGAGTATTATCGGCATAATCACGATCCTTTGCATAACCCCATAAAAAATTCAAAGGCGATAAATCACAAGATCATGGCGGCCAATTCACATGGCCGAAACGAGAAATTACGCGTCCTGGGAATTTTTCTTGCAATAAAGCCAAAACAGGTCGTGTTGTGTGGTTTGTTGCACCATCTTACTGGAACCACATCTCCTACAATTCCTTATCATTAATTTCAGAACAAATAAATCGGCAATCACTTCGCCATAGCGATGAGAATTTACGGTTTGAGTGAAGTAGGGACCAATCACTCAACCAGACCAAATTGCGCACCATATAGTAACTTTTTGTGAATGTAGTGGTCTCTCAGCAATTACATGAGGATTTTCAGTGCCCCAGATGTGAGAATTTAGCTTGTTTACATACCCACCGAATGAAAAATGTGCTTCGTCGCTGAAGAAAATTCGAAGAGATTTCTGCTCGTTTCCTTCCAGTTTTAAGGAACTTTATTCAGAAACTTTATACCCAGAAAGCTAAAGCTATCTTGGATTCTTTCGATGCGGTGTTTTGGGAGTACCCATTTATTACAGTTTCTGATAGCATAATCATGCTGGAATAACTCAGTTTTGTCAGTTTTGTTCAATGAGCACAAGCAGGTAAGTATCGGGTGTTTTTTTTAGAGTGGTAGAACTTTAAGTTGAAAAAATTAAGATTGAACCCAAATTTTTTTGTATTTGAAAGATAATTTAAGTTTTAGAAATAATTTCCGGCATATGTCCACTACTACTTGCTCTGAGGAACCGCATTCGACCAGACCAATTTTGGACCACTTTTTCGAGTAACTCATGCCTTATTTGATCAATAACACGAGTTATATTGGCTTCCGAAGCGTCTATTGTTTCTGGTTTATCAGCATAAACCAATGACTTGACATAACCACAAAGAAAATAATCCAATGGAATTATGTCGCAGGATCTTGGAGACCAAGTAATTGGACCATTTCTCGAAATAACGTTATCGCCAAATCTTCCTTTCAATAAATCAATTATTACGGTAGCACCATGAGGTGTAGCACCATCTTGTTGGAACCAAAATACTTCTGGGTCGATACCATTCAAATTTTGAAACAAATAATCATTGATCATCGATCTGTAACGAGCACCATTCACTGTAACATTAGCTCTAGCATCGTTTTTAAAGAAATATGCACCGATAATGCCTCCAGCCTGTGAAGCACACCATAAGGTGCATTTTTCAGGATGCAATGAAACCTGCAGAACTTCTTGAGGATTGTTTTCACTCCATATACAGCAATTTTGCTTGTTTACATAGCCGTTCAACCAGAAATGATCTTCATCACCAAACACAATTTTACGATGAAAAAGTGGATCAACTTCAAGCTGTTCTGAGGCCCAATCAACAAACAAACGACGCATCTGATGCAGATCCCCAGAGTATTACGCCATAAGTTGAAACGCTATGGAATAGTGTGAAACAGGTGAGTATTGCTGCTTCTTCATGATATACGAATGGAGATAAAAATTTGGAGGCAAAAAAGCCATAGCATGCTGTAAGAGATGCCCAAATGTTTTCATGCCGATGAATTCATGAATTTAGATTTTCTTCAACGCTTTCACTTACAGTAGAAATATTTTCGGTAAAACTTGCATTTCCATGATGTATGGGCCTTGAGACATCAGTAACAGATCCAGCCTGTTGGAATTTTTTCACTGTGTTACCAATTGTAGATGGACGATTCTGTCGACTATAATCTGCCGTACTTACTACAGAATCATTGTTTTTGTAGTGAGTTTTCACAATTTTCACACGTTCAGCAGTAGATAAACATCCATACTGTTAAATGGCTAACCTTCAATTAAACATATGAGGCTTCGTATCATAGTTCTGTTCAGCATAAGTCATTGAAACGGGGCTGTGAAATCCGGATCACGAAATGGATAATCCGTTATGATACAAATATAGTTCAAGATCATGCGAAAAATGTTACATATTTATTCTCATTTAAATAGATTTTCAGTGTTGTAGCTCTAAGGGCATTCAACGCACTTTCCCCAGTTTCAGGTGGTTTTCTCTTCAATATTGCAATTCTAATGAATAGATAACCGCCATAGGAAACCTAAGCATCCTGAGCTAAAACCTACTTGAAATTCATTCATTCAACAGCACCCGAGATATAACGCGTTCAACACACGTAATATAAATGCCATATATGATATGATTTCGGGGTTTCCGTGAGAAACTCCACCTGAAACAGTCGCCCTTGAGATTAAACACGAAGAACAGCTGTAAGGAACGTGAAACAAGCCATTGTTCCACTATTTTTAGTTGCTCTAATTCAAATATATAATATTAATGCTTGAAGTAGATAATTATTGTTTGATATACATTCATGAGTCTTTGCTGCAAGTGGGTAAACACCTCGTGTATATTCCTGTTAAACAACGATTATCTTACTGTTATTGTACGGTAGCCGAATAAATGACGTTGTAAAGGAGAACTTTAAAATATGATACATTATTGTTTTATACATCTGTCCGCGTGGAATGAAAATTATATCCGCTGGGAGAGAGGAAAATTTTGTGGGGACCATTGTTCGGTGTATCAGTTACTCGCATCTTTACAGGAATAATTTTATCAAAGTTTGTTAGGATTCTTCCAATTAAATGGTTGAAATTTTAACTGCCGACCAAATTACATATGATGATATTTAATTGCTGGAGATATTTCGTAATTTGATGAATTTATGCATAATTTGCGCTCGGCACAGCTCTCTCCTCATTCCTTCGGCCTGCTTTGTAGCAAGGAAAACCACTGATCTGCCGACGTTCCAATTGAAAAGTTGAATATTGATGAAAATTCAATTTCGAATATAAAAAAAATTAAATAATAAATTACTTAGATTTCTACCACTTTTAGTAGCTTAATACACAGTGACACGAGTTTTGTAGTATTTACTACATTTTCAAACTGAATAAAACAAATTGTATCTCAACTATTATATATATTCGATGGAGGCTTCAACTTGTTCAAAATTTCGTGAAGTGGGGTGTGCCAAAGGTTCGTCTGCTCATTCAATAGTTTTATTTCTAAAACGTGCTTGTGCTTAAATATTTATAGAGATTCTAAGATGTCTAGTTTTTTCCTCTCGCTTCCAGGTGCAATAATTTCAAAACTGTCCAATTCTGGGAAAATATGATTGGATTCGAGAAGATGTTTCGGAAAATTCGAGATATCTTTCTGGTTCCTTAATGAAGATTTATGTCCTTTGATCTTTTTTGGGATGATCTCCCATTTTGTTCATTTGCTACTGCACTGTTGATAACTCAATTTATAAACACCACAATCATACAGCCGGTTGTTCTTGTCTTTTGCATTAAAATGAGGTTGGAAATTTTAGGTGAGGGTTTTTATGTTATTTTGTGAAAATATTTAATCTATTTTTTGCGACATTGGTCCAAAATATGTCGAATTCACAAATTTTTTGTCATTCACATCTGTTTTGGATGTGGTCTGTATTTGTTTTAGAATGAGTTTTTTTCATTTGTGTTTATGAGAGAATTTATGGTTTTTATTTCGAATTGATTATTTGTGGCTATTTGTTTGATTGCATGCAGCTCCCTTCTGAAGGTTATATTATTTAAAGAAATTGAAAATGCTTCATGTACCATTGATCTGTAAGCAGCGAGTTTATAAGTGTTAAGATGGTTTGAAAAGTGAATTATGATTGTTGTAACTGTCGTTTTGGGTATTCCGAATATATCAAAGGAAATTTCATTTAAAAAAAATAAATGGAGGTTTATACTTGATAGAAGCTTTATAAGATTATTTAAATATTTTAATATTTACAGATATATTCTGTTAGCCTTCTACATATTCCATTTCAAAAAATTATATTTAATATTATAACTTCAGGAATTAAATTGATGTCATATAAGCACTGCTTATATCAAACGACAAATAAAATAAATATTCATTAGAAGACATCCAAATGAGGTGACAAAATCCAATAAATATAAATTGTCAACAGAAATCCTACAAATTAAATATTTTGAGTAGACAAAATTTTTGTTTCTGCTCATCCCTCTTATGAAAAGATATATCTTTCAAAAATGTTTAAATAATTCTAAGAATTTCATCATAAAACTATCTTACTTAGAATATTCAATATTATTGAATATTTAACTAAGTTTCTTTTTAGAGAATCTAAAGATATGTAAAAACATTACTGAAAAAACAAGTTTTAAGAAATACTTTGCTCGTCAGTACCCAATCACATTTAATAAAAATATAGTATTAATCAACAGAAAATATATGTATATTTTTTGTTGATTAATATAATATTTTCATATTACAATATATTATTATTATATTAAATTTATAGGATTTTTTGTATCAATTTATATTTATTGAATTTTGTTATCTCATTTGGATCTTATAATGAATGTTTATTCTATATGGTTTGATATAAGCAGTGCTTATATGACATTAATTTAATTCCTGAAGTTATAATATTGAATATTATTTTTTGAAATTAAATATGTGAAAGGCTATCAGAATATATCTGTAAATATTAAAATATTCAAATAATTTTATATACCTTCTACCAAGTATAAACCTCCATTTATTTTATTTTATTCATAATATATAATAATTTGGTTTCTTTAACATTCTTTATACAGATGTCCTTGTGCTATACAAGAGGCCGTTAAATTGCCGGTCAATCTTTAAGATCTATGGTAAACCTCAGAAATATTTATTTGAGTTCACATTGGATATCAGTTAAATGTTCAGTTTTCATTTCCCAAGATGCTTTCTGGATTGTTAAAGGTGAGTAAAAATTTTTTTGTTGATTAATATTATATTTTTATTAAATGTGATTAGGTACCGAAGAGCAAAGTCTCTCTAAAAACTTATTTTTCAGTAATGTTTTTACATACCTTGAGATTTTCTACAAAGTAACTTAGTTAAATATTTAATAATATTGAATTTTCTAAGATAGTTTTATGATTAAATTCTTAGGATTATGTTAAACATTTTTGAAAGATATCTGTTTTCATAAAAGGTATGAGCAGAAACAAAATTTTATCTACTCAAAATATTAAATTTATAGGCTTTTTGCTAACAATTTATATTTATTGGATTTTGTTATCTCATTTGGTTGTCTTAGAATGAATGTCTATTTTATATGTCGTTTGATATAAGCAGTGCTTATATGACATTAATTTAATTCCTGAAATTATAATATTAAAAATAATTTTTTGAAATTGAATATGTAGAAAGCTAACAGAATATATCTGTAAATATTAAAATATTTAAATAATGAAATTTCATTATTTTTAATCAAAGTTATGTGCAAAAAATTTATTTTATTATCAAATGGTGTTT